>JAUCMR010000156.1:497284-512330 GCA_032357425.1 Enteromius argenteus | reverse complement strand
AGTTTTTCTTTTTTAATAAATCTGCAAAAATGTCAACAATTCTGTGTTTTTCTGTCAATATGGGGTGCTGTGTGTACGTTAATGAGGAAAAAAAATGAACTTAAATGATTTTAGCAAATGGCTGCAATATAACAAAGAGTGAAAAATTTAATACTTAAAATTAATACTACTTTCTGAATACTTTCTGTACCCACTGTATATTAAATATCATAAAAGACATTTATAATTCAGTTTAGCACTTTTAAATATAACAATTTATTTAAATTAATTTGATAATTCTGAGTGTTTTTAGGACTTACATTGCTATGCGGTTGCTAAGATGGTATGTTGTAAGAAGATGTTTTGAGCGTTTTTTTTGAGCGAATCACTGGTCTAGCCTATGAATATCCCAGCAAACAAGATCAATATTTTTGGCCCGATTTCCTGGAGGAAACATTTTAACATTTTAAATGCATATATCTGCCAAAAGAAACTTAAACTTTTATAGGTAGACTAAATATACATGGACTAAGAGCAACAAAGCTGCCATGCCATGGTGTCTTTAACAAAACATCACCCCATTTACTTTCTTAATTCACATTCTTGTTTTTTTTTAAATTCCTTTTTTTTCCTTTTTTTGTAATCTTTCAACAAAAGTAAACAACTTGCTCCGCCTCTGAAACGACATCACAAATCCCTCTTGGTCCAACCACATGACTCGCATGTTTCCTCACTGAGTTTCAATCAGAATTACGTCAGGCTATACAAGTAAATTGAACTGTCAATCCCATCTGGTGACTTTAGGTTGGTCCAAAACCAGATTTTTTTTCAGTAGGGGTGTGAGAGAGAAAGAGGTCTTTGAGATGCTTCTGGCGTTTTCCATGGGAAACACGGTCACTGCCCCTCGGCCTGGGATTCTCCGTCCTCCGGTGTGAGTCAGCTGGGTTGTGTGGCATCAGTCCCTGTGTAATAAAAAGACTTTCATTACAGAGCGCACTCTCATGTCTCGCCCATCACAGACAGGGTCATAAGCCACGGGCATCTTCATTAGACAAATGTCCCTTTCAAAATGTGTTGATCGATGCTTATGAGCAAGCGCTGGAGCAGAGCCCAGATCAGAGAAAAGAAAAGCCGCCGACAAACATTTAAAAAGACTCAATCAGCAATAATTACAGAAGATGAGCATGACGATATGACACTAGGTGCTTCTCTACTTCTGATTTGTCCTTGGCATAGCTGTTGCTTTCACAAACCTGACTGGCTCGCATTATGTGCTAAAGTAATGTAACGCAATTTAGCCTCCCGTGTACTAATGCCAAGATTGTTCTTGCTTATCAGGGTGATTTATTACTCTAATTTATACACTCAGCTTGGCTCGGTGTTGAGGACGGCAGATCTGATTGGACATGAGTTTCCTAATGCGGCAGTGTGCTGTCTTTATGGTGACTCTAGTGTAGATGCCAGGATATTGATTGGAAACACTTTTAATAGCTGCAGAGACAGAGGAGACTGACTGAACGCGCTCTGGTTTGGACATATCTACACAATTATTCTGTTTACGGAATAATAAAGTACTGGTGTTACAATCACAGGGTCAGAAATTCATGAGGGCTTGTGGCCAAAATGCCACCAAAATAAAGAAAATGCCACACAAATTCAAGATAAAGAGGCAATAATTGCCATAGCATAATTAAACTAAATATATTATGGCTGTTGCAGTTAAAATGAAATGTGAGAAGTGTCAAATCGTGGAATTACATTTAGCCTAGCTCTTGGCAGGCTGCGTCAAACGTCTAACCAATCACATGTGTTTCTGTTGAGCTTATGAATGCACTGGCCAATCGGAATGCGTCTAGATCAGTTAGCACTGAAAAGTTCTGTTCACGAAGTTCTGCGCAGATACGATGTAAAATGCACATGCGCAGAGCTTCGTTGTTCTTTTTCTCAGTTATTATCTGGCTGCAGGTTGGAAATAGACAGCCACTGACATTCAGAAGGAAAGCATTAAACATTTTCCAAATGCTTAGCCAATGTCCATGTCATTTCCATCAAACACTTTTTTTTTTTGACATTTCTGTTAATGTCTAATCTAATTGACTGACTTTTTGTGACAATTATTGCATGTTTTTTTTCCCCTAAACAGTTTAATTAACCTTTTAATCTGATTGCTGTACTATTATTTATTTTATTTTTGTTACACTACTCTCCTATTGTGGTACAACCTTTTTCTAAATGATCCCGCCCCTAACATTAAAACTGGTCATTTTACGTGTCATTCAGACATTCTCTTCCTGACTAAGCAGGCGTTTAATTGGTGGCCAGAATAAGCTGCAGTGTGAGCAGACTTCATGCCGTCGTACTGTATGATTGCTCATTTGTCCAAATCGTCTGCCACCCTAAAAAAGTTAAAGCCAAAGTCTGAGCACTCACAGACAGATGTAATTATCCACCTACCCAAAAGTAAAACTGTCTTCTGCACATTTATATTTTATGATTGTACTTAAAATAGCGTTTGCTTGAGCAATTTATCAAATCTGACGTGACTTTATTATAGTTGCAGTTTAACTTTAATGTCTCTGGTAGAGAGGAAAATTAAATTTATATTGTATTTGAGTAATATTATATCACACACTTCTGTTCAGGGAAAGATTGTGACAGTCAAAAGTATATTTAACAATGTTTTCAAGGTGAATTAGTAGAGCTCTAAAGAAGGTTTAATTTAAGTATTAAATGATAGTATTAAAGTATTAAATACTATACTAAGTATTAAATGTTCTCTCTATGGCTCGTTTTATGGTTTCTGAAACCGACACTGAGTAGCCCGAACGAAGGCACCAAACGGTGGGCTTTCTCTGTAAACACACGTCTATGAAAACATCCGCTGTGTTTGGGTGACGCTGTCTGTTATGCACCTACTTCCTGGTTTATGTTGAGCCCAGCTGTTGTTGCCCTCCCAGCTAGTGGGTGGCCGTCATCGTAAATGATGTCTGAAAATGCCTGTGTTTATTTGACCATCACAAATATTGTACGAGCTTGCCTCATTCGGTCAGGCCTTAAGCCAAGTGGTTTCTAATGAAAACCAGACAGAAGGGCCAGCCTGAAAACGCTAACAAACAATGGTGTAGAGACGCATACCCTCCACTAGAGGACAATGACCCTCTACTGCCAAACCATAACTACTGCTTTCACATCCCGGCAGGCAGGAATCAGTTCCTTTTGTTCTCAACCGCACACACAAAGATCACATCTGCCATTTTAACTTTAACCCCAGAGGAATGTCAGATACATCGGGGAATAGTGTCAAATTCAGGCTTTCCCAGCTAAATGGCGTAGTTGAACTAGTTGTGCTTCCTAAGCCAAGGGCTTATCAGAAGTATTAAGTTTGCATGCTCCAGACATTAAAATCTTGTCTTATTAAGGGGAGTATGATTTTTACCTGATAAAATGGTGAAAAGAAGGAGGGATGTGAGGCATATTTCCAATCTAAGCTCATTGGAAAAATATGCTTGCAAAATAGATCTATTACGTTGCCTTTTGTGATGTCACATTTTTGCGACGTTCCAAAACCAACAAAAGCAATAGACCTGTTTAACAATATGCTGCAAGAGGGCTGTGGACCACCACGGACCAAATGACTCAAAATTACTATCCACAAAGTAAACAGAGCGATGGACTCCATCGTGGTCAGCGAGAGCGCCGCTCTTCCTGTTTATCCTGAAACCGTCGCACTATAATGACGTAAGTGTGCTCCGGCACGAATGCTGAAACCCTATGTGAGTGCAGGCCGGAGGGGGAGTGGGGAGGGGGGACAATCGTACTCGGGCCTGGTTCACGGCAACCATGCCTAGTGTGAGTACACCTTAAAATTAATGAACGTGAATCTGGCAATGTTTACATTGTTTCACATTTTACTACACTGCACATAAATGAAGTCTCTGGAGAGAGATGCTAGTTCAATGCTGAATCCCTTTTGTACAATAATGTACAACCTACTCTAAACGTTATACTAAATCATAGCATTTTGGCAGGTTTAGCTTGCTTCTACAAGTCTGAGCTTTTCTTTTGACTTTTTTTGCTGGACTCATACTTTATACCAGGTGAGCTACTGAGCAAGTTTACTAAGAAAAGACGTGCATATATATATATATATATATATATTATATATCTTATTATGTGATGCAAATATCTAAATATATTAGTTTACAAACATTATAATAGGTTTTGAGCGCTTAACATTATACAAGGAATTTGGAACTGCACAAAAATAAGTCTTTATTTATTGATAATCTGCCACTGTATTAAATAATTTGTGCACTAGTGTTCATTTCAGATGGAAACTGCAGTGTGTATAGCTATCTTTTTTCTAATGGGCCTAGGTTGCATATTTAGGGATGAGAATGTCATAGAGACTTGTGGGTGGGCCCTTTTGAGCCTGTAAGCATCCACCCAAAAAACACCCTAGCAACACCTAAAGCAATGCCTTGGCAACCGCTGGGTTTTGCACAGGCAAGCACCTCTCAAGTTTTCTTCAGGACATGTATAAATCCAGTTCATTTAATTGAGGGACGTCGTAATATTATCTGCATTTTGTCTACAGCAGTGTAAGATGACTTTCCAAGGAATCCCAGCCTTGAAGCCACGTGTTTGAACTTTTAACGTGCCTCAACAACAACCAAAGAAGAACCGATATAATCAGCCGTGGATAGAAGTTTCATTTATAGAATGTTTATCAAACATTCCTGATTGTATCCTGAAATCCTGTGTGATAAAGCAACAAAGAGCTGCACGGTTGTCCCAAAGTTTTGTTCAACCTCAGATCTAAGATGCCGGAAGGGCTTTTGAATCGCAAAGCGTTCAACGCCATTCCTCTGCCTGCAGGGCAGACAACAAAGCTCGCCGTAATCTGAGGAAGCAAGTGTAGCGTATTGACGCTCTGTTAGCCTGCGGAGCAGATGGAAGACATCTTTCATGACGCATATAGCCTTGTTAACACTGAGTCATTGTGTAGACTGTCTTCATCGCAAATGGCTCGGTCTCTATTTCTAAGGAAATGATTCAATACCGGCAGACCCCACCATGCCTTTCTTTTCTGGGAAATAATAACTAAGAAAAAACACATGGTGATGGTGTCTGTTGTAATAGAGAGTGAGGTTTTCTTTTTTGGATGTGGCACATGTTTCAGGACTTTGGGAAAATAAACCCATCGGAAATTGCTCTTTTAAAACTCAGAGTCATCTCAGATGTTTCCCCTGCTATGAATTTAAAACAAATTAGATAATAGTTGACGGCATGTATAAAATGAAGTGTAAATAGCAGCTTATTAAATTGGTATAAGCAGAATTTTATAAGAGATTGACAAATCAAGATCTCTTATATCTTTGCTAATATGAGCACAGTTTGAGATCTCTTCAGATGCTCTTCTTAAGGATCTGAAAAAGAGACATTTCCATTTTCTTTCTATTTAATCTCATTCTAATCTAGGAGAAATGGTTGAGATAGGCTAATACATAGGCTAAATGTAAATAAATACAATAATAAGAAAATACACTGCTGTTCCAAAGCTTAGGGTCAGTACAAATTTCTATGTAAAAAAAAAATCATACTTTATTTGGCAAGGATGCATTAAAGTGACAAAGGCATATGTAATGTCACAATAGGATAATAATAATATTAATCAGAAATGCTTTTTGAGCTGCAAATCAACATATAAGAATGATTTCTGAAGGATCATGTGACAGGACTGGAGTGATGATGCTGAAAATTCAGCTTAACATCAAATGAATAAATTATATTTTAAATGATTTTCACATGGAAAACTGCTATTTTAAATTGTAAAAATATTTCACAATATTACTGTTTTTACTGTTAATCAAATGTATGCATCCTTGGTGAGCAGAAAAGATTTCTTTCCCCGAACATTTGAACAGTAGTGTATAAATACCTGATCATTTGAGTTTAGAAGTGTAGACCGTAGAAGTGCATTATGGCACTACGTTGGAGGAGAGCATCTTATGTTTTCCAGGATAAGGGGGCGTCCTCATCTTCACCTGTCCATTTTGAGGGTAAGGTGGAGGCCGGTGGGTTTTATTTGAGTTAGTGCACACTGCTGGAGCTACAGGGGGTCTGTGGTTTTCCAGTTGACTTTTCCTTGTTGTTCGATGCGGTAGGCAATTTCCATTGGCCGTCCTTTGAGTCCTCTGTGTCTCTGTACTCTGTTTCACAACTCGTTTCCCTTTATCCTCAACAGTAACGGATCGTTGCTCAGGAGGGGATGGACTTGTGCAGTTTCTCAACGGCGAAGGACTGTTAATGTGAACTAAATCCACAGTGACAGGGCTGTGAGCGAGAGAGGAATTGGAAGTGGACATGTCCTCTTCGCTGTTTGAATTGTGGATCAATGCCACAACACCAGTCTGACTGCGTTTGGCGGCATCTTGGGAGAGTCCATTGGATAGTCTTGGTTTGTCTTCACCAAGGTCAATATTAGAAGTCAGAATGTCGATTTGTTGGACAACCTTCACAGACAGAAAAAATACAAAGTCTGTCATGTCAATTCAATGTCATTCTAAACTTTTTCTCTTGCACTAAAGGAGATGCTTTAAACCACCTTTTGCATGGCAAAAGTTGTCAACTTTCAAAAAGGAATAATGCACTAATTTTTGTAAACATAGTTGACTGGAATTCTTCTTTTCTGCCACTGCATTCTCATACTCAAATACGATGCCTCATAATATGTCTCACCAGTGATTGTTGCAATCAAACTGAGTAAACTGAAACTAAATGAAGCATTTTGGTGAACTGAAACTAAACAGGTATGTTTTTATGCTTCCATACAAAAATCATTTCAGTTTTTAAATCATTGTATTATCATAATACTTGAAACCTTAAGAAACCCCTGTTCTTTAAACATGAAGGCAAAATTTTCAGCAAGTAATGAGTGCGATTTGAATGAATGAATATGAATTCTATGGGGGGGGGGGGGGCAGCATGAATATTCTGTAGAACATTTTTGTGTTCCGCAAAAAAAGAGTCATGTGGGTTTAGAACTGCATAATGGTCGGCATATACTTTTATTTAACACACTTCTACCTAAAGCTGTCTGTCATTAATTGACAATAGTCCCACCCCTAAACTCTTGGCATTGGCAGAAGGTGACAGTAATATTAATGTTTTGAGAGCATCACAGTGCTTCAAACTACCAATGGCTGATTAACTAGGCTGGCTAGTCCCACAGGTCATCATCAGGTTAATAGAGCATTTTTTTTTCTTTTTGCTTACTTCACTGTGATGCATTAATCTACTGACTTTATTTCCTGCTGCAGTCATTTACATCTAATGGGAGTCTTGATGCATCCATTGAAATGTATCTAAATAATTCAATTAATGTCCTGCACAGTCCATTATTGCTAATGTCAGTCTGCTCATATTTAGCTATCTTTAGGTATTGATTTTAAGATTCTGTTCTCTTATAACAAGCCTTTGTGATGGATTTAAGGACCTGCCCCTTCGATTCCAGAAATTAATATATTCCTCTTCACAATAAAGCTTCAAATGGAGTGTTTCCAGCACTGAATATAATTGATACTGCATTTCTGGCAGATGTGTATTTTGGTTTCTGAAGGCTTTTAGAAGATGTTTTCAGAATAGATTCATCGCAAAGATGTTTGCTGAGAACACACAGATATTATATTTCCACTGGCTAAACAGAATGAAGTTTTGATCTTATCCAGGCTCTGTGCTTATTAAAATCCCATTTCAAATATGCTGAACCCCAAATCAGTGACAAATCTCATTATATGAATGTTTACTTTATATGAATGCATGAAGAGAAATAGTAGCCTGTCACTCACAGCGTTTCACTTGGCCATTTGTCTTTCCAAACCAGTATGACTTCTGTGAAACAAGATATTCTGAGAAATGTCTCAGTTTTTTGTACATCCTTCCTTTATGAGTCAGTGGGATCCAATCAGTGTTGCTTTGGTACCAACTTTACTGAAAATGTCTTCTTTTATATTCCACCAAAACAAAATCATAAAGGGTTGGATGGCATGGCATAAATGATAGATATTTTATTTATTTATTTTACATATATTCGTTGATTGAATTAAGAATTCCTCATAGAAAATTAGTTTAGTGTGTGATTTTTTTTTTTTTTTTTTTTTTGCTGTGAAAATAGCCTAAGATACTGACATGATATAAAATAAATATATACTACACCTACTACTTTAATCTCATTTATGAGTAAATGAAGACAGACCTTTCATTTTTGGGTGAACTATTCTTTTAAGAAAAGTAAAAAAAAAAAAAAAAAAAAAAAGTAAAATTTTTTTTAAATGAATTCATGAGTAAATTACAGAATTTTTATTTCTGGGTAAAATATTAATTTTTATTCACAAAATAGTACATTTCTGTGCTTTCCTCATGCATTAATGAGTAAATGATGACCATACTTTCATTTTAGGGAGAACTATCCCTCAAATTTCTATGTTTTTTAATGCATTCAAGAATAACTGATAGCAGAATTTCCATTTCAGGGTGAACTATCCCTTTTAGAAAAAAATTCATGCATTCATGAGTAAATCGTGACAAAGTTTTAATTTTGACTAGACTAAATTTCTGTTTTCTCCATGCACTAATGAGTTCAACTGCTGAAGTTTTTTAGGCATCCAAGAGTAAATAATTTTCAATATGAGAAAAAGTCAAATTTCTGTGCTTTCCTCTTCCATTCATGAGTAAATGATAACATAATTTTCATTTTGGCTGGACTTTTCCTTTTTAAAACCTTGAAGACCCAATTTTTGATCTTGCATTATCACTCCCTCTATTTATTATTGTATCCTCACCTCTTTCATCTCCAACTGGACCTGTTTGAGACCACCCAGCACTTCCTCAAGCTCCGTGACCACTTGTTTGATCTGTTCCCGCACTGTTCCCTGGCTCCTCCTCTGCTTGCCATGTTTATCCAGACCCTCGTTCCCCCGAGATGTCCTTACTTCCCGCTGCGGTCCGTTCACCTGCAGCCCATTCCCGAGTGTCCTGGAGCGGCTGAGCTTGCTCGAGGGCACCTCGGTTGGGAAAAAACCCAGCTGATTAGAGTTCGGTCGATTACAGTGTGATTGTCTCCCAGTCTCGGGTCGCTCCTCGTGATTCTGGAACGACACCCGTCTCCTCTCGCAATGTCCGTTATATTCAGGCTGATGAACGTTGTCCCCTTCCGGAGCATAGGATGAGTAGCAGCGGTGACCTCTGACCTTCGGAACATGGTCGCAGTTGAAGGGATGCAGCAGCTCCGGGTAATACCACCGCTGGACGCATCCACATTCCCGCCGGATCTCCCGAACGCAAGCCGAGTCCCACCTGTAGCAAGGATGCCAGAGCTCCTCGGCGTAAAGTGGAGACGTTCCAGTCCTCTCCGCTCGCTCCATCCCCAGCTCCTTCGGGAACGGGGCCACTCCGGACTCCATGCGCAGACATGATCCGTCTGCGGGGCCCAGCGTGCGTCGCAAGCAAAGTTGGCTGTAAGGCGTCGAGAATCTCAAATTCTCAGAGTGCATTCCAGTCCGAAAGGTGACTTAGAAAACAACTGGTTCTCTCTCTACCCAGGCCATCCACAGCGT
The DNA here is from genome assembly GCA_032357425.1 of Enteromius argenteus. Taxonomy (NCBI): domain Eukaryota; kingdom Metazoa; phylum Chordata; class Actinopteri; order Cypriniformes; family Cyprinidae; genus Enteromius; species Enteromius argenteus. The sequence continues at coordinate 502,734 of JAUCMR010000156.1, read as the reverse complement.
CTGGTTTTCTCATCTGCGTCTGCTCTCGTTCACTGCGTTTGTCTCTTTCGCTCTCTCTCTCTCTCTCTCTAACTTTTCGCTCACCTCCCCCTTCCTTCCTTCCTTCCTTCCTCCTTTTTCTAACTTACTCTTGTTTTCCCACTTTTCCCTCTCGTTGCCCTTTCTTCAACGGTGGGCCTCTTTTCTTTCCCTCCCTCTTTTTTTTTTCCTCCAACTCTGAAGTCTTACTTCAGCATTTCACCTCTTTCTTCACCTCCCCACTGCGTGAAAATACCCCAGCTCACCCGTTCCCAAACTCCAAACACTTCCTTCCTACACCTTCCCCGTCTCTCTCTCCCAGGGTTGGGGCTCGTAAAGCGTTGACAGACGCAGCGGCTCCCGATCTTTCCCTCAGATCTTGCCACTCGGCAATTAAACACAGCCAGGATTCCACGCCGCCTGAGACGGGGTGGAGAGAGAGAGAGACAGGAGGAGGTGGGGTTTCGGACGTTGCTGAAGCAGACAGGATCTAACATGAGCCAGATACTGAGAGAGAGAGAGAGAGGTGGGGAGGGGAATGAGAAAGAGAGAGAGACACTCGGCCATAGAAAAGGGGATTTTCAGCATAACTCGATTCCCACATGCCCACGTGAGTCTGAAAAATGAGTGCACGTTTACCGTCTGGTTTGTTTATGTGAGTCAGCTGAGATACTGGCACTGTTTGTCATGATTCACGTCTTGTGACACATTTAATGAACAATTGTTTACAGATTGCTTGCATCTTACAAAATTACGCTCGTTTATTTGGAGGTTAAACACTTTCGGTTTTAGTTTTCCACTGGAAAGAGGAACCGCAAATGACACCTCTTTTATTATGGTCATAGGCGGCAACTGAGAAAAAACAGAGGGTTTGGTCCACATCTCCTGCTGCTCAGATGTTTCTCATGAGAGAAAAAGCACACATGTGTCGTCTTATGAGGTTTAAGAGAGATCTCAAGATATCACTCCAACTGTGGTGAGACGCTCTCAACCAAACGAATTGGTGGTATTTGTTTGTAAGGATTTGTGTCTTGTGACAAGTTGACTGACAACCAAAGACTGAAACACAGGTGTTTAAACAGGCGGAGTTAATCAATTACCAAGGAAACTACCAAGATGGGCAAAGGAAGAAGGGAAACCTGAGACAATGGGGAACAAGAACACTCAAAATCCAAGACAGGGGAACACAGACTGAAATCATGACATACTTAGACAGACTGTAGCTGTCGTGGCGCAGCGTCTGGTGTAGACACGGTGTTACTCACCTATCGAGAAGAACCAAAGCAACCTCGGCGCCCGATCGCAGGCCTTCTGCTCCTTGACTTCTCTCCATCACTAGAAAGCTGATACGATATTTACATAGGTCCTATTTCTTATCATTCCGCAGACATTTTCCTTTTTTGTTTTTATCTTTCTGTTGCTCGGTTCGGCTGTTCACTAAATAAAAGCGCTCTCCTCTACATCATTAATAGACACGCCCCTTACTGCTGATTGGCTACAAGTTTGTTTTGGGTTCTGCCCCAACTCTGTTTTCTAAAGCATTTTTGAAGAATTGCTTACCCTACCTTTAAGTAAGGGCAAAAAATCTCCAGGAATGGTTTTACAACCATTTACAGCCCTGGGATTTGTCTTCAGAATGAAATGATCTCTGTTGGAAGGGTCATGAATAATAATGCTATTTTCACTATTGTCCTGCTTGTTTCTTCACGATACCTGCAGAACTTCTGATGATTCGGCTAGTGACTGGTCTAGAACATGGCCGGATATACATTGCGCAAATGTTGGGGGCGTAATGATCCCATCACAGTCTGTGTTTTGTTCAGATTTCCCTGTTTTTCAGTGGTCTTTTATATTCATGAGATTTATACAAGAAGAAGGAAACATTGGTGTTTGAGGCTCAGGGTACGTCATTTCCATGTACAGAACTCTCATTATTGAACTTTACCAAGGTAAATACAGTTTTACATTCTATGGCACCTTAATATGTCCTGATTGAACTACGACCTAATCCTGTCTGAGGCTCAGCCCTGTCTGTGAAACCGGGCCATAGTGTTTTGTTATTGTGTGAGTGTGACCAATAACGCCTGAATGCTGCATGATCTGAATGCAGAGAAATACACAAAAGTGAATCGTTGTCATTTAGAAATGAGATCGCCTTTATGTATAATTCGTGATTTTTTTTCATTAATCCTGCAGCCCTAATTACCATTGCTCATATTTAGGGTTAGTGATCTGAAAAAAAGAAACCTAACACAAAACATCAGTGTGTAACACCCATATGATCCGACCTGCTCTCCACATTAATTTTTTTGAAAAAGGGAAACATCTGAGGACAAGTTAAGAAAATGAAATGTGAACTCAGCATCTCCTGAGTTATGAAACAACAGGATCAGGTCTGAGAAATGAGATTTTCCTCCGGTCGTCTAAGAGCAGGTATCGGTTCTCCTCAGAAATGAGCAGATTCCTTTTTGCTGACGTTGGTTTGGAGACAATAAAGTGTGAAAGCCGCAGAGATGAATTCAAGCGCTTCTTGACCGCCACGCGTCAGCATTTATTCACATTCCTGGACCGTGTCACGTTCATTGTCTAAACTTGAAAAAGCTCAGTATGAAGTGGTGTGAAAAATCAATCAGAATCACTGCAAGCCCCAGTAAAATGTGCTCAGTACTCCTGGAGTTTAATCATCTTTTTTCTTTTTTTACAAACCTTACAGGAAATTTCAACATAACCCAAAACTAGCTGTCTTATAGAAAATAGAATACACTGTAGGACATCAGAATGAATTTTGAAAGTTCTTTCAACTCCACGTGTGATTTATTTCAACTGTCGAGCAGCAGGACATGTTTCAAATACGGTACAATAGATATCTGATAAAGGTACGATATCCAACAGGACTCCAAGATGAAGAAAGTCCTCCAGGCCGCAGGATCTCATTTTATCCCATTACGATCATTTTAAATGGGGTCCGAGGTTGAATTCTGATAGGAATCCTGTGCACATGGCTAAGAGCCCTGTAGGGAACTCAGGGTGCTGGTAGAAACACATATCAGGCCTGACAGATTTGTGTGTGTGTGTGTGTGTGTGTTTGAGTAGCTTGCACCATTATTGTGTGGATAAAGATTCCAAAAATATACTTAAAGGAATGACAAAACCTCAAAAAAATGAAAACTCATAAAGGGGCCAAATAACATGTTAAACAAACAGCGCAAACAGATATTAGTTATTTTAATATCACTTCAATAATTTTTGTTTTTAGCATTTTGGTTAATATTTTAATTAGGTTTTATGTTTTGGTCTGTTATTTTGTTGTTTTTATGTATATTTTTTTTATATATATAATTTTAACAAATATTTTTAATATATAGTTTTTATTCATTTCAATTTTAGTTTACGTTATTTTAGTGCATCGATGCTAATAAAATGAAAAGGAGAAATAGATTTAGTTAAATTTATATATTTTATGTCAGTTAACATTTATTTTATAAAGTGTTTTTAATGGTTTTAGATAACTACTTTTAGTTATACTTTATTTTTATTGTCCTTAAGTAAAAAAAATATATATAGTTTTAGAATTAGGTTTACTTAACTTTAACAAAAAAAATTTTTTTTTAGATTAAAAAGAAATTTTTGTTGATGCTGGTTTTGAGACAGTAGGTTTTTCTTTTAGTTGTAGTTAACTAGTTTTAGATCTGATTTTAATTAATTTTATTTATAAATAACAAAATGTTTTTTTATGTTTATTTGTAGAATTAGTTTTAGTTAACTATAAAAAAATCTTTTATTTTATTTTATTTTATTAAATGATTATAAATGAATAACATTTTGCTGACATTGCTGTGTGTTTGCTTTAGGCATCTAGTTTTAGTTTAGTAACCCTGTTTGATTATTCACCCTCATTTTGTTCCAAACTTTCTCATGTTAAACAAAACAATTAGAGAATTAGCAAAGTGCTCTAATAATGTTGTTTTTCTGTACTAGAAAAAGTATTTAGCTGCTTGTCAGGGGTGTGAAGACTCAGACAAAATTTATAGTAGTATAGATTTATTTGTGAGGAACAGATGCAAACTTAAGCTCAATATTTATCATTTTGACATCAAACGTCACTGCTTTTGAACTAGAAGTGATTTGACAGCTACTTTCATGGGGCTTTTGTTTATATGCTATAAAATCTCAGTCTCTTCATAAAAGAGAGTGATTTTGAGTTTGAAATGATGGGTTTTTAAACTCTAAAATGCTAAAAGGTGTATTTTCTCTTGACTAAAGTGAGCTGTTAATAATAAGGATGGTTCTGAATCCTCCAAGTACTTTCTAAATGTAAGCTTGTGTGTCCGTTTGTGTTTGGAAAGCATCGTCGTCTGCATCTAAAAGGTTCCCCTGAAGGCTTTTCTTGCGTCACGTAGCTTTGCATCTTCTGCATGACTGAACTATAATCAAACTCTAATCCAAAAATGTGCTTTTTCCTGTCAAATTTCCTTTCTAGCGAAATTAAAAGCATTTCCCAACACAAAAGAGCATGTATAATTTATGTGTGTTTCGACAAACATTGCTGTGGCCACTCTTTCACCTGGAGGTCTGAATGAGAATGAATGAGCCGGCGTTCTGTTCAGGCTTTTGTCAGACTCTCTTCACATATTCAGAATTAGTTCTGCGTATGTGGCTATTTTTGATCAGCCATTATGATTTCTTGAGTGTTACTGTGTTATTTTCACAGAATTATGTTCCTATGGAAACCGTCTTTTGGGTTCAATAATTAGAGATGAGTAGTGTTTCGATATTTTCCTCTTTTGGTTTGAAAAAATGTCTATGCATATACATACAAACACACACACACACATAGCATAAAACATATATAAAACAAGTGGTTGATATTATTCATTCATTTTCATCCATTTGTTTATCTTTATAATTAATACTATTGATATGTTATGAATAATATTAATGCTATATATACATACATTATATATATATATATTATGAGTGTGTGTGTCTGTGTGTATGTGTATTTATATAAAGTAATTGTATTATTAATATACATTGTTACGTGTTTAAATTTATATTATATGTAACAACAATAACAAACAAAATAATGATAATATTGTTCATATTGTGTGAGCGTGTGTGTATAAACAAGTGATAAATAGCTATTTATTTAATTTATTATTATTATACATGATAAATATGGTCAATATTAGAGTGATATTCATTCCTACATTTTCTTATTCCAAAATCATCATCAAATTATTATTATCTTTTTATTATTATTACTGGTAGTAGTAGTAGTATTTATTAATACTATTAATATTATAAAAAATAATGTAATAATACACACACACACACACACACACACACATATATATATATATATATATATATATATATATATATGTATTTATCTCCCCATCAGATCATCATCATCATCATTCATATTTACC
>JAUCMR010000156.1:470084-481218 GCA_032357425.1 Enteromius argenteus | reverse complement strand
GATAACTCCTGCTAAGCAGGCAAAACTTGATTTTACTTCGGCAGCACAGAAAGTGTCTGAAGGTGAGCTTAAAAACATGATTGCAGGCTACATTGTGGAAGAGATGCTACCGCTGCGTACTGTAGAATCTCTGTCTTTTAGGTGCATATTAAACAAAATACCTGTGTGTATTTAGAAAACACATAAAAAAAACAGCTCTGCCCGATCGAAAAACGTTTTAAAAAATGTAATTATTATAGAATGTTTTTTTTATAGAACGTAATAAAGCTAAAAGGCTAAACTAATTCATGTTGACTCGTATGCTTTTTTTAAAATTATTTATTTAAAGAGTTTGATCTCTATTGTTTGTCCACTCAAGTTTTATAGGGATTTTAAAAAGTATTTAGTTAAATTACTTATTGAGTAATTACGTTACTTTTCAGACACAGTAATTAGATAAGTATTTTAAATACAATATTGATTAAGTAATTAGTAATTAATTACTTTTTTTAAGTAACTTACCCAACACTGGTGGCAGGTTGCCACAAATAAATAAATGTTTGGGAAATACATCCCACAGCACAATAACCTGAGACCAACTTCATTACTCATTATTAGCTGCGTGTGTACCCCGCGACACTAACCAGACCGCTAAACAAACACAGACCGGAAGTTAACTAAGGTCCAGACGCGCGCGCCCGATGAAACCGTCTATAGTGTTATTAGTAGTAGAAGTCGTAGTAGTTTTGTTATCTTATAATTTTTTTGCCCCATTTTTTACAGAAACACTAAATGACAAACAAGCACTATCACCAGTCCTAATTCAGTCAACATGACAAATATGCATTCATACTTGGTAATTCTGATTAAATCATATCTTCTAAATTATCATATTATAATTCTTGACTGACTGCTGCTGTATGATAAATACTGTAGATGAATGTACAATGTTTTATAATAATTTATTATATTTAGTGTCTATTTCATTAATTTAACATTTAATATTGGGGTCATCCAAATTTGCCATTTAATTTTTTTTCTTTAAGTAACAGAATAGTTACTTTCCCTGGTAATTAGTTACTTTTATAATGATGTAACTCAGTTACTAACTCAGTTACTATTTGTGAGAAGTAAGTAATTACTTTTTTAAAGTAACGTGCCCAACACTGTATATAAATGGGTCAAAGATGAAAAAGGGTTCGAGCATAAATACAGTTAGTGTATTACTGCTTTAACCTGTTCTTTTTCTAAATAAACATTTTTTTTCTAAAATAATTTAAATATTGGTACAATTTATGACACATTAAAAGAGTAATTAATTTTACCCCAAATACATTACATTACATTAGTTGTAATTTTACATTTTTTTTAAATTTGCCCATTTGTCAGTATGATTTTTTACTAATTTAAAACACAGTTAAATTTAATATTCTTATTCTTTTATATATTTTAATATGTACAAGTCAGAATAAGTATGTTGTTTGAATTTTTACATAAATATTGTGTTTCACTGAATGACAATGAAACATTATTTCAATCAAATTTCTCAATTTTATTCTCCAAAAACCTTTTAAAACCTTAGTCGTAGACCCTTTATGTTTAATGTGCCTTCTATGGACATACAATTTTGTACATTTCTTTTGATGCAGACATCTTGACATCTTTCACCCACATATAGCCCAAAGGTTGTATTAGACTGGCTAATGAGAATTTATTGAATCACCAAAAGGTCAAAATACTCTTAAAAGTAATGCATTACTCCCTAAAAAATAAACTTACTGCTTTTTAGGAATGTGTTGCATTACTTTTTTGTTTGCTTATGGTTGAATTGCATCAGTGAAGGTCAGCAGCAAATACTTAATAAACACAGTTAATGAACTGGGAATGAATACATAAGGATATTTGTGTACACACATTTAATTACTGTAGTAGGTCAGCTTTCTGAAAAGTTTGCTTTTATTCATTTTTTGTGAATGAGATGATTAATGATAATGATTAACATGCCTGTTTTTGTACGACTTTGTACATTTTTTAGTTGACTGTGTTCCTTCTGAGAAAGGCTCCGTCCTCTTCCCGCAGGTATCTGTGTGACTACACCTACTACATGTCTCTGTTCCTGGGCGAGGGCAGATCTGCGTTTGTGCACGTTCCTCCTCTCGGGAAGCCCTACAGCACGGAGCAGCTCGGTCGGGCCCTCAGGGCCGTCATCCTGGAGATGCTTGAACTGATGGAGCACAATAAGGGAAAGAAACACTGCCTGCACAACCAATGAGAGCGCAGACAGAGTCTCGTACGCACTTCTGTAGCGCCGCTTTGGATTCGAGAGATCATGCACATTTGAAGATATCGATGTCTTAACATGTGTGCTACATACTAGGATCAATCCACTGGTTTGAGACACAGATTGTGTGCTAAACTCAATCCTGCAGCTGCGTTCAAATAGTCAAGAAAGCACTTTAATGGGGTATACTTGAAACATGCAGAGATTTGGTATTATGCATAAAAAAGACTTGGAAGTGTCGTTCTAATGTGAGAAAACTACTCATACATACCGTTTCAAAAAGGATTGTTTTTAACAGTCAAGGCAGAATTTCTGTAGTATTAAGTGATTTAAATCAGGATTATTATAATTAACTGAAATCGTAATTAAAAAATTTTCTCAATTATGAAAATAGCCATAGATTCTAGCATGACATTAACCTAAAACAAAACTAAAATTTAAATGAATTAAAACATTTTGTTAATTGAAATTAAATAAATGTTAACTAGGAAGAATAACAGTAATATATACAAATACAAAACTACAATTACTACAGCCTTAACTAAAATAAAAATGGAGTAAAAAATAATGGAATAAAAAGATATAGATATATATAAAATATAAAAATTAAAACTACATTTTAATAAAAACTAAATTACTGAAATTTTAACTTTAAAAACAGAAAATAATAAAAACAACTTATTTTAAAACAACTATATGGACATTAAAGAATATTTAAAAAATGAAAAATATAACATCTAAAATGAAAATAGAAAAATATACAAAGAACTAATTCATAATTTTAATTAAAACTAATAATATCTTAATGATGATCAAATAATACTGTTTTAGACATGACTCTATGATCTGCAGCTTTCAATTATACCCCAAACACACACTGGACAGTTTATTTTCTCTCAGACTGAAGAGCGGGTGCAAAGGGTGATATTGAAAGGGAAGACCTAAAATTATGACGGAATAAAAGCTGTTATCTGCCTGCAGGACAGTGATAAACGAGATAATAACCACGTCTGTCTGGTTATTAAAGTGCCAATGTGAGTACACAGACCTTAGGATATATTTTTCCTCGTTTCAAGCCATTTGTGTACAGGGTCCCACATAAAACTTAAAGACACGTGAACCTGATGCCTTTTGAGTAATTTAAGGTCTAATTCTGTCAGCACTGTTAAGACAACAACGGTTCAGTTTTGATTCTTGTTAACTGAATGAAATGTGAAATGATTGTAAGGTGATCTTGTCTTCTCTCAGTGGACATTACTCAAGATTTTCTCTTTACATTTCTTTTATACTCTTTGCAAAATGCTGGAAATTATATTATATTACACCATAATTTCTCAGTCCATCATATGATGTAATATGCATATGACTTGGTTAATTATCTTTAGCTTGTTTTTCTACATTTTTTACTGGAATCTGTTATCATCACAAACACAGTGGACCAAACTGATTATGCTGTGAATCTAATTCTTTTTAATGTTGCCTAAAACACTGTTATCTTCAGCATTTCTTTATTTCCATTGATCCATTTTATTGTATTAAATCTTCTGACATCTATTACAGTGGTGGTTATTATGTATACATTAATATTCCCACATTAGTGTGGATACTGTTGTTCTTTCTCTTTATGTTGTGTCTTCTTATTTGCCACATTTTTTTATACAAAATGTAGCTCTCAATAAAAAACTTTTTAAAGTTTATTTATTCCAAAATGTATTAATTATATATACTGTACTAAACAAAAGAATAATATATGAGTATATGATACAAAAGATCACTCGAGGGAAGTTTTGTTTTTCATTTTCTGATTCAATTCTGAGTAAAGTTGCATTAATATTAATCACAATATCATATCATTAATCCTTTAATAATCTTGTGTGTATAGAATGAAAATGCATAATACTTTCAAGGACACTGGTTTTATTCACCATTTTTTTTTGTCCATTGAAGTCAGATAAAAATACATATTCTATAATCATAAATGAGGCTTTGAAAACTTAATGCATAATAATTAATGCTGTCAAACAATTAATCATGATTTATCGCATCCAAAATGAAAGTTTTTGTTTGCATAATATATGTATGTGTTCTGTGTGTGTTTATTATGTATATATAAACGCACACAGGCATGCATATATTTTAAAAAATATTTACATATTTATATTAAAAATAAATATGTATTTAATATATAAACATAATATTTTTCTAAAAAATATATAAATACCTTTTGTGTGTATTTAAATATACACAGCACACATATATTATGTAAAGAATAACTTGTATTTTGGATGCTCTTAATCGTTTGACAGCACTAATAACAGTTATAAACAAATTAGAGAATGCAGTTAAATTGATAGAACAGTTTGAGATGGATCATGTCCCTTCAGCACACCACCCGTTCACATGGTAACCTATATTACATGTGACCCTGGACCACAAAACCTTTCCTAAGGGTCAGTTTTTTCACATTTCACATTCACAATGCTTTTCCAAAGCTTCACATCCAGTAAATAATTTTTCCATTGATGGATGGTTTGTTAGGATAGGACAATATTTGACTGAGAAACAATTATCTGAAAATTTGGAATGTGAGGGTGCTAATAATAATAATAATAATAATAATAATAATCGCCTTTAAAGTTTTCCAAATATATATATATATATATATATATATGGTAGGAAATTTACAAAATATCTTCATGATTTTGTGGCATAATAGGAAACTCATTTTTGACCCATACTATGTATTGTTGGTTATTGCTGCTTATGACTGTTATGATTGTTTTTGTTTTTATTTTGACTTTTGCGAACCAAAATGGGTTTATTTGGGCCAAATATTTTTCATACAATTCCTATAATATTTCATTAGAGCTCAACCTCTATTTTTAAATCATATGGCATTGACATTTCCTGACAGGAACATATTTACAAAACAAAACAGCCCTTTTCCTGCAGAACAGCGAACGTGTGTAGACGTCATCGCCCCTGTGCGCTCTACGTCGGTTGCGCTCGCTCGTGACGTCACCGCGCTCGAGTGGGAGTCGAATCTTCTCCGGAATCGTTTGCTTTCATTTCTGCACGAGCCCGTCGCGCGCCGTTTCCTTCTCTTGCCTTCGAACCAAAACAAACGTCGCCCGACGCGCTTCGGTCGCTCGTTTCCCCGCACCGCTGAGGGATTATTCGGTGTTTTCTGTGAAAAGGCGGCTAGCAAAGCCAGAAAAAGATGAGTGTGGAGGCGTACGGGCCGAGCTCGCAGACGCTCACCTTCCTGGACACGGAGGAAGCGGAGCTGCTCGGGGCCGACACGCAGGGCTCCGAGTTCGAGTTCACCGACTTCACGCTGCCCAGCCAGACCCAAACTCAGGGCCAGACCCAGAGTCAACTCGACAACCAGGTATAAACACACAATCTAGCGTTCTGTCAGGCGGCCCTCAACGCGTTTGAGTCCAAATATGGCGAGCTCTCAGGCGTTAGCCGCGCGGTAGCGTTAGCAACGACAGAGCAGGCCGCCAGAGAGAGAGAGAGAGAGAGTTGTCAGAGGGACTTTTGTGAACTACTGTAGTGTACAAATACTAATTTAATTGGTTTATAAATTAAACTACGTATAGTAGCTCTTATGTTGCTGTCGACGGTGAGATACGTTACGTCAAACAGCTTGTTTTGGTTGGTTAGCTGTAGATCTCAGGTGTATTTGCGTACTTTCAGAGGGACTTTTGTGAACCACGTTAGTGTCTTGTTACATTAAATTTGCTAACAAATACACTGGCTCTATTATTATGATTGATGATGGATGTGTTACGTCAAATAGCTTGTTTTGGTTGGTTAGCTACAGATCTCAGGTGTATTTGCTTGTTTTCAGAGGGACTTTTGTGAACTACATTGGTGTTAATAATAAACTGATTCCTTATGGTATTAAACGGCATGCTTTAACAGCTTATTCTCAGAGATGGGGTTGTATTACAGATAGCTTGTGTTAGCTGCAGCTGACAGGTGTGTTTTGTTTACTATTTTGATGTTTTAATGATGTGATGTGGAGATCTTTATTAACTTTTTTGGGGTTATAATAACATGTATCTTGTTTGATTTTTAACACGTGGTATTGTTTTTTACAGGTTTATCTCATTATATTTGTGTTTTAGTAGGACTTTATGGAACTACATCTGTTTTTTGTTTTGTTAAAGCATTTTTGATTTAGGGTGATTTTTTTTTTTGAATGGTAATTATACCTTGCAGGTGATTTGGCAGGTTTAAATGAACATTGTTTTATTAAATTGTTATGTTTGCTTTAATGATAAGGTGTGTTTTAGCTGGTTTTTGTGCATCAGCTGCAGCTTTCAGACATGTGTTTTCAGACTTTTAATTATATACTGCTGAGTAAGTCAGGTTGTTTTAGTAAATCAGGTGTGTGTTTGTACTTCATTTAACTGCGTTTCCCTTTGTGTTCGTTGTGTGCACTGGATTGAATCTCCTGTTTTCACGCTTGTACAATTTGAGATTTTTGTAGAAATCGGGGTGAAAGGTGAAATGTTTTGTGTTTAGGTGAACGGCCCTGATGGCGTTCTGCCCAACGGAGAGGATGCAGTGGTGAAGACCAGCCAACTTCTGGCTGAGCTGAACTTTGAGGAGGACGAGGAAGATACTTACTACACTAAAGATCTGCCGGTGCATGCCTGCAGGTACGGATGACACACCTCCTCTGATCTCTCACGCTGTAATGATCTGTCTGTAGCTGTGAGAGAGATAAAATAATGCACGATTCTCTGAAACGCTTACCTCTGGTTGGTTGTCACAGTATTATTTGTGTAATGACACTGTGCTGAAAAAATATCAGTTGTCCCATGCAAGTTATATTTATGTAAAAGGTGATGCGTGGCCCATTTGAGTTGGTAAGATTTTTATTTTAAAGAAATTAATATTTTTATTTCGTGAGAATGCATTAAAATGATCGGAAGTGATGGTACATGCACATGCTTTTATAATGTTACTAAAGATTCCTATTTCATATATTTGAATTTAAAATATTATATTTGAATAAATATTTGATTATAATCAAATCAAATATTTTGAACTTTCTGTTCATGAAAGATTCCTGAAAAATTATGAATCGTGGTTTCCAATAAAATGTGAAGTGGCACAACTCTTTTCAACATTGGTAATAATCAGAAATGGTTCTTGGTCAGCGTATTATAATGATTTCTGAAAAATCATATTACACTAAAGTCTGGATTAATAATGCTGAAAATTCACATTTGCATCACAGGAATAAATTACATTTTAAAATGTATTTAAATTAAAAGCAGTTATTTGAAATTATAATATTTTATAATGTTACTGCATTTACTGTATTTGTAATAAAATAGATGTGTCCTTGAGTAGCAGAAACATTAAGAAATCACATCGACTCCAAATTTTCAGTGTTATTGTGTGTAAGTATTATCATTTTGTGGACTGGTTTTTGTTTTGTGTGTTTGCAGCTACTGTGGCATCCATGATCCAGCATGTGTGGTTTATTGCAACACCAGCAAGAAATGGTTCTGCAACGGCCGCGGTAACACCTCTGGCAGGTGAGTCCATCAGTCCATTTATTTTGTTAATCAAAGCATTGTTCAAACTTAAAAAAAAATGCCGATTCTTGTCACATTTGTTTTCTCAGTCATATTGTGAACCACTTGGTGAGGGCCAAATGTAAGGAGGTGACTCTGCATAAGGACGGACCGCTGGGAGAGACTGTTCTGGAGTGCTATAACTGCGGCTGCCGTAACGTCTTTCTGCTCGGCTTCATCCCGGCTAAAGCCGACTCTGTTGTGGTGCTTCTGTGCAGGTGAAGCAATTCATTCTGACTCACAAACTCAAATTCAGTACTTCTGGGAAAAGTTTAGCTTTAGTTATTTACTGATGTTTTTTTAGGCATCAGTAAATAAAGGGAGATTTAGTCTTCGGTTTTAGTAATAAAAAAAACCCCGAATGCTTTTCTACCTGCTAGATTTCCTCTTTATTGTTTGCGCATGATACCATCTATATTTACAAGATTGATTTAAGGCTTTTAAACTGTTAATATTGAGCTTTTAGACTCTTTTGCCTCTATGATGGTACATGCTTACTGGAAACGTGAAATGGGAAAGTCCCATGTATTTTCATTTTTACATGATGAAACTGGGCGTGAGTGTAAGAAACTGTACTTTATGTACCTCTTGCCCTAACATAATTGCTTTTAATGTGTTTATGATTGCATATTTATAGACAAATGCATAATTGTTTTTGTAATTTTTATAAATATTTTATTTCCCTAAAATGTAATATATTAAATATTCTTACTACATTGCAAAAAATAGTTTGTTTTTATTAATAAATGCATAAAATAAATCAATGATTCAAACATAATTTTAGTTTTCCTGAAGTTTACCTCTCATGTTGACTGAATTTATTTTATTTAATATTTAATTTGAACATTCATAGGTGTACAAGCATGTACTATATTTCAGTTTAAATATCGTATTCAATGTAATCATAAAGTATCCTTTACAGTTTGCACAGAAACAATTGCCTGTTTTTTTTCTTTTACAAAAAACCCATAAAAATGAATAGAGATAAATGAATAATAATGATCATAAAATTTTAAATATGAAATTAAATAGTGTATATATATATATATATATATATATAAGGAAATAGAAATAGAAAATAGAATGGAAATAGTAACTTTATACATCCAGGGAGAGAATGTGTCCATTTAAAATAAACTGAAATGACTTTCATTAAAGTCATCATTCTATATATTTACATGTAGCAACAAAATCAGACCTTCTTTTTGATATAAATTCAACCCATTTCCTCCATTTCTTCAGAAGACTGGATCATTTATTTATATATAAAAAAAAAAATTGTAATACATTTTAAAATACAGAAGAATACAAAATTTTTAAAAACACAGGATAACAACAAAAACAAGCTTTAATATTTAGCAATGAGCAACTACATCAAATTAAATTTTTCCAAAAAGAAAAAAAAAAGATAAAATAAATTTAATAGCCTTAATAGTATGTTGCTCAAGCTGTACGAAATGTTTCTTTTATGTTTAGTGTAAATTTCATCACACCACTTAAAGCTGTGACACACTAAAAATCTTTTTCTTTTTTATCTGGTGCTGGTTTTATCAGAAGCTGTCAACCATTGCTCATCAAGCGTGTGCACTCCCTCCGTCTCATGGGTGTGTGTTTGTTTGTGTGTTTAGGCAGCCGTGTGCCAGTCAGAGCAGTCTGAAGGACATTAATTGGGACAGCTCTCAGTGGCAGCCCCTGATCCAGGACCGCTGCTTCTTGTCCTGGCTGGTGAAGATCCCATCTGAGCAGGAGCAGCTGAGGGCTCGTCAGATCACAGCACAGCAGATCAATAAACTCGAGGAGCTCTGGAAGGTACAGAGATTTACTGCTTCATTATGAATAATAATGCAGTTTTTAGCTTCCTATTGTTGTGTGACTGTACGTTCTGTCATGTTTCCAGGAAAACCCAACAGCGACCCTGGAAGATTTGGAGAAGCCTGGAGTGGATGAGGAACCTCAGCACGTTCTGCTGCGATACGAAGATGCCTATCAGTACCAGAACATTTTTGGTCCGCTTGTCAAATTAGAGGCTGACTATGACAAGAAACTCAAAGAGTCCCAAGTATGAAAACCTTTGTGCTTCCTGGGGTTAAACTAGCAATAAATGATGCAATAGTACTGAGATGATGACAATAATGATGATTGCGTTAGCCAATTATTATTTTTTGGTTGACTTACGACATTTAATTAAAGCCGACTACAATTAAATTTCCTATTAGAGGAAATTCCACATATGTTTAAAAAATAAATTCATAAGTTATATTTGGATTCCTGTTTTATCTCAATTAATTTTTCAGCCCCATTTCTTTATTTTTAATTGCAATTAATTAATCTGGTTAGATGAATATTCAGATTTGATTGATCTGTCCTTGTATATGAGTTCTTTTCTCTCAAAAAGGTTGTTTATAAGTGCAAATACAGAATCAGATTTAATGTGTCAGATGTTTAATATTTATTCTGCTTGCTTGTGTCCTGTCTTTTTACTTCAGACTCAAGACAATATAACAGTGAGGTGGGATTTGGGACTGAATAAAAAGCGGATAGCTTATTTCACTCTGCCCAAGACGGATTCAGGTGGTAATATTTACTTTCAACATCTTCTGTGTCTACCAGTGGTTCATATCCATCCCATCCCTAACACCGTGTCCCATGCATCCCTCATCGATGTGTGCACGGACTTGAGTGTGTGTGTACACGTGCGCGAGTGTGTGTGCGCACATGTGTGTTTTTGGTGCTGTATTGTGTATGTGATGGATATATAGCTCTATTATTGTTATTAGAGCATAAATCTGTAGAATGTGTTCTCTCTGACTACGTTTTCTCTGTTTGGGTGACGTTTATCAGACATGCGGCTGATGCAAGGAGACGAGATCTGTCTGCGCTATAAAGGAGACATGGCTCCGCTGTGGAAAGGAATCGGACATGTCATCAAAGTCCCGGACAGTATCCTTTCAGCAAAGATCAAACTCCCTGTTGTCACACAATGACAGCTATTATTTTCTCTTGATAATGTGCTTAGGCATGCATTGCTTATACTTAGGATTAATGACTTGACAGGCAACCACCCAGAACACCCTAGCAACTGCATAGCAACATAATTGCAACCTCTGTAGAGCAAAACTCTTACAGCACACTTGCATCGTGACCATAAGTTTTGAAGGCACTCTTTGTATGAGCAGAACGTCAGTAGCGTGTCCTTTGTTGTATGAGTATGTTAGGTGTCTTACAGGGCGGTATATTATACGGTTGAGTCCTTAACCGAGATTCTCTCAGATTA
>JAUCMR010000156.1:449595-459595 GCA_032357425.1 Enteromius argenteus | reverse complement strand
CTGTCCCAGCCTGAGCTCTCACAGGTACATGCTCACTCTTTTAGATATGAGATGTTAGCCTCTTGAGTCTGTGTTAAAGTGACCTTGTTTTGTTAATTCTCTAGTTTTACTTATCGTTTTTGTCTTTTGTGTAAAAACAGGACAGCTACCTGGGTGATGAGTTCAAATCCCAGATGGACGTGGCGCTTTCCCAGGATTCCACCTACCAGGGCGAACGGGCATATCAACACGGAGGAGTGACTGGACTCTCACAGTACTAGAGTGTAAGACAATACACACGTGTTAGAAGACCACACATACAGATATGCGTTTTTAAAGAAATTTCTCCTCAAGTAACAGTAAAGACAATATTACAAAAGATTTCTATTTCAAATGCTGTTCTTTTGGACTTTTTATTTATCAAAGAATCCTGATAAATAAAATGTGAAGCAGAACAGCTGTTTTTAACACTGATAATGAGGAATGTTTCTTAAGCAGAAAATCAGCATATTACAATAATGTCTGACACTGAAGACTGTAATGATGCTGAAAATTAAATATTAAATTATATAAATATTTTACAATGTATTCAAATTCCAAGTTATTTTAAATTGTAAAAATAATTAATGATATTAGTATTTTATATTTTTTGTTTTTTTTGCAAAAAAATAGATGAAATCCTGATGAGCAAAAGCAACTTCTTTCAGACATTAAAAAATCTTACTGATGCCAAAGTTATTTGAACTGTACTGTACATTAATTTACTCATTACTTCATTAATTAGTGTAATTAATGCCTATATAGCCTCGACACCAAAAATGCAGAGTTTAATCCGTGCTATTTCTTTTTATGTATGCACACACAAATCACTAAAGCTTAAACTGAAACTTAACAAATAAACATTAATAAAAATACAATTATTCAAATTCTATTAAAATTAATCTATTAAAACTATAATAAAAATGAAAGAAAACCATGAAATTATTAAAGTTAAATAATTATATTAACAAAATAAAGGAAATAAATATAATCTATTAAATTATTCAATTCATAAGAAATTAAAACTATAAGAACAATGTAAAGAAAGTTTTAAACGTAAATTAATTATTAAATTAACTAAAATTAAATAAAAACGCATAAATGTAAAAATAAATACATCTTTGCCTAGCAAATTGTTTAAAGGAACATCCCTGTGTTTTTATTCCGTTCCGTTTTATTCTAGCTGTTTATGAATGGCAAAACACCTCATGTGTTTAGATTCCCGCATTGCTAACGCTGTTTGTTTTTTCTTGTCTGTGTCTGCAGGTTGTTGGAACAGGAGCTAGGCCTGTGCTGAGCTTAGTTCATGAGCATTTTAAATATGGGTAAATAAAAAAAAAGAACAAACATGGATGCCCGTTTACCACTGTTACAACTGAAGCACCATGGTGTGAGAGCAACAGGAGAGAATCAAACCAATCACAGGAGGGAGTAAAGCTGGACAGGACGAAAGAGAACGTGTGAGTGGCGGACTACATCCACCATTCGTTGAGGATGGGGAGGAGAGGGGAGACGCAGTGTTAGGAGGAGACCAAACACGAGATCTTCGATCTGCAACTCCGCAACGTGGAGGAGGCTCCTGGAGCGCAGGGGCCCTTCCCGGCCTCCTCTCTCTCTCTCGCCTGGCTGCCGACGTCAGCCTCAGGCCTTGCCCTGCCAACAGAGACGGAGCCAAGATGAAGTTCTCTTAAAACTACCTGCAAAAACCACGCTTGCTCTGTCGTCTCCACGAGCTGAGAGAGGGGGTGACGTATTTAAAAGTAATTATAAACGCTTTTCAAGCAGCTGATTTTCCGGGAAACTAGAGTTCCCCTCAAAGTTGACATCTGACATTCAGGTTCTACCACCGCACATCTTTTGAGTGAACTGCGGCAAAAGAGTTCTGGCGTTTTGTTTCGGAGCACCTCTCGTCTCCGACCCGAGGTGCTAGGACACTCTGAAGGACGATTCAACTTTGAGGAAGGTTTTCCGCCTGAAGTCCGGGAGGGTAGAACGGAGGGAGGGCCCGTCACATCTCATCCGCTCTCCGCTAGGTGATTTGGGGTAGAAATGGCTTTGGGATGTTTCTTTTTTTTTTTTTCCTTTTAAGTGTTCCGTCCCTCGCCGAGGGAGCAACAGATCTATCCTTTCTTATTTTCCTCCTTGTTTTAAAATGGTTTTTGTTCAACTAGAATAAAAGCAGTGAAGTAGAACCGCTCGATTTAGCTTTGCTTGATTTAGATGTGGCTTCAAAAGCGGGATGCGTGGGTCGAAATCAGGTGAAACTCTGGGTCTGGTCCATTTGATGTGTCAATCAAAGCAAACTCCGCCCACTGTCCAATCATCTGAATCGGAGACAAGCGTGTCAATCGCAGTAAGCCCCTCCCACTGCTGCTCTGTCCAATCGGGTGAAACTTGCTCATCTGGAGCTGTTCGATTTGATGCGAGGCGAACGTGTCAGTCGCAGTAAACCCCTCCCACTGCTATTGTGTCCAATCAGGACGCAGTCATGTTATCGCTTTAGTTGCGCCTCAGAGAAAGCGGAAGGAGATTGCCGCACCTATGTGAAGCACAGACAGGTGAGATTCTCGCTGTTTTTGTGTCTGACCGTAAGAGGCTCGTCTTGCACTCTTACGTCGTGATGATGATAATGATGATGTCAGTGAGAGCGGGCGGTTTCACGCCGCTGCAAGGTGTGTGTTTGTGTGCCCTCCTTCATTATTGTTTGTGTTGTGATAGATTGTAGTTTTGCATTTTTTTCCCCCTCATACTAGTTGCTTTTCCCCCTCTTCTTAGTAGCTCAGTTTTATTTGTACGCGACCTGACCTAAAGTTCTCGTAACCTCTCTCAGTGTGGAAATTGCTCGAGTTTATTTGGTTTCGACGGACCCATTCAGAGTTTTACGGCAGCTTTTAACATCCGACCGATGCCAGTCGCCTCAACTTTGTACTTTTACTTTGGAGTGTTTATACCTTGCTGTTACTCCACACTCGCGGCCCTTTTGACTGTTTAATATTACCCACCACTCGCATTTTATAGCATCGAGCACAAATTCGTTTTAAGTTCACATCCTTCGCTTTCTCTTCTTTCTATTTGTTTCCTTTGCCCACAAGACAATCATGATTTGTTCATAACCCGAGGTCGCCGAAATGTTTTCATGTTAACCTCTCGTTTTAGAATTAGCTCATCCTCTGAAATTCCTGAATACAGTTTAGTTTTCACATTTCGTACTTCAACTGTAAATATCAGTGCTCAGATTTGATATGACGTCAGCCAAACTGTTGCCAATGACAATGAGACACTAACATCCAGGCCAAGGTGATCCACAGCGATGCATTCTGGTTTTTATCGAGTACGAAGAGGTTCAGATTTGACTGAAATGTACAATACATTTATATGCTTTAACTTGCAATGAAGAGGAACATTGGAGAAACATCAGGATATGAAGTATAATTCAGGATTTTGTTTTGTGGAAAAAGTTTTCACCCCCACAATATGTACTTCTTGTAATGTTATGAATAAATGTTGCTTTCTTTCACCCAATGCAGTTCTCAGTTCTTCATCGCCTTGTGTATGATCTATAATGCTACTTAAATATTGAGTTTTTGTCTTTTCTTTACACATTTTTGGGTTTGTAAATGGAAGCTTGTTTTCCACCACAGAATAAAAAGTAGTTATGATTGCAGACAAAAATCAGAAGTGTAAGAAAAAATAATTATTACTTTCTTGCACTTCCAAGTTTGCGTTGTGCATTGTATAGATGTTTTTCCCTCTGGATTCTGAGTTCATATCTTGCACAAAAAAAGAAATCTGCCAAGGAATAGCAAATAAAAGTGGTAATTGTCGCTTTTGTCTGTCAATTCAGTCTTTTTCTTGCAGTTCTGAGTTTTTTTTTTTTATTCAGAATTGCAAGAAAGTCATAGTTAATTTATTTTTCATCCTGTTCCAGAAACAAGCTTCCATTGCATTTGTAACCTGTTGTGTGCTAGATTACAATAAGGCAGCACACTTCATGAGTTGGCTTTTTTTCACAACCTGTTTCTGTGGTCTCAATTTAGTTGAAGTGAAAATGACAAAAGGCTTTGCTCCGTCCAAATTGCATGCAAAAGTCTGCTCAGATTTGAGACTTAATAAAGAGGGAATGTTAAATCCTAGAATTACAGTGAGAACTTGCTTTTTCACGAGGACCTTTAATTAGTATTAATTGCAGAACCTCCCTTCTGCATTGCGTCACTACTAAAGAGTAGTGATAGCAGCACTGATGTGTCGTTTTCTATCACTCATAAAACCTACCGTGCTGTATGTTCATTTAGCTTTTTTTCCCTTAGTTCACACAAGGTCAGACTTAATTATTGGACTTTGAAAATGAATTTGACTTAACTGACATGCTCTTAATCCATATTACTTGCTGTTACACTTAATGCAAGGTAAAATACTTATTTTAGATGTAAGCATGTGTATGACTGACTTTTCACTGCAAATAAATTCATAACATCATTGACAGTGTTTTTTTTTTTTTTTACCTGTTCAAATAAACAACATTCTCAGTTAAAAAGTATTCAGACCCCCTTCGCTTTCATTTTTATGTTGCAGCCTTATGTTACAATGGTTTAAATTATTATTTTTTCTCGTTAACCTACAATCCGTACCTCATAATGGCAAAGTGAAAACAATTTTAGAAATGTCTAAATTTATTAAAAAGGTAAAAACTGAAATATCACATTTACATAAGCGCACACTCTTTGCAATAACACTTGAAATTGGGAAGGCTACAAAATATTTCTGTAAATAGTTCCCAAGAGCTCAGTGGCTTCCTTAATTTTCTAATGGAAGACAACCAGGACTCTACCTAGAGCTGGTCACCCAGCTAAACTGAGCAACTGATGGAAGAGGGCCTTGGTTAGATAGGTGATCATAAATGCAAATGAGAGAAACCTACAGAAGGACAAACATCACTGCAAGACTCCACCGAGCTGGGCTTTATGTCGGTGAGGCCAGAATCAATCTTCAGTGAAGATCCATGAAAAAAAAGTCCCCTAAATGACCCTCAAACTCTGAGAAACGAGGAATCTATCTCTGTTCTTCACCTGCAGAGCAGCATCCCAATAGTGCAGTGTGCTGGTAGCAGCCTCATGTTGTGGGACTGTTTTTCAGCGGCAGACTGAGGGATTCATCCGAGTAGAAGGAAAAGCTCAATGCACCAAAATATTAAGCAGAACCTCTGTCCGGGCTGAAGGTTCACCTTCCAACAGGACAGTGACCCTAAGCACACAGCGAAGGTCACACAGGAGTATGTGTGAATGTCCAAGAGTGGCCAGAGCCCTGACTTCAACCCTATCAAACATCTCTGGAGAAACCTGAAAATGGCTGTCCACTGGTCCTCATTCAACCAAACCAAGCTTAAGATGATTTACAAAGAAGAATGGCAGGAAATCTTCCAATCCAGGTGTGCAAAGCTTGTAGCGTCATACATATATAATGCTTATGCGTTTAAAAAAGTAGAATCCAGAGTGCAAAAGTCATGGGAAAAATGTATTGGCCTTTGTTAGGAAAAAAAATCTACATTACATTTCAACATTCAAACAACTGCGACATTTTTAAACATATGTGACCAAATTAATATCGAAATCGCAGTATGTCCAAAAAGCATGGTAACACTATTGTTTTACTACACGTTTGTGGTGTCTCATTAGGGTTGCATCAGCACAAATGTCTGTGTGATGAACGGAGCTTCGCTCTCTAATCACTAGAGGGCGAGAGGCGCCGCAGTGACGCTGCAGCTCCGCTTCTGATCGCTGGACGGCGCGCGAGAGTCTCTTCAAAACCCCGCCAGCGGCAGCGCTCGCGCACAGAGCGGCGGGACATCAAAGCCAAACTGGTTACAAAGTAACAGTCGCGGCGCGTCATCAAAGTCGCTGCGGGAAACATCAGAACGCGGAGCGTGACGGCCGGCGGGCTTTCCCGCGAGTCCGCGCTCTTACTGAACTACAGCGAAGACTGACGCGGGGAAAAAGAGGAACTGACCCGGTCATCACGTCCAGTTTCTGCGGCTGCTGCTGTTGCATTCGCGGGCTGCATGCACATACATGCCATGCTCACTGTATAGAAAGACCCCAGACGCGGATTACTGGTCCTACAGATCCCACAGATCCTACAGGCTGTAAACAGTTGCTCCAGAACAGGAACAAGAGTTTGACATCCTGTGTGTTTACAACGACATGGGGTAAGAGTCTCTTCTCTGTCGTATACTCGCTTTCATAGGAACTTAAAGACACTTTAACTGAGCGAAACTGAAGCCAGACGAACTTATCAGAGCACTTAAAAAAGAGTTCCTTACAGCAGCTATGCTACGTTTAAGACTTTAGTGGTTATTAGACCATCTTAAAACTGTTCGTATGTTTATATATTTTTCTGTACAGTCCTACGTGAGAAACTGTGGAGATAGTCCTTGTATATCTGTGTATTTGACACAGTATGATATGCTATAATGCATCTATAATTGCATACAAATGAACGCTGAAATGTGATTGAACTGCTACTTTGCGTTTTAACATGTATTTAACATCTAGATCTTGATGTAGAAAATCTAATTCATGGACACGTTTGTCAGCTACTACTTTTCTTTGTATTCCTTAATTATTTTATTTAACAATAAATTAAAAATAAATATTTATATTTAATTATTGTTTGCATCATTTATATTTATTATATTTATATTTAATTATGTGTTTAGGTTTTGCTTAATGAGATTATTTCATGAAGACAACAACCACAGCTACAACCTTGACCTAAATATGCCATTCATTTTCTCAATACTTTCAATGTATATTGAAAATGTATCTTTTCGGGTGGATGAATGTTTGTATTTGTTTCTTTCTCTCATTTCTAATGGCAGAAAAAGACCCTAATCTGTCCAGTAAGAATGTTTCCGTTGCACAGAGAGAGGTAAGTCATGGTTTAATGTCTTTATCGGATCCTTCGATAGGGGTGTGTGTATGTATGTATGTATGTGTGTGTGTATGTGTATATATATATATATATATATATATATATATAACCAATATTTAGGCCGCATCTGATTAACTGATCCATTTGTAATATGATTGCAAACAACATATGTTAAAGAATCTCCCAGCAGCCCTTATTTTAGGTTAATAATTTGAATTACTAAATGTAATTCTTTCTTTCTTTATTTATTTTTATAGTGCATTATATAATACAGATTGTTGCAAAGCAGCACAGAGAAATACACTTCTAAAAATCACTTTGTAAAATGGACAAAGCACCTGATGACCCATTTATCCTGCTCTTAGTGGAACACATTATGCTGGATTTATGACCGTATAGATGAAGGGAGATTTTATTCCTGCTCGTACTGTATTAATCCCTTGTAGAAATGACACAAGGTATGAAAAAAGGTTGTGGGATATTGTTTATGAAACGGCCAGCATTGTGTGTTGTTTTTTTTTTTTTTTTTTAGTTGCCATGACGACTGTACAATATATGTTGTGCGGCGTCTCAAGTGTCCATCTCAGTGTGCTGGGTGCTTTATGGATGATCATAAAGCTGTTTTGACCTTCATGAGGCCTGTAACGGGTTAAAAGAGTAGAGTAGTGATCGTGCAGTTAATTAGTTCAGCAGCGGTAAGGTGTGATGTTGTCGGGTCAGAACACGCCTGGCCTAATTTCTACATTCTAACTGGATTGTCCTTCAAACGATCCCTCTTTGTTTTAAAGGAATAGTTCACCTAAAAATGAACGTTTCCGAAAATGTGCTCACTATCAGATCATTCAAGATGTAGATGAGATTGCTTCTCCATTAGATTTGGAGAAATGTAGCATGAATGGGTGCCGTCAGAATGACATTAGTCATCCACAGCACTCCAGTCTATCAGTTAACATCTGGAGAAGACAAAAGCTGAGTGTTTGTAAGAAACAAATCCATCATCAAGATTATTGTGATGTTTTTATCAGCTGTTTAGATTCTCATTCTGACGGCACCCATTCACTGCAGAGGAAACATTGCTAAGACATTGATGCAATGGATGCCTTTCTCAAAATCTGATGAAGAAACTCATTTATATATAGATGATCGGAGGATGAGCAAATTTTCATTTTTGAGTGAACAGTTCTTTTAAATTTCAGTATATGAAATCATATCTCCATGTTCGTTAAGCACAAGGAAAGATTATGAGTTGATTTAGTCTTTCTGTATATGCTACATATGAAATAAAGATGCAGCAATGGGTTAATTTCCTAATAATTGCCTCATTGCATAAACAAATCTGGAAAAAGGCAATTAGAGCTGAAATGCAAAATAGACCGCTCGAGGGTTCAGTGATCTCTAAACACACACACACACACACACACACACACACTCCAGTGTAGAATATAACAGTGAACAGCTAATGGTCTGTTGGAGGTTAGTCTTGTGTTTAGAGCCAGCACAGAGGTTACTTCTGGTTAACACAGATTTATTTTTCTAGTCTGCTGCATTACTGCAAGGTTAGCATGAAATTGCATTTAAAACCCAAATAATTGGCATTATGTGATATCAGGCGAACTAAAATATTAAATGATTGTGTTCATTAGGAGTTGAGGTGATGGTGTACACATGGTGAAGTGTGTTTACACCGTTTGGGATTGGTAGATTTTATTTTATTATTTTAAGAAATCTGTTCTGCTCACCATGGCTGAATTTATATGATTAAAAATACAGTAAAATTGTGTAATATTATTAGAATTTAAATTCAATGTTGAAATGTAATCTGTATTTTCAGCATCATTACTCCAGTCTTCAGTGTCACATGATCCTTCTCAAGAAACATTTATTATTATCAATGATGAAAACGGATTCACGGATGAATAGTAATAAGAACAGCATTTATATGAAAGAGAAATATTTTGCAACATTATAAATGTCTTTACTGTCACTTTGGATTAATCTAATGCAATTTAAATGAATAAAAGTATTACATTCATTTTAAAAATGTTACTGACTCCAGTTTTTGAACAGTAGCGTAGAGTAATGCTGAAGAGTCATTAGCACACATTACTCTAAAGGGAAATCTAGTTGTATGATTATATGAGCAGAAATGTGTCTGCAACACATTTGTTGAAGCGATGCAAAGCGCATGGACGGATCGCAGATGAAGGTGTGAGACGTGTTTGGTTGAGGTTGATGTGAAAGTCATTAGCGGCGGTCGATCTCTGGCGCTGGATAGTTTACAGGCCCTCGGCTCGTTACTGAGCACCTCACAATCAGCTCAGGGTGAGTAAGAGACAGATGAAGGAGCTGCGCTCATCACAGCGGGATCTGTGACAACCGAAGCCGGGACACTTACCCCATGGAATTCTGGGAATTCAGGCCAGGCTATAAGAAGCGAGGTGGCGTCCGGAAGACCAAGACGAGGAAAGTGAGCTTACTGTGTGTGAGTGTGTGTGGTAGTTGTGTTGAGAGATCTGTAGACATGCAGAAGCAATAAACAGATACTATAAAGATGCCACCATCCTCATTTATGGATTTGCTCTGAAATGCAAACAATTCTCAAGCAGTTTTTTTTTTTTTTTTTTTTTAAAGAATTTAGATGCTTTTATTCAAAGCAACTTACAATATAAGCAATTTGTCAAATAACAGTATTCATGATCTACAATGAGAAGTTTATTATATAAAAAGAAGAATTAGGATTCAAAACTGTTTATTGGGAAAAAGGCGGCCAGTCCATAGCATCAATCCCTTCGTCTTACAGGAACTACTGACACACTCCAGCCACATGAGGTCTAGCATTGTCTTGTATTAGGAGGAACTCAAGGCCAACCGCACCGGCATATGTTCTCACAAGGGGTCTGAGGATCTCATCTCGGTACCTAATGGCAGTCAGGCTACCTCTGGCGAGCACATGGAGGGCTATGTGGCCCTCCAAAGAAATGCCACCCCACACCATTACTGACCCACTGTCAAACCAGTCATGCTGGAGGATGTTGCAGGCAGCAGAACGTTCTCC
>JAUCMR010000156.1:432031-442864 GCA_032357425.1 Enteromius argenteus | reverse complement strand
TGCTGGAGGTCCTGGACATCTTGTTTAGACACATGACATCATGGATTCTATCAAATACCAGCAGATAACAAATCAATCATTCACTGACTCTGTTAGAAATCTTATAATGGGCCATGGTTGGGTCTTCCATTGGGACAAACATTTATTTTATCACGAGTATTTCTCCCCATTTTCAATTGTTTTACTTCAATGATAGAGTTTTAGAATTTTTTTTAAATAAAAGATCAAAAGGATAAACAATGCGGATTATTTTCAGTCACCTTTGCTCAGATTTACCAAGGGTGCTGATATTAGGGGAGGGCACTGTATGTAAGAAACATTTCTGATTATTATTAATGTTGAAAACAGATTTTTTTGTCCAGTATTTTCTTTGATACATTTTTAGGATTCACTGATGAATAGAAAGTTCAAAAGAACAGCATGTATTTTTGAAAACATGTCTTTGGTGTCACTTTTGATCAGTTCAATGCATCAAAGCATATTTTTTTTGGTACTCCAAACTTTAGAGCAGTAGTGTGTTTAAGAGGACACGGCTGATTGAATGAGTGAACACACATACACACAAACAAATGTGGCAGTAATAGTTTTGCTCTTTTAATATTGCTCTATGAATGCACTGTGGTTCGTGGCCGTGTTATTCAGATGTTTATCAGAAGCAGAAATGCTCACTGTCTGTCTGCCATCCCTCAAAGACAATTAAAAGAGGCATAATATTGTCTAGGTATTTGTTTGCCTAAAGACCATTGTGCAGTTTAATACCTTGATACTCATGAAGATGATCCAGAGTTCATTTTGTTTGATGAAAAATACAGAAATATTGTAAAATATTATTACAACTCAAAATAGCTGTTTTCTGTGTGAATATATATTAAAATGGAATTTTCAGCATCATTACTCCAGTCTTCAGTGTCACATGATCTTCAGAAGTCATTATAATATGTGTGTTTTAGTGTAAACAAACAAATCTCATGGATTGGTATTCAACTTCATCTTCTCTCACAATGATATCAGCGCTCGTATTAAACTGATGAATTTAGCAGACTGTCCTCACCGAAGCCTGTAAATCTGCTGTTCATGGATTACTGGAGTGTCTCTGCTTCATCCAACACCTCAAAACTGACCCACATTTGGATTCATGATGACCTCACTGTCACGAGTCCAGTGCTGCCATTATTCCACCGGTCACCGTGGTAATCTGCAGTCACATGACTCCTGCTGTCAGGAGGAACAGGAGTCATTAGAGAAGCAATAAGCCACATTACAACACAAAGCAGAAGAGATACAACCCCAGAATCACAGTCAATGACCTCTTCTGTAAAACTACGATGTGCTAAAAAAAAAAAACCATCTTTTAACACAGTGTCTGTGTATACATATGGGTCAAAGACGAATAATGGTTTAACCATACGAACAATAAGTTTTTTCAGAAAAAAGTTTAAATTAGTTTTAAGATTAGCTAAAAATAAATATCAAACGTTTTCCCCTGATTTACTAAATTTATAACAAAAATCTATTTATGACACCTCAAATACTAATTAGTGGTAGTTTTATAAAAAAAAAATTACGTTTGCAGCTATCCTTGGTTTTACCCATTTGTCAATATTTTTTATTCATTTGAAACACAAAAAACAATTTAATATGCTTTCTTATTCTTTCATATTTTTTAAAAGGAACAAGTCAGAATAAGCATGTTGTTTTTACATACATTTTTTATAAATATTTTGCTGAATGTTATACTGAATGGCAGTATAACATTATTTCAACCACATTTTGACATTTTATTCTACAAAAACGTATTTGAAATAATAAAAATAGACACTTTACTTACATTTAAAGTGCTTTCAATGGATACAAAATCACTTTTTTTTCTTTTTCTTTTGATGTGGACATCTTAAGGTCTTTGACCGATATATATATATACATTTAAAAAAAAATTTTATTCACCTAGGATGCATAAAATTAATTAAAATTATTAAAATGGTCAGAGAATCCTGACAGGTAATGTCTATATACTCTACAATATATAAGTTTGTAAGTTTGTGGCCAGTAAAGATATTAAAACTTTTGTTCAGAAGTGATGGATTAAATTGATAAAATGTTACATTGAAGATATAAAATCACCAAAGATTTCTATTTGAAATAAATGCTGTTCTTTTGAACACTCTGTTCATCAAAGAATCCTGAAAAGTAAAATGCATCACAGTTTCCACAAAAATATGAAGCAGCACGACCGTTTCAACATTGCTAATATTCAGAAATGTTTCTTGAGCAGCAAATCAGCGTTTTAGAATAATTTCTGAAGGATCATGTGACACTGAAGACTGGAGTAATGATGCTGAAAATACAGATTTGATCACAGAAATAAATTTACATTTTATTATATATTCAAATAAAAAACAGCTAGTTTACACTGTAATAATATTTTACCATTTTTAATTTATTTTTGATCACATAAAAGAAAAGAAAAGACTTGATTTTAAAGACAGAATCATTTTAGAAATGCCTCTTCTGGTCTCTATAGTTGTGCTTCATCATGATGGCTTGAAGTGTTGTGATCATCTTTGTGCAGCTTTATTGGTTTGTTTAGATATAAAAACAAACAGGTCATTTCAGATATTTATGATACATTCAACATGTCATATGAAGTGTTTATCATCGCAGTCTCTCACAGTTATTAGATTTCATGTTTTACACTCTCTCAGGGGTCATAAGCGTGGCTCCAGTCAGACTGTTAAACTGAGCGATTGCTTCAGCATTTATTACTGATCTTCATTTTAAAGCTGCATGAAACACTTACACCAGCTTGTGCTACAGTATTTTTATTTATTAATGTTTACCTTCTTTACACACACTCAGTCTTCAAAAACTGTCTTAAGTAGCACAACGTAATATCAACAGTTTGCATAAATCAGGTTTGCAGTATCACTTTTTCTTGGTCTATTTGAGGTCAGATGTTGTGGTTAAAAATAGATGTTATTTGAGCCGTAATGGTTCTAAATCAGGCTTCATCAAATCTTACCCTGGAGGTCCAATGCACTGCAGAGTTTAGCTCCAACCCTGATAAAAAAACTCACCTACCTGTGAGTTTCTAATGATCCTTATACACTGATTAACATGCTCAGGTGAGTTTGATTAGGGTTAGATCCAAACTCTGCAGTGCATTGGACCTCCAGGGTAAGATTTGATGAAGCCTGTTCTAAATCATGCTGTTTATGTTTTGCTCCATGTAAACAGTGCTTCAGATAGTTGCATCACAAACCTTTCTGGTATTCCTGCACATGTTGTGTAAAAGTTACCTGACTTAAAGGGATAGTCTACCAAAAAATTTGTTAGCATTTTGCACACGCTCATGTTGTTTTAAAGTTTCTTTCTTCGGTTAAACACAAAAATTGGGTATTTTAAAGGATGTTGGTAACCAAACAGTTAATGGTAGTCATTGATTTTTTTTTTACCCCGTACTATGAAAATCAATGGGTGCCGTCAACATCAAATCTGGTTTTGTGTTCTTTTGAATGGGTGCTTATTCAGAATTGTCTTCAACTGACGTCCTCTCTTTTGGTAGGCAATCATCAACAGCACAGTCAGCTCCAACATGACGTTCACCAAGACATCTCAGAAGTTCGGTCAGTGGGCGGACAGCAGAGCGAACACCGTCTATGGCCTCGGATTTGCCACGGAGCAGCAGCTGCACCAGGTGTGAATGTCATTTTTACAATATGTAATTTAAGTCTGAGGTGTCCCCAGAATGCGTCGGAAGTTTCAGCTCAAAATATCCCACAGATCTTTTATTATATCATTTTTAAAATGATTATTTTGAGTGAAGCAGAAACACGCTGTTTTTGTCTCTTTAAATGCAGATGAGCAGCTGCTTTCTATTGATGTATGGTTTGTTAGGATAGGACAATATTTGTATAAGCCGTGATACAACCGTTTGAATATCTGGAATCTGAGGGTGCAAAAAAATCTAAATACTAAGAAAATCACCTTTAAAGTTGTTAAAATTAAGTTCTTAGCAATCCATATTACTAATCAAAAATAAAGTTTTAATAAATGTACAAAATATCTTCATGGAACATGATCTTTACTTAATAACGATTTTTGTCATAAAAGAAAATGTGATAATTTTGACCCATACAATGTATTTTTGGCTGTTGCTACAAATATACCACAGTGATTTAAGACTGCTTTTGTGGTCCAGGATCACGTACTAGTTTAATCTTCTGAAATACAATTTTCTGGGCACACATATCTGAAGCGAATGCACAGAAAGTGGCTGTCACATGGCATGTCAGAGCTAAACTAGCACTAAACTAGTTGTCTTTCATTAACTGTCAAATACACTCAAGTTTACAGTAAAAGCACATGAGTTACAAACACACAGTCACTTATGTCTGTGAAGGTAAACAGCTGGCAGAGAAACTTCATGTTTATATTAGATGTGTGTGACAGCAGCGTAATATACAGTTAATAAATCCCTGAATGCACTGCTCTCTTGTCTCCTCTGAGGCTGGGACTCTAAACAGAGTTATGTGCTCATCTGTTTAGCCGAAGACAGAACAGTTAGTATGATTTGCTCGAACATTTGCCATGGTGTTAGATCTGGTACGCTGCTTGTGAAAACAGAATGGTGGCGCCGTGGATGGAAATTTGCAGATTAAGGGGCAGGAATATTATAATAAGGTCCCCTTGCTACATCACATGGGGGAGCGAAATCTGAGCGGCTCTTTTTTCCGCAAGGTTGCAGAGAATAAAATAAAAATGTGCTTGTTTGTTCTTTTTAACATTTCCTATTTTGGATTGATGCAACAGGGACCCAACTATAGCACTTAAACATGGAAAAAGTCCGATTTTTTTTTTTTTTTATGATATGGTCCATCTGCGCAAGTACACGAATGCAAATGCTTCAAATTAAATCAAGGAGAAAAAAAAAAACTTAATATAGTTTTACACAGACATTGCATCAATTCTTGCATCACCTCTTATATAATGCAGCACCGTGTGTTTTTGTTGCAGTTTGCTGAGCGTTTTAAAGAGGTGAAGGAAGCTGCGCGTCTGGCCAGAGAGAAATCACAGGACAAGATGGAGCTGAGCACTGCAGCTCTCAGTATCGCAGCACCTCAGGTGTGACCTCCTTTATTTTGCATATAATACATATACATATAAAATACATACAGGCTGTGTAGGGGCTATTTTTGCCCCCATATCTTGAATTTGATGACATTTTTGTTCATTTTGCTGGCCTCAGGCACCAGTTAGTTACTGAAACTACTCCGAAAGCACCCACAACACCCTAGCAACTGCTTTGAAAAAGCCCAAGCAACTGTATACGAGTGATGAACACCTTGTCAACCATATTACTTTGCCCACGCAATAACTCGCTACATAGCAGCCTAAAAACCATACAGAAATGGCCTGGTATCCATTTAGAACACCAAAGCAACTGCAACCACCCAACATTCTAACAGCCTGGCAAGGCATTGAAAGGGTTAATTCACACAAAAATGTCATTAATTACTGACCCGCATGTCATTCATCTACAGAACACAAATTATTGTATATTTTTGATGGCATCAGAGAGCCATCTGACCCTCCATAGACAGCAACACAACTGAAATTATCCCAGATCCAGAAACGTGGTAAAAACATTGGTGAAACGGTCAGCTTTGCGACGAAAGGAGAATACTTTTTTCCACAAAGAAAACAAAAATGACATCATATACTCAACCATTCTTCTCCGGTGACTTACGTCTTCCGTCATTTTATAGAACATTATTGCATAAGCGTACACTTTCTTCTAGGCGCAAACAGCCATAGATTACGTACATGCACATGCTTCCACCCGGATGTAAACATGTCTTATTATGTCAAGTACGTTAAAGCTTGCGTATACGCTGCGTTGTGATACTCTCTAAAATGGCGGAAGACGTAAGTCACAGGAGAAGAATAAATTATCTTATTTTTGTTTTATTTGCACAAAAAAGTATTCTCGTATCGTCGCAAAACTGAAGTTGATCCACTGATGTCACATGCGGTTTTACTGATGTTTTTACTATGTTTCTGGATCTGGGATCATTTCAGTTGTGTTGCTGTCTATGGAGGGTCAGATAGCTCTGTGATATCATCAAAAATATCTTAATTTGTGTTCTGAAGATGAACGAAGGTCTTTTGGGTTTGGAACGACATGAGGGTGAGTAATTAATGACAGAATTTTCATTTTTGGGTGAACTAACCCTTCAAGCAGTTCCTTAGCATTAGCAACCACATGGCACTTTAGCCGCTGCAAACCAACCCTGACGCTGACAACTTTAGCAGCTGCATAGCAACACCCTAGCAACCACCCAACATTTTAGAAGCCTGGCAGCACATTCCAGCCACTCTTTAGCATTAACATAGCAATGTCTAGCAACCACTCTCAGCATTTTAGAAGTTGCATATCAACACCCTAGCAATCACCCAACATTCTAGAAGCCTCGCAACATATTCAAGCCACTCCTGAGCATCCACATAGCAACATCCTAGCAACCACTCACAACATTTTAGCAGCTGCATAGCAACGTCCTGGTAACCCTGGCATCCACAACACTTTAGCAACTCCATGGCAACGTCCTGGCAACGGCGCATAGCCGTCTAGCTTTACTCATCTTCCTGTAGTTTCTGCTCTTCATCTGACAGATCTTGTGTGTGTGTGTGTGATAAGTGTTACTGTAATCCTAGAGCAGGATGAGCTGGGTCATTCGTCTCACTGGGAAGTGAGAGGAGAACTAGGACAGTGATAAAATTATCCGGAGCTGTCCTGTTCGCTCTCTGCCGGTGTCTGTCTTCTCGTATGATGTCGAGCTGCTGGTCTTTTCAGGTCAGCAGGCTGTTGAAAGGCCGTCAGAGACACAGACCTCTCAACATCCTGATGAGAGCCACTTCTTCTGCTGTTCACACTCAGTTCTGCTCAGTCCGCTTCAGTTTCGCTTTTGTCTGTGTCTGTTCTCGTTACACAGAATCTGAGAGGACTGAATCTAGCTTCAGCAGCAGAATGCATTTATCAGTCCCATTTCAGTGTTTAACATTGTTGCATTCACACAGTTTGCTTATAAACAAGAGTGACATCTGAAATCTAGATACAATCGATTTGTTTGACACTAAATCTTTTCTATCTGAAAGATGGAAGGTAGATTTGTAGAAGTGAGTGAGCAGCATGTAAAATGCCACGGTCTCCCTCACACATGATAAATGACGGGAATGACTGTATCTCTTGTGCTTTTCTCTCAATGCTTTCAATCCGGATGCTATCAGTTCTCTCAGGTGAGTTTGACATTCTCTCTCGCCGTGTGTGATTCAGAGTTTTGTGGGAATGTAAGCAGCCGCTGTTGACGTAGTAAAGAGCGTTTGTGCTTTATCACACTCAAACACACACACATCACGTGTCCCTCGACTCCCACAGTCAACCCCGGAGCATCATCTGCCACTGCACGAGCAAAACCAGGTCATCTTCACCAGAAACTCATCATATTTCATACCTGGGAATGTTGAAATTAAGTAAATAACCAAGTGGAAATATTGATTTACAATGACAACTGAAAACTGATCATTTACTGTCTGGTTTATTTGTTATGATAGAATTTTGCTCATTAATGTGAATTTGCTCACCTCTTCTACAAGATGGAAAATGTCCCTTATTATTTTTTTAGCTTATATATATATATATATATACAGTGGGTATGTGATATTTCAGTTTTTCTTTTGTAATAAATCTGCAAAAATGTCAACAATTCTGTGTGGAGTGCTGTGTGTACATTACTGAGGGGAAAAAAATGAACTTAAATGATTTTAGCAAATGGCTGCAATATAACAAAGAGTGAAAAATTTAAGGGGGTCTGAATACTT
Organism: Enteromius argenteus; assembly: GCA_032357425.1. Lineage (NCBI taxonomy): Eukaryota > Metazoa > Chordata > Actinopteri > Cypriniformes > Cyprinidae > Enteromius > Enteromius argenteus. Next base: position 434,986 of record JAUCMR010000156.1, on the reverse strand, counting down.
TCCGTACCCACTGTATATATATATATATATATATATATATACTACTGCGTAAAGGTTTTTTTTTAATGATTTTTTAAAAACAGTCTCTTCTGCTCATAAAGACAGGATTTATTTGATCAGAAATACAGTAAAATTGTGAAATATTATTTAAGTTTAAAATAACTTTTTTATGAAAATATATTTTAAAACGTCATTTATTTTTGTGATACAATTCTACATTTTCAGCATCATTATTCTAATATGCAGATTTTTTAATTTTAATATTTAGTATTTTTTATATATTTTTGTAACCTGTGATATTTTTTTTCAGGATGCTTTGATCAATAAAAGGTTAAAAAGAACAGCATTTTTTTTAAATAAACAAAACTTTTTTATACTACTGTCCAAAAGTTAGGGAACAGTGAATTTTTTTTATTTTTATTTTTTGAAAGAAATTACTTTTATTCACCGAGGATGTGTTAAATTAATAAAAAGTGATATATTTACATTGTTAGAAAATATAATATTTTGAATAAATGTTGTTCGTTTTAACTTATTCATCAGGAAAAAATACATATATATATATATATATATATATATATAAAATTAACTATTTCATTTTTCATACACAATAAGCAATACATATATATATATTTAGAATTGTAACAAATAACAATATTAGTATCCTGTGACAGGATCACATTTCTTTCGTAATATGCCAACATGATGAAACACATTTTAAAATAAAAGTATTTTGTTTGCATTGTGTGCAAAAAAACAACAACAGATAAATAATAGGACTAAGTTCAGAATCAGTAGTATTCACTGTGAGACACAGATGTCACTGTTTGTGTGTTATTTATTTCTATTACTGTAAATATGGGAAGTTATTTTTTAAGTGTAACACTCAGCTGTCTGTTAAAAGGATTTACCTTGAAGTCTGTCAGTGTGAGTCAGATGAGGCTGAGCTGTAAGTGTGTGTCTGGATTCATCTGATAACAGTGTGTGTGTGTGTGTTGTAGGACTTGTCTGACGAGCTGCAGTCTCCTCCAGTGATGTGTGTGAACGGACCAGAGGACAAGCTCTTCCGGAGCCAGAGCGCTGATATTACTCTGTCCTCAGAGAAGGAGCGCATTAAGAAGATGCTCTCAGAGGGGTAAGACGTCATACATATGTGAGGAGGAAGAGTGTAACAGGCATTTATCCCTCTATAATGGACCTTTTCCTGCTTGAAAGAGCCCATAAAATGCCCCTAAATTCAGCTTTCCTTAGCGCCAACAATTACCCATGAGTTGTTGTAGCAACTGTTCTGAACACCTTAGCAACTGCATAGCAACTGCCTCCAGCACACTTGCATCTTGATGCTGAATTTCATCCACATTTCTGCATTTTTTCCTCAGCCAAATCAGTTTTGAAGGACTGAATTCATTAAAAAAAGCAATTTTTTTAATTAGAGCAAGAAGTAAACATGAATGAATATTAGAAGGTGCTAAAAGAAACAGTACAACTAGTGTATAATCTTTCACATTTATTTCAGTAAAGTGTATGAATATATATATATATATATATATATATATATATATATATAATTATATTTTCAACCTTGTTTCTATTATTTAATAAATCCTTCATGAAAACTAGTTTTATTATCTTATTACAGCCACTTTAGAAATGTTTACAATTCAACAACAATTTGGAGCAGAAAACATAATTATATAATTAACAAGTTGATATAAAAGTATAATTGATATATAATCGTTGATTAAATCAATACGATGACTAGATAATTATTAAATGAACTTTTTATTTATAAACTTGGTTTTATTTTTCAGCTGAATAAAATTGGTGTTATTTTATATAAATGAATTACAATTATAGTTTTATTAATATTTTAAATCAGTGTTTAATTATATATTTTCTGTTTTTATTTTAATTTTAGTTATACTTTTAGTGTTGTTGGGTTTTTTTTTTTTGTCTTTATATGATAGTTTTTATTATATTTATTTCTTTTAGTTTCAGTTATTTTGGTACATCAGTTTAAACAAAATACAAATAAGAATTGTCAATTTGGCAAGTACCTAAATGTTTTTTTTTAAATTCTGATTTAACATTTAACCGAGTTAACATTTATTTTATTTCAAGTAACCTTTTTTTAATGGTTAGAATTTTAGAAATGGTTTTTAAGTAGCTATAGTAAAATTAAAATACATTTTGGTGCATCACTATTAAGTACCACTTACATTTGGTTTGCTAACATTAAAATTTTTACATTTTACATACAATATTTATTTATGTATTGGTGGTTCTCCATCCGTGAAGCAGCTCGTCTGACTCATTCAGGAGACACTCTGTACTGATCTGCCATTAGTCTGATGAGTAATAAACACACACACAGCATGTCCTTTCATTCTCGGCCGTTCTCTCTTGTGTTCGATCATCACAGGACTCTTCTCTAACAGGGTTGCTATGGAGAGCATCTGAATAGTTCCTGTAAAAGTAACCAGTCAAGAGCGTTTGTGTGCTCCTGTTTATTCCTGGAAACATTTCATGCACCAAATGCTGCACAGTTTCTGCAGCCAAAGGAGATTACAGATCAGATGCTGTTCTCAAAACTCTAGTAGTTTGTTTTTTGACATTATTTATTAGTCAGGATGCGTTTTGTTAATTTCTTTTGTTGGCCAAAGTGTATTTATATACTTTAATAGTATTTATTTATTTATTTATTTTTTAAATAAAGTTATAATTTTTTTATTTTATATTTTAATTTTAAATTTATATATTTATTTAAAATTTTGTTGTTGTTTTAATTTTTGTAATTTAGTTTTTTTTTTCCTTTTTATTATGTGTATATATGTACACTACCTTTCAAAAATATGGAGTCAGTAAAATATTTAATGGCTTTTAAAGATGTTTCTTCTGCTCATCAAGGCTGCATTTATTAGATTAAAAATCCAGAAAAAACTGTAATATTGTGAA
>JAUCMR010000156.1:416889-431931 GCA_032357425.1 Enteromius argenteus | reverse complement strand
TACATTTTAAAATATATTCACACAGAAAACAGTTATTTTAAATTGAAATAATATTTCACAATATTACAGTTTTTTCTTTATTTTTAATCTGATAAATGCAGTCTTGATGAGCAGAAGAAACATCTTTAAAAACCATTAAATATCTTACTGACCCTAAATTTTTGAACAGTAGTGTGTATATAAATATATATATATATACTGTATATGTGCTATAGAAATATATATATGTGTGTGTGTGTGTGTGTTTTTTTATATTATTATATAATATTATAAGGTACAATTTTTTAATTATCTTTTTGTTTATCATTTTATTATGTCAGCTTTATTTTTATTTCCGTTTTTATTGATTTTAGTTATTTTAACTTTTATTTAATTTAAAATGTATTTAATCTAGCTGACAAAGCAATATATCAATGCTAGGATTATCTTGATTGGTGTAATGCTAATGTGTGTAATTATAGAATGTATGCTTGCTTTGATGCACAGAGCATTAAAGCTTCAGTAAAAGTTGTCTTTATTTTCTCTCATGAGGGTTGTGTGTGTTTCAGCTCGATCTGTGAGATGAATCTGGAGGCCGAGCTCTTCACTTTACAGGACAGTAATGCTAAGCTGGTGGCGGCGCTGCATGAGGCTAACGCTAACGTGGAGCAGTGGAAGAAACAGCTGGTGGCGTATCAGGAGGAGACGGACAGATTACGAGATCAGGTGAAAATATAGAAGCTGTATGTGATGTGGAACAAGCTGCCAAAGTGCAGGAGAAAATAGTACAACAATAAATCCAGAGAAAATATTGGTTGATTAACTGTATTGTAGATATCATTTCTGAAGCAGTCTTATACTATTATTCATTTTAATCGATACATTTTGGTCACTTCAAGTAAAGATGAGAAATGTTGCCTTGGCAACCAGCTGAAAGAAAACAAGATTTTCTTTTATTTCAGCTAACGGTAAGTAATTGAAATTGTTTTATTTTAGTGAATTTGGTTTTGGTTATTTTAGAACTTGAAGTTAAACTGATAAAAATAAGAAATGTTGCCATAGACAGCAATACAACTGAAATGATCTCAGGTCCATAAACGTGGTAAAAACATGGGTAAAACCGTCCATGTGACATCAATGGATCAACCATTCTTCTCCCCTGACTCCCGTCTTCAGCCATTTAAGAGTATCACAGCGTATGCCTACGCTTTCCTCTAGGTGTAAACAGCCGCTGATTACATCCAAAAGTTCATTTATTCTTGTTTTAATAAAATTTGCTTAAAGTGAAACATTCATATATTTTACATTCATTAAATAAAATAAGTTTTTTTTTTTTTATTTATTTTAATTTTGATGATTAGAGCTTACAGTTTATGAAAGTCAAAAATCCAGTATCTCAAAATATTAGAATATTTATATTTGAGTTGCATTAAATGACCATCCCTACAATAGAAATTCCAGATATCTCTTTGAAACAACAATAATGGGGAGGACTGCTGACTCAGCAATGGTAAAGAAGACAATCACTGACACCCTCCACCAAGAGTCACAGAAGATCATTACTGAAAGAGTTGGTTGTTCACAGAGTGCTGTATCAAAGCATAACGTTGACTGGAAGGACGATATTGTGTAGGAAAAGATGTTCAAACAACAGGGATGACCACAAGCTTGAGAATACTGATTCAGACACTTGGGAGAGCTTCACAAGGACTGAACTGAAGCTGGAGTCAGTGCATAAAGAGTCACCAAGCTCAGATGTCTTCAGGAAAAGAGCTACCAAGAGACTTCTGAAACAGAAACAACACCCGAAGCATCCTACCTGGGCTAAGGAGAACAATAACTGGACTGTTACTCTGTGCTCCAAGGTCGTCTTTTCAGATAAAAGTAAATTTGCGTTTCATTTGGAAATCAAGGTCTAGAGTACAGAGGAAGACTGGAGAGGCACAGAATCCAAGTTTCTGAAGTCAGTGATGGTTTGGTCTGCTGGTGTTTGTCCATTGTGTTTTATCAGGTCCAAAGTCAATGCAGGTGATTTTGGAGCACTTTATGCTTCCAGCTGCTGACAAGCTTTATGAAGATGCTGATCTTTTCCAGCAGGACTTTAGCACCTGCCCACAGAGACAAGACCACTTCCAAGCGGTTTGCTGACCATGATATTACTGTGCTTGATCGACTTGATATACCTGACCTGAACCCCATGTGGGATCTATTGGATATTTTCAAGATAAAGATGAGAAACAGTGGATCCAACAACACAGACGAGCCTCAGCGGAACCACAGACTCCTCACTGCTGCTGGAGTCTGTGCTGAAAGAGCCCCGAACAACTATTGAGTGTGTAACACTCATATTTATATTCTAATGTTTCAAGATACTGAATTTCTTATTTTGATGAGCTGTAAGCTCTTATCATCAAAACTGAAACAAAGAAACATTTGAAATGTTTTACTTCACATGTAACGAATCTAGAATATATGAAAGTTTCACTTTTTGAAAAAATAGTTTTCATGATATTAACATCTTTTTTGAGATTGACCTGTATATATATAATATATATTAGTGCTCTCAAACGTTTAATCACATACAAAATAAACCTTTGTTTGCTTAATATGTGTGTTCTGTGTATATTTAGTATGTATTTATAAGTACACACACACAGCATATATTTTTAAATTTTATATGTACATATTTGCATGTCTATTTGATATTAGTGCATGTCTAATATTATATATTTAATATATAAACATGCATGTGTGTGTTTTTATCTATACATAATATATATATAGATACAGTTTTACCGTTATTTTACTACTAATATAAATAGTTGAATAATATTTTTGTTAACATCAATTTTATTTACATTTTAAAAATAATTCAAATGTATTTTTGTAACACTGATAATAATCAGAAATGTTTCTACTGTGTGCAAGTTGTGCTATATTAATCATCTTCCCTGGCCTTGCTTTAAATTAAAGAAAAAAATGGCAATTTAATTGACCTGCTTGATAATTTCAAGGGGTTTAAGAAGGAAAACTGGGTTCAAGTCCAAGTGAGAATCAAAAGCAGATAACAGGCAGAAATGATGGACTGTGGATGGATCTGAACGGATTGTGAAGGATCTCTGGTTTTCTCTGGTTATCTGTGATGGTTAGTGCGAGGTGGCTCTGGATCTCTCTGCGACTCCGAGCTCTGAAAAGGCGACCAGGTGGTTGAAAATGGTTCATGTCTCACGGGACCAGAGAAGAGAGAGAGAGATGTGGGGTGGTTTGTAGGACAGCAATATCCTACTTTCAATGGCCTAGTTAGACTGAAATATCACCGGGGAGCCGCCAGAGCCACCATCACAAACTTTCCTGCACTTTACACGGTTAAAAATAAGCCAGTCTCTCTTAAGGCCCTCCGAGTGCCAGAGACCTTTAGGAGCTGCTCCTCTTTCTCCTGAGCGTGTGTGCATGTGTGTGTGTGTGTGTGAGGGAGAGAGAGAGAGAGAGAGTGTGTGTGTGTGTGTGTGTGTGTGTGTGTTTACTGCGGACAGATTGAGTGAAAGATGGAGCTGAGAAATATTTGATTGTCATCAAGGCTTGATGAAGGCAAAAAAGCACAATAATTCTCTTAATTAATTATTTTTCTGTTTTCACTGTGATTAGTCAGTTCACATTATTCTAAAGGAAAAAGACTTCATAAATAATTTTTCTATTATTATTTTTATGTTCTTTCTGAAAAGATTAATTGTATTAATTAATTATATATATATATATATATATATATATATATATATACATATATATAATCATTAAAAAATGAAAATGTAATGAAGTGTAGAGTTAAGGGAGAGTTAATTAATAATTTACAAAATATATTTGAATAATATTTTGGCTTCATCTCACTTAAGCATAAATGACTGGTATGTAAAAGATATGTAAAAACATTTGTATTAATAAAAAAGAATTAATATTAATAATTAATATCATTAATAATAATTACATAAATCTGCATGATTTTTACTAATGTTTTGTTTTCTTAATGCTTTTTTCATTGTTTTATTAATAATTAAAATGTCATATTTCATTATTACTATTATCATACGTTTTTATTTAGATTTTATTAATAATTTAGCTTTAAACTGCACTTTTGTAAAATGGAAAAAATATAACAATTTGAGCAGCAAATCATCAATGATTTTTAAAGACTGCAGTCATGATGCTGAAAATCCATCTTCGATCTCAGAAATAAATTACAATTTACTCTATATTCACACAGAAAGCAGTTATTTTAAATTAGAATAATATTTCACAATCTAAAAAAAATGTACTGTATTTTTGATTAAATAAATGCAGCTCTGGTGACTTATTTTAAAACCCAACAGCAAATCTTTAACGGCTTAAGTATATTAGTATATTAAACATCTGATCTAATCATTTGTGTATTTGCTCTTCTGCACAGTATTTCTGCTCATGCATCACTGACGGTGGACAGAAACATGACTTGTCGCGTCTCACCTGGTTAAAGCATTGAAACGCTCGGCCCAGTTTCTCTTCTACTGTCCTTTACTGTCAGCTGCGATGCATTATTCAAATATAATGGCTGAATAATCACTGAATGTGTATGTAGGTCAGCAGCGGGCCTTTATTCTGGAGATTCAGTCCGAGTGAAGTTCTCCGATGATTTTACACTGAAGCAGAACAGACTGTGTGTTTGAGGAGAAACGGACGAGCACGAGTGAGTCATCTGAGACTCAAAACATCACACACGCTCTGTCTTCAAGAGCCTGGTTCCTAGAAAGACTTCTGAGAGTAATGACTGTTTTCAGACAGGTTTCTCAGAAACACCACAATCACTATCACACGACTCTCCTTCATACAAAGGAGACTTAAAACATAGACTTTATAATGTATTCAGAGTCTTCTGAACACACATAATGGTTTGTGGGATGAAGATATTAGATATTAGAGTCATTAAAATCAGACTGTTAATTAATGAAGTATTAGTAATGCAGTTTAGTGCAGCACAAAAATGGCCTAAATGTACTATATTTACACCAGATTCACAGTAGTATAGAGATTTACTGCTTTTGGTGATTTTAGTAATAAAAATTTTAATATTGTGAAATATTATAATTTTAAAAAATGCTTTCTGTGTGAATATAGAGTAAATTGTAATTTATTAAAAAAAAAATTATTTAAAAAAAATTGTATATATATTCATCTTTTACATAACAGCCATTTATGCTTAAGTGAGATGTTACAGAAACACTTTTTTTTTTTTAAGCCAAAATATGATTAAAATATAGTTAAAATATAATTATTAGTTTAATTAATAGTTTAAAATTATTCAACTATGATTTTATTTATTAATCAATGTAAAAATGCTAGAAAAAATAAAGACCCCCCCCCCCCCAACTCTACAATTAAATATATTTGAATTTATAATTAATATAATTAACAAAATTTTTATTCCATTACCATTTTCAGAAAGAACATAAAAATTATAATAGAAAAATAATTTTGTAAGACTTTTTCCTTTAGGATATATATTTACCATTATTTTTGCTTCCAACATCTAATTACTTTATAAATAATTTAATAATATTAAAATTATTACATTTTAATAGTTTTGTTCAAAATTTGAAAGAAATCAATTAAATATACATATATATATATATACTTTTTTTTTCCCCTTTTAATGTGAAAGTGTTATTATAGAAACAATTGTTATTAATGTAATTTTTTTAAATAATAATTTAGCGTAATGCATCTCACTTAAGCGTGAATGATTATTATGTAGAGGACAAATATTTTTTATGAATGTTTTTTATTTTAAGAATAATTTTGTACTAACTTTATTTTTTAGTAATCATATTGTTTAAAATACATGCCTGTAACATCTCAATTAAGCTGTTATCCAAAAGTCAAATCGTTTTTTACGAGCGCAATCAAATATTAAATTGAATAAACATTTTGGAAATTTATCCTAACTTAATGAATCAAATCTGTCTGTATCATGAGGAGCAAAATATATAGTTTCATTTTATTATTGTTTATGTGAAAGATCTTGTGTTCAATCAAACTACAATATTTTGACCCCATTTTCCTTGTTCTGCTGCAAGTTAATGATATCAGATATTTATTGGGTCTTTGCAGGATAATGTTAATAAGGTGACTTGTATTTTGAGGACTTTTCTGCATGTGTCAGGTGTGTGTCTGAGGAAGCTGTGTTAGGATGAGTTCTTGTGTGTCTGTAGGTGGTGGATCTGGAGGCTCACGGCGGTCAGGGACCCAGCGACATGCTGAAAGACGAGCTCACTCAGTCTCTGGAGGAGCTGGAGAACCTGCTGAAGGCAAAGGATGAGGTGAGAGCGAGTGCACACACACAAACACACACACACACACACACCCAGAGTCCAGAGACCTACCCCTGCACTTCACTGAAAATCCCTGGTCCAGACACTGAACACACACCCAGCAGATGATATGTTTCTGCACATTATTGTGTTTCAGGAGATCCGAATTCTCCAGAGTAAGAAGTCCAACTTCCACGAGCTGGAGCAGGAGAGAGAAGAAGCCATCCACAGACTGCAGGTGCAACATTTCAGTCAAATAAAACAAAACAAAGACTAATTCTGATGTTTTTATAATTAAGGCCTGGTTAGGCCATCGTTCAATTAAGACATTTAAGTCATTTTTATAAACATGCCTTAGAAAAAAAAGCATTACTGTTGTGCATCTTAAGACAAAAAAATGACACTGACATGTTTTAAGATCAATCAGTGCAAATTTCTTTCAACTGAAACTGGGGGAAATGTAATGCATCAAAGAAATGGCATAAATATAATTTTTGTAAAAAAGAAAGGAAAAAAAAAAGTACACCTTTTAACCTTTAAGTTTTTATTATTATAATTATTATTATGTAAGTATATTTCAAATAAATTATATATTTCAAATAATAATTATTTTGTTTAATTAAAAATATTTCTAATATTTGAATATGAAAAATTATAAATTGTATTAATTAAATAAAATCTATTAAAATATTAGTAATTTAGCTTAAAAATTACATCTTTTCTACAAATTTGTTTTGTTACATTATATAATTAAAATAACATTTAATTTAATATTTTAATAGCATTACAATATATTTTAATAATTATTTAGCTAAAAAATTGTCATGCAGCGCTGTAGCGCTCAACTTCAAAAATCATGCACCATCGTAGAGATAAGCCACTGTCAGTTTTGTTTTTGCTGTTTAATGTTTTTAATAAAAGTAGTTATCATTTTACATTATTATATCAATAATAATAATTCAGCTAAAATTCATTACAGCTGCAGTATTAATGCTAATTATTATTGAGTTTAAATATCACTGTAACATTAAACTTAAGCTTAAACGACTGTTAAATTAAAATATATTTTAGGAACTCTTTAAAAGACTAAATATAAAAAACAGCTCTATAAAGTGTTAATGCTGTCATTGCTTTATTGGAATACTATTACAATTTTAATAATAACTAAAATAAAAGTTATTAATAAAATAAGCGTCACGCTTTTCAATAAAAATAAATATTTTTACAAATACTTCAGAAGTCAAGTTGAAAATAATTGTACATTTCTTGCTCATGCAGTGCTTCGGTGTGCGACTGCTTTGTTTAATTGACAATAAGAGAGTTTTCTATGGCAGCGTTTTCCAGTCATAGAGGGTAAGTGTTCGTAAAAGCTCTGCTGACCTCTGACCCTGGACGTCTCTGTGTTGGTCAGGAGCTGGAGATGCGAAACGTGGATCTGGAGCGGCGTGTTCAGAGCGCGGAGCAGACTCTGGCCTCGGCGCTGGAGGACCGAGATCGAGCCGAGAATGAGGTGCAGAGGGTGGTTCAGATCCTCGACATCAAGATCTTCGACCTCAACGACCTCCGGCAGAGTCTGGTCAAGCTGATCAGTAAATAACTTGCTCTCCCCGCTTTCTTCTTTCAACCCCAATTTGCACTGAGAAGCTCTTTCTGTCCCAGTCTAGCAATAACCTGAGTGTTGAGGATGTGTGGATGGCAGGAGATGAACAGTGTTGTTATGGTACGCTTTATTTTTGATACAGAAACACTAGTGCTGTGTGACGTCTTCACAGGATCATTTCTTTATTTTTTTTCTTTTAAACCGTGCTAAAGGTCACTCATCGTGAAAAACAAATTATTTACAAAACCATCAGAGTTCTGGATTAATTCGCAAAAGATATATATTACCGATTTTTTATTTCAAAGCATTAATAATTAATTTTAGTGCAACATAAATTCAAAGATTTTTCTTTATGTATTTTTTTTGCATTTTTACATCTGTGTTTAATTATTTTATGTCATTATTTAATTATAAATAATATATATATAATTAAAATAGTAATTTAATAAAATTGTAATAATATTGAAATTATTATATTTTAATAATAATTTGGGTTTCTGTAAACTTCTACTTGAGTGAGAATGCCTGTTATATTAATGTTAAATTAATTTTTATGATTAGGTTAAAAATGCATCGTATAGAGATTATTCTTCCATTTTTCCATCTATCATTATTTTAAATGTTTATTTAATAAATATTGACTATATAGTTAAAATAATATTTTAATAATATTATTTTAATTTAGCTAAACAATCGTCATGCATTTCTGTAACATTCATCTTCAGCATGAAGGGCTGTTATGTCAAAGGCAAATTAATTTGCAATATTTTAAATGAACAATTAAAAACTACTGTTTTCTTTTTTTGTTGCAATTTTACATCTACATTAAATTATTTGAAATGATTATTTTAAAAGTAAATATTAAACAGTTCCAGCTATTTAATATTCTAATATTTAAATATTCTAATAATTTAAAAATATTTATTATTTGTAATAATTTAAAGAATCACACATTTCCGAAACATTAAACTTGAGCATGAATGGCTGTTATGTAAAAATCAAAAACATTTTTACTAGCACTTTAAAAGATTAGGTTGCAAAATTGAATCCATTTTTAATTGAATCTTGAATCAGAATCAAATTGAATCGTGAGTATTGAGTGAATATGACAAAACTAATTTGTAGCAAAGATCTTAGAGGCTCAAACGCCTCAAACTGTTTATGAGTGGAAATGATGTTTACCATTTTAGAAATTGATGAATGAGCTTTTGTGGCGTTGAGTTTGTTTCTGTGATTGAGTTTATCAGCTGGGAGCGAGTGGAAACCAAAGACCAGCTCGAATGTGGCCCTCTATATGTTCATACTGTGGAATGCTTAGTATAGACGACTGCACTGATATAGAGCATTACATATTAGCTGCATTGGCAGAAATATATGAGTAGGTAGAAATAAACAATTCTGTTACGATAGAACTTTAAGATCCCTTGAACTCGTGAGGGAATTTATATTAAGAGTAGCTGTAGTTCTTCATGGAGGAATGGATTGGTGAATGTGCTTGAACGCATCTAGTGTAGTTGCTTTGGGCAGCTCTAAGGCTTCAGACTTTCATTTGATTAAAGGAAAAAAGAAAATGTGCCGGAAATGTCCATCCAAGATTAGCATGATGTTTGTTTCATCAGATTTGGAGAAATGTATCACTGCATCATTTCCTCTGCAGTGAATGGGTGCCGTCAGAATGAGTGTCCAAACAGCTGATAAAAACATCACAGTAATCCACAGCACTCCAGTCCAAATTGACTTTACAGGAGTATGTGTGTATTGAATTACATTGAATGGCTGATTCAATTGAATTGCTAAGCAATTACAAACGCTCATAAAATCCTGGAAAATGTCATATTTAAACAAATGTTTTTTTCTTTAAATATTTTTAAAAAATGATTTCTTTAAATTAAATGCATCACAACTTTCCTAAGTATTATATTTGCTCGATTGCAATGCATTTTACAATACAAAATGCACCATTTAGAACTTTAGTCTTTTTTTTCTGGAAAATACGTCTTTGTTAAAATATTCAAAGCACTGCAGTTTAAGTTAAAATTCATTAAAATGCCATATTATGGATTATGCAGCCCGAAGCACCTGTCTAAAGTACAAATGTCTTAATGTTGATTCAGCTTTTCTCTTCACAAGACATTAACTGATGGACTGGTGTGGATTATTGAGATGTTTTTCTCAGCTCTTATTCTGACGGCACCCATTCACTGCAGAGCATTTATTGCTGAGACACTGATGCAGAGACACATATTTGTTCAAACTTGATGAGGAAATGAACTCATCCTAATCTTGGATGGTCTGAAGTAGAGCACATTTTCAGCAAATGTTCATTTTTGGCTGAACTGTTTCTTTAAGTCCTAGGCTGTAATGGTTGTACAGTTGTGTATTGGATGTTGCATTATACAGTATCTTATAGCACAAGAGAGCCGCTCGTGTGGCTTCGGACCGCAGTATATTAAGTGCCAACAGCCTGTTTTTATCTGTTCTCTCAATCCGCAGGGTTAGGCACGAACAGCACAAGCCACGTTTGTATTTGTGTGCTTTATACATATATATATATATATATATATATATATATATATATATATACGGTCAAATAAACAGGTGTTTACTTTTCTATTTCTTCTCTCTTCGTGCAGTACTTGAGTATGTGTACTGCGTTGTATAATCAACGAGAGCATGTGTGATTTGATTTGGAGAAAGTGGCAGGAACTCTTTTGGAGGACAAACTTCATCATTTCTGCTTGTGAGTGATGCCAGAGCCTTATTTTCCCACATGCATCTTAGGTTGCTCTTGACAGGCTGATTAGACGATGATGACAGTATTTCGTTCTACAGTAGTAAGAGTCGTACTGTGCAGAGCGGCTAACGCAATCAGCTGGAAACTCCAGCGCAAAGACTCACAATATATCATCATCTCTGAATTGAAAACAAACCTGCTGAATAAATTTGTTTTACATTGAATTACCTGTGTGGTTTATTGCATTTACACGTGCACAAAAACGTCCTGGAAAAGTGATGTATAAACCATATACTGTATGAAAGGGTTTAAACCAATGGATTAGACTGATTTAAATATGCACAGCTTTAAATATTAAATTTGCTCAATTATTGCCCCAGCAAATGCATGCTTAAAATGAAAAAAAGAAAAAAAGGTTTATATGCTTTTTGTTCTCCACACAAGTAAATAAAGGCAAAAGGTGATAAATTTGAGTGTTTTTTTAATTTTGCATTACATTTGCTCACAAAACCAAACCACATGAGATTAATTTGTACTTCAATGTATTGTTTAAAGTTCATAATTTGTAAGTCATTTTAAAATAAATGAGATTCAATAACTTCACACTGTTAAAATCCTTACATTTTCATTCTCCAAGTAAGAACATTTAATGTTTGGAAACTATTATTAGATAAAGCTTGAATTTTTGTTTTTACATTTTGTATCCAAAAAACTAATGGCTAAATGCTTAAATGTTATTTTGAATTATATTTGCTCAATTAACGCCCAAACAAACGTAGTTAACACAGACTTAAATGCGTATTTGAAGTTTATACTTTTAAATGTATTTAAATTTGTCGTCACAGTATTCCAAATTTAAAATGTTTTCAAATTCATTCATGCTATATGAAACGCTTATATGCAATACATGTACTGTTTGCATTAAAAGACATTTAATATAAAATTGGTGTCTATTAGCAACAGATTCGGCTTAAAATGGCTCCTACTTTAAAAATGCAAAAAAAAGAAAAAGATTTTTTTTAGATTCGATATATTCCAGGCCTGTTGTGATTATTGCACAGACTATAGGTTTACTCCGTAAAGAAGCATTTCACAATGTGCTTGTTTTACATGTAATAGACTTACAGATTTTATTTTTTTTTAAATTCCAAAGCAATGATGACACAGAAATACAGCTAAAAATGTCCTCAGGGAAGCACAAAGACAAAATGGCTAGAAAAACATAACGGGCTTCTCGAAGGATGAAACGGATCATGATGAAAGTTCATTAGTTGGCAAAGAAACACAAAATCCAGGCCACTGTTTTCAACAACATTTTATTTGAACAAAGACTCTCCTGCAGCTCCTCAAACACAGCCGTGCTCCAGTCTACTTCAGCTTCTTCTTGGGACGCAGGTTGTTGGTGTGACCGCACTTCTTCTTACGGCAGTTAACAGCACGTGGGTGCAGACGGGCGTAACACCTGAGAGAGGACATCACCTCATTATTACACTCAGCACAGCCTACGACCTGAACTAGACATCAGAAGCGAAGCGTGCACTCTTACTTGCGGCAGATCATCTTCTCGCAGTTGTATTTCTGGGCCAGCTGTCTGAGAGATGGCTCGATGATGCCTCCTCTGAGACGCAGCACCAGATGAAGGGTGGACTCTGACAGAAACAAACACAAACAGCAGCCCAATAAATACAGGAGCGCGAGAGAAACAGCAGATACGGTTTTCTGTTTAAAGACAGTCCAGTATTTACACACCTTTCTGAATGTTGTAGTCTGAAAGTGTGCGACCGTCTTCCAACTGCTTGCCAGCGAAAATCAGACGCTGCTGGTCGGGTGGGATGCCTGAGGAGAAAATAAAGACATGTTAGTCTGAGGAGGAATTTATTTCATACAAAATTAGACTATTATTAAACAGTATATAATATAAAAGACATGTTAGTGGTCTGAAGTAGATAAAATAAAGCATTTTAACATACATAAATAAAAAATAAAGATGTTAGTGGTCTAAACAAAACAAAAAAATCCATTACAACAAGACATGTTAGTGGACCTACTTTAGATGGGTTTTTTTTATTTTTACATTTTTCTGTCACGCTGACACATACTACCCATATATAATTTCCCTATACCTTCATACAGGGTTTCTGCAAGACTTCAGTAAAAACTTAAGGACTAAACCGAGGGGAACCTCAGTTTGAAAACTGCATATGTACTTCAGAAGCAAGATTACTTGAGAGAATGATCGAAATGAAGTGAGGTTATTACTAAAACAAAATGACAAATAATCTGCTAGTGTCACAAAAACACATTATAGGAACATTTTTCATATCAACAGACATCGCTTCTTGTTTCAAGCTCAATTTTGTTCGGTTTCTCAGAATATAAAACAAGACTTCACCTCTTTACTTTCAATCAAATGTTTAGATGTTTTGTACTGAAAAATAAAAGGCCATTATTCATTTTTTGCATATTCAAATTTATATCAATACATGTAATTGTTACGACTTATTTGCAATTTAACTTTTATATTAATATAACTTCCATTTTTACTTGCTGCTATTTTAAGGACATGCCTTTGAATTTAATATATGACACTTCATGGCCTTTTAGAGATATTTTATGGCCTCAACTAGTGAAAAGACAGTTTGAAGAGCTCCAGTGGTGCAGAAAGCCTGTTTCCATCAGCTGAAGCTCATACACACCCTCCTTGTCCTGGATCTTGGCCTTCACATTCTCGATGGTGTCGCTGGGCTCGACCTCGAGGGTGATGGTCTTACCGGTCAAAGTTTTCACAAAAATCTGCATTTTGCCACTGTCATACAGAAAAAAGACATCATTCAGAGTCACTGAGAACACAGGAACACAAGCAGCAAACAATACAATATTTATGTCCTGTTTGGACACCTAGTTATTTTCATTTATACCATGTTTCTGTAATATAAAGGTACTTCCATGACTTTGGCCATGTACTAAAGTAGTAACTTACATTAAATAACTATATATCTAGTAAAGAATGAGATCTGAAACATCAGTAGTTGATCAGCATCTGACTTTACGGCATATCACCAATGATTTGTGTGAATCAAACCCTGACAGGGACCCCTAATGTCCCAAAACTAGCTATCTAGCGGATTAACGGAAGCACTATCGCGTAAATATATGCGTGTATTTTATGTTTCTGTCGCTTTCGTGTAAGTGGTGTGAATTCAGCGCGTCAGGAGTTTCTCTCACACACATGGCAGAAGCGGCCATGACACTCCATCACGACACACTCCGCTTCAAACCACACAAACGCGTCTAAATACACCGCATAACCAGCTTTAATCGCTCCATTCACGAACATAAACATCTCATGTAGACTTTGACACAAACATGAGGGTGAATAATAAGAGAAAAGACGTCAAAACTGAACAATCGCGCAGACAGTAATCCTCACCCTCGCAGTCGCTGCGGATCCGGGCGGAAAGAGAACGACGTGTGTCTCTTGCGTAGAGATCGCGTGTATTTGAGCGCTAAAGCGGCTTTACCGCCCCCTGCAGGAGCGGAGCGGAACCACACAACGGGTTCTCACCGCGTTCATCAGGATCAGGATCAGGATCAGATAAAGCACAAGAAATAAGATCTGTGCTGGTCTTAAATAAATACATTATACGTTCCTGCGTTTCTGTCATTTATTAGGTGTATTCTGGGTGAATCTGGGTGATATATACATGTATAATCTATGTCTAAGATTATTATTAAATATGTAGAGTTAAATGTAGAATTAAAACTATAATGATAATTCCATATATATTGCATTTTAAATTAATTGTGACAATATGTGTGTGTGTGTGTGTGTGTGTGTGTATCAATGTAGAATTAAATGTGTGAATTGTTAGAGTAATTAAAATATATATTTATGTTAATATTCATAAATGTATATTTAATAGCAATAATGTAATTATATATATATATATATATATATATATATATAAAATTAAATGTAATTAATGATACCTGTTATATATTATATACATACATATTATATACATTATAATACATATACAGTGTTAAATATTTAAGAATATTACATATTAATATTAAAATGTGTATATACGTATTACATATACACACACACACACAGTGGGGCAAAAAAGTATTTAGTCAGCCACCAATTGTGCAAGTTCACCCTCTTAAAAAGATGAGAGGCCTGTAATTTTCATCATAGGTATACCTCAACTATGAGAGACAAAATGAGAATAAAAATCCAGAAAATCACATTGTAGGATTTTTTATTAATTAATTGGTAAATTCCTCTGTAAAATAAGTATTTGGTCAATAACAAACAAGCAAGATTTCTGTCTCTCACAGACCTGTAACTTCTTCTTTAAGAGGCTCCTCTGTCCTCCACTCGTTAC
>JAUCMR010000156.1:379539-408748 GCA_032357425.1 Enteromius argenteus | reverse complement strand
GAAATTGACTAAATATCTTCATGGAGCATGATCTTTACTTACTATCCTAAGGATTTTTGGCCAAAAAAAAAAAAAAATTTTTTTGACCCATTCAATGTATTTTTGGCTATTACTACAAATATACCCCAGCGACTTAAGAATGGTTTTGTGGTCCAGGGTCACATATATTGTGACGAGCATCCCCCGGAGTACCTTCACCATTTAGTGTTTCATAAATCAATTTATGTATAAAATTAAATATATATAAAAAATCAGATTTAATACACTAATCAAAATAAAAAAGCAGTCAGTGTATACATCATGTAACTTGCAATCTACATTTGATGCATTTGATGCAGTTTTAAAAAATTAGCATTTACTGATTTTTTCACAAAATCTATAAATCTGTCATTTTCTGTTTGGATGCAATAAAAGGCTCAAGTTTGCACTTCATCACTGGCCATAATTCTGACCTTGAAATCATGACTATGCATGAAATAATGCCATGCATGTGACAATGTGTTGAGAACTGAACAGACAGTTGTGATGTGGCTCAGATTCAGACAGGAGTCCTGTGTTTGTGTGGAATCGGCAGAAAGCAGTCCTGCATACAGTATGCTGCAGGGCCATGTGATCGGCTCTCTCTGGAGATATGATTGTGACATCATCAGAAGAAATGCCTGAGGTGAACTTACCTGGCCTCACAAAACTTCTTACTGTTGCTGGGTCGGTCCAGGTTTCTTCGGTTACGAAACCAGGTCTCCACTTGTCTGTGAGTCAGGTTGCACTGGTTAACCAGGCTGCTGATCTCACTCTACATGGATTAATGCAATGACACAAGATATTATTTCACAATGATATTCTTGGGTAAACACAATAGGTCTGTTCACATCATCTGTGATAATGATTACCTCAGATTATAAGTCATGCCTGAGCTTGTGAAGTAAATAAACCGACACTTTACAAGTTTTTACTAGTCTCTCTGCTATTCTTTTCCTAATTACAAAAACACATAACACAATAACACACACACATTTACACATTCAGTGACAAAAATATTTACCTGAATAATTATATAATTTAATAATTTGTGAATTAGTATATTTATTATATTATTAACTGAATTAATCAAATATAAATAATTAATTAATTGTGAATTAATCATTCACTAAAATATTTTTTATTAAATGTATTGTTAATAATTAAATTATTAGCTTAATTGTATAATTATATATTTAACATTAGTGTTATCAAACGATTAATTGTGATTTTTCGCATTAAAAAAATTAGTTTACATAATGTGTACTGTGTATGTTTTTCTCATGCTTATTATTTTTATAGATTTCAGTGTAGCTTTAATTTATTTTTTTTA
This sequence comes from Enteromius argenteus, assembly GCA_032357425.1. Taxonomy (NCBI): domain Eukaryota; kingdom Metazoa; phylum Chordata; class Actinopteri; order Cypriniformes; family Cyprinidae; genus Enteromius; species Enteromius argenteus. Next base: position 407,397 of record JAUCMR010000156.1, on the reverse strand, counting down.
GCAGTTTTCCTTTTAACTTTAGTTCGTTTTAGTCATTTTATTATGTGCTTTTGTCATTTGTTTTTATAATTACGTCCATTTAAACTAGCCAACTTGCCAAGACAACATTCCTAATTAAGCTTTTCAACTAGTAGTTTGGTTTGTTTAATTTATTAAAAGTTATTTTTATATTTATTTAGTTAACAATGACAACGTGCCTTTTTCATTGGCCATACAAATAATATAATCTAATGAATAAAATAAAAAGGTCAAATAAGCTTCTATCTCAGCCTATACCTTTGCCAGTTATGAAAATGTTATTTAAAATTACAATGGTGTATGAGAGCCAAAAAACAAACAAACACGAGAAAACAAGAGTAAGACATATATACGTTACTAACCATCAAGCCTATTTTCATGCTGCAAACTCATCCATAAAAATTATGTAAATTGTAAATTCATCTGCAGAGGGCATTAAAACAACGAAAAGGCCGCTAACGGGAAACACAATGGATCCACGTCTAAGAGAGATGTCAATACTATCAGGTTTCTTACAACACACTGTTTGTGCAGCTTCCTCGTGCATAATGTAATTTACATGCATATTTCCTTTCCTTACTGCCTTCAATATCTTCATATGAACTGAATTAATTTCAGATTTTAGATCTCACCTATAAAAACTGACTTTTACCTAATATCAAATCATCTTTTTGACTTAAATAACCATTTCAGTGTGATAACATCAAGCACATTTTGACATCACCTCTCATGCTGCGATGCATTTCTGACTCTTTGAATCAAGCTTCATTAATCAGGAGCGAGCCGTGTGTGTGTCTGTTAAAAAACCATTCGCTCTCTTCCCATACGTGGTTACATACTCGTTTGCAAAGCACTATGGGATTTACCAGGAAAGGAAGATGCAAAACAACAATTGTTGGAGAATAATCTCTGAGTGTCTTTGCATAAACGTAAGTCGATTCATATGCGGGTTTGATGTGTGTTTGTGAGGGTGCAGGTGTTAGTTTACTTCAGAGACGATTCTGTCCACAGATGTGTTCAAAGACAAGGGTTTCTTAATTATTAAAAGACGCTTCTTAAATTCTAATAACTTTCTTAAATTATACATGATTCAGTACCATATTTTAATAATAAAATAATAAAAAATTTAAATTATAAAACATCTAACTCATCAGTATAGAAATACATTCCTATTGCAAAGATAAAATTGTACTGTAGAATATAAAATATCTCTCCCCATACATAAAATAGTTATTTAAATAATAAAAAGTTGGTGCCAAAATGGTGATTTTGTATTATTTATATACTTTTATAGTATTTTAGTATTTAAACTGTATAATATTTTATAGTGTATAGTATTTTATAGTATTTTTTAATGAGGACATTTTCAGTGTCCACGTAATTCAAAAGGCTTAAAAACATACTATTTTTTTGAAAATCTAAAAACGGTACACAGTTTCCTGTAAGGGGTAGGTTTAGGTGTAGGGTCAGTGTAGGACAATACCACATACAGTCTGTACAGTATAAACACCATTACACCTATGGAGAGTCCCCATAAAACATGGAAACACAACGTGTGTGTGTGTGTTTGTGTGTGTGTGTGTGTGTGTGTACTCACTTGTGTTGGCTGTCTGCTGTTTTTAGTGTAAAATGCCTCTAAATTTGGGGCAGGAGCGACTTTCAACCGAACTTGATCTTTCACTCCTAAAACTCTGCTGAGAGGAAACGCCAGACGTCTGTGTGAGAGAGAGAGAGAGACAGAGAGAGAGCGGGGGAAAGAACAGATTCAGGACACAAGATGCACGTCATTAATGCCTTTTTGTGACTAAACAAGGCCTTATTCACATCCTCACAGGAAATAAGAGCATGCATGGCTTGCAAGGTTACTCCGGAGGAGCTTGTACATTGAAATTTAATTCTGATTGTTGTTTTATTTGTAATATTCCCTGTACAAACACTGTTATTGTGTAGGAATATGTTTGCATTGGTTGGACTTTAGTTAAATGTGGAAACATGATCTGGGATCAGTGGTGGGTGAAACGGGTAACAGCATCAGCTGACATGACAGGCTCTTTGTGTTGCTATAGCGATCAGCTGCTGCAGCAGTGGCACACACACACACACTGCGTCTTCCTGCTGCTGTTTGTTGATAAAGCGTCTCCCTCTCTTCCTATAACACATCAGCCCTTATGTGCTCCCTCGGGTCTCACACACACACACACACACACCTGCTGGTCGCGGCGTCACACACAAAGACACACGTAAAGTTACACCACAGCAGACGCCAGACGCACAAAACTAAACAAAGAGACTGATTTCATTCAGAGATACAGCAGATTCAAGCATGCATGCAAACATTCAAGTACACGTGCATGAGAGAGACTAGTGGAATCAGTTAAACTAACAAACTCCCAAAATACCACACACTTGGGAAATCATAATTAGACTTTTACATTGATTTAAAGCTAAGGCGTTCTCAGTGGTTTTAAACATCTTACACAAAATCTTCTGCTCATTTTATTTTATTATTTAATGATGGTGTCAAAATGGCAAACCAAGGTATTTTGATGTGCAGTAGTCAGCATTTGAAGTGGATCATAATTCATTAAAGTTTTTTTAGTTTTAACTTTTATGAGAGGTTTTGATCCACTTTAAATGTTGTCTACTGTATGCATAAAGTTGTTTTTTACTCTCATTGAATAGGACAATATAATAAGAATAATAAATTGATTATTATGGTTATTATTTAATAATATAACATTTCTTTGTAATATTTAAAATATAGAAATGAACCAAATCAATAAAAATAGTTATATATTTTACAGAAAAAAAATAATAACATTATTATTTTTTAAAAATGTTTTGCTTTATTGTTCTTTAAATAATAAAAATCAAACACATCAATAAATTGCAATCATAATAAGTAATGGGTCATATTTGGGAAGAAAATAAGGAAATACATTAAAATACAACAGTATCTTAAAATGAACTGTGTAATAACTGTGTTATTAATTCAGGTCGAACCTGGTTAAATTACAGCTAAAGCCCTCAGGAGTTGCTAAAGTGATCAGTCACCTCTCGAAAGCGTAACGAAGCATGATGAATCCCAGAGCTAGAGGCAAAGCCAGGAGCAGATCCCGCGGGAGAGGACGCCGAGAGCCCTCCATCTCCTCCATATCACCCCAGCTGATTCCCGGAGGAAGCCAGTACTCCTGCTTCCAGAGCCACTGACTGAGCTGCTCCATCCTTCAGACCCCAGCTGAGGCCAAGACAAAACACACCGCTTCTCAGTTACATCCACTCTCAGTACTCTCAGATGACTGTATCTGTGGGGATGAATGATTATCATATTCATATAGCACCTAACATTCCCACACTTAAGTCTTGACCAATGCGTTTTCCATGACTTTCCCAATCATTAATGATTACTGGATAAGGATGGATTTTTCAGAGATTGGGAAGGATTTCCTTTATTCCAATCTTTTGAAATAATATAATTATTATATATTATTAGACTAAGTGTTTCCAAACTTTTTTGTATGCTAAAGACCTCCAAAAGCTTATGACACTGTTCATAAATATGAAGAAAGCTGGATATGTTCAGTAAAAATGCATTTATACTTTGTGAGGAAAATATTAAATGTCATATTATTGAGACAATTATATCAAAATTTATTATATTAAATATTTGACATTTACATTCACAATTTTATATTGTTGTGTAAATAAGCTGTGTGGTGATTGCTAATTATTATTCAAAATAATATTTTATTATTATTTATATAATATTTGCTGCTTAAATCATATTGTTATCATAATAATGAAAACATTAACATATTATTGGGAATATATTTAAATTTCTAAATTAATTTGAGACTAGCAATTTCTTAAATATTTTTTTCAACAAAGGTTTTTATTTGAGAAAAATATTTAGAAAAAAAAAAAAAAACAGAAAAAAATTGAAATAAAAAACAATAATTGCAAATAACTTCCTGATTTTTGACCAGTCTTTATAAAGTAAAAAAACAACAACTTATTATTAAGTTTTTATTATTCAATTATTAATATGAACATTACATTTTGTAAATTGTGAATGTAAATGTAAGTAGTGAATAGTAAGGAATAAATTATTTAAATGATTTAAGAATTTTTAAAAAAAATAATAATAATAATAAAATAGTACAAATGAATTTAAAAAAGTTAATAAGTTAAATAAATAAATACATTTTGACCCCACATTTGACCCCAGTTTAAAGCCCTGTATTACACAATTAGGTCCATTAAAGACAAACACAAACATGAGAAATGTCATCCTGTCCATCAGATAAATCATTGCACACGCACTGTCAGTTATCTTTCTCGTCTGTAGTAAATGTTTTTCACGACACACCTGCTGGAACTCACCTGACCGACAGATTACTGATATCTGCGCAAACAATGAGACATTCTTGTTTTACGAGAAATAAATTCTTCAGCACGTTAATGTCAGGAGACACATTCATAACATCAGGCTTTACACAATCAACAAATCCTACAGGGTAATGTCCAGTAACCTACCTGCTTATGTCCTCTGCCGGGTTTCTGCCCGATGAAGATGATGACGATGATGATGATGATGGCTGTGATGGTGTGCGCAGTTATGATCAGCGGATTTTACGCAAATTAATTTCCATGGAGAGATTTGCACTCAGAATCTAGCTCATAAAACAATCGCATTGCAAAAAAAAATACGACACTAAAAAATATTTAAATAATCTTCAAACGACATTCTCTGCAGCCTGCCCTTGGTAGCGTTGCGGTAAATTATTTAGAAATAAATATCGAATAAAAATAAACCGGAAGATCCGAGTCGTTTCGCTTAAGGTGAATGTGATGAATAAATGCTGAGGTTCGTGAAATCAGTGATAAAACTGAGACCGTCTGCTCTTTACGAAGCTGGTGTCTGTCTGTAGGTGTGTCGAGACTCCTATTGGTCCAGGAGATGATGCTCGGAAGTCCGACTCGTTTAAGCGACTCGGTTCTTTTGAACCGCTCATTTCTGATTGGCGCAATTTGCCAATTCACTTCAAACGATTCATTAAATGGAATCTCCGCCTAGCAACTGTTTCGTTTGTTGTAATTTGTCATTCAATTTTTTTCCTTTCCTTCCGTCTATTACTTTGTCTCTTGATAACATATTGTGTGTGTTACTGTTCTTTGAATAAAAAAACAAACAAACAAACAAACAGATTCATTAAACGGAACCGGTTCGTTTGCAAAGCGTACAAAGCTTTCTATCAAATACAGTACAAACAGACATTTTTGATCATTTCTATAATAAAAGAAGCAAAATTACCTGTTGATGTTCTGTTTCCAATCAAATATGAACTGATGTGATGAGTTTACCATAAGCAGCCTACAGCTCACAGCCAAGAAAAGACCAGATTTTAGCATAAACAAAACAAATAACACCAACAAATATTGATTATTGACACTTATTGATATAGAAACTGTGCTATTAACATGTTTTAGACATAATATAGTGGCATACAATAACCAAAAACTGTGGTATTAGTATGTTTTTGAATATGATTAAAACCAACAGCATGAACAAGACAAACAAAACAAAACCTGTTTCGTACATGATAAAACATTTAACAATAATGAGACACTTTAGCATGTTTTGGACATGATATTAGAACAGATATAAACGACAAATATAACAAAAATGCTATCGTACGCATGTTTTTGGACATGAGTAGAGCCATTCATGACATGGCAACTATAAAAAAACATAATTTGAAAAACGGATTATTTTTTGTTCGGACAATAATAGGCCTACGGTTTAGCCTAACTTGGAGTAGCTTATAAATGCTATGGTATAAATATGGTAACTACACAGTAGCCGACCGTGGTATACAGGGCCCTACAGTGGAGAAAAAGGAAGCTACAAGGGCTTCCAGCATCTGATACTGTAGGCTACTACAGTGTGTTTTGTAAGGGCCTGTCTCTCATCCAGATCCCATGCTCTAGTTTTTCTCCAACAGACGTCCCCTCTGGGCAAATTCTTCCCTAATAAATTATTGCATCAATTTGTGGGGTTAAGTTCCACTCCTTTCCTTGTTCTCGTTCTATTGTGTACTCACATCGTTCACTGAGGTGAAACGTGCACGTATTACAGTATCAGATAATGGAGGAGGTTCACATGATGAGAGTGTGATAAGATGCAGACAGTCCATCGATGCAATCACACTTTCACCTCTGATCACATGCCCCACATGCCTGGCATTGCAGATGATACTCGTGTAACGCAGGGTTCGTTTTTTTTCACAAGGCTCAGAGACGCAGGGTGTTGTTTTCCTGCGGTTACATGCAGCATTCCATGCATGACACTAAGAAGTGCACATAGGGGTCAATTTGAAATCATTTCCCTTCACAGTTTTGATTTGAGCTAACAGTGAATGTTCTTACAACTTTAACTAAAGTGTTTTTTGTTTTTCTGTTTTTGTTATATAAAAAAATGATTGAATTAATGTTTATGGAATGTGCTTAAAACTTAAAATTTTACATATATTCTCATAATGTTGAGAAAATGTTCTCAAAACAACACCATTGTTGTGATTAAGTCATATTGGAATATCAAAAATGTGCATTCAAATGTTATATTTTGGGAAGAAATAGTTAATAGACTGTTGTAAAAATATTTTAGGAATTAAATAACGTTCTGATCACTTTTTTTGTCCAAAAGTTCTTAGCAATGCATATCACAAATCAAAAATGAAGTTTTGATACATTTATGGTAGGAAATTTACAAAATATCTTCATGGAACATGGTCTTTCCTTAATATGATTTGTGGCATAAAAGAAAAATGGACAATTTAGACCCATACAATGTGTTTTTGGCTATTGCTACAAATATACCTGTGCCGCTGATGACTGCTTTTATTCTTCAGGCTCACAAATACTTAACACACTTTATATAAAATATACATAACATAAACACATGACATGTACATTTCAACAGAAAATATAAAGTAAATTTTTGTTTGGCATATAATACATGGCTGTCAGTACAAACGTACAAACATTAACATATGCTAAAGTGGGTCAATATGTTTGATAAATTGTGTTTAATATAAATTTAATCTATAATATGTTTTCATTTTAATTGTCATTATGTTACAGTATAAATCTCTGTAGCCATAGCATGATGCTTCATGTGTCTGATGAAGCTCTTCTGTCTGATTCCTGTGTTTTGTTCATGTGAAGTGAAGCTGAACTCTTTTGTGTGTCTGCAGTCTTCACTAATGAGACGGAGGCTAACTGGCTCTCTCCAAAACCCTCTTCAAATCAGGCTTACAACTGCTTTCTTTAGGAGAGTGTTCACTCCTCTTCTGAACCTCAGAAAGTGAATTATTGTTATTATTATTATTATTTGGTCATGATGATTCATCTCATCTTTGTTGTTAACAGCAGCTCAGAATATGATGCTCATATTGAAGCTTAAAACTGTGGACGTGAGGATATAAAGAGCTCGTTGTTGTTATTATTAGACATAATGAATTTCAGCAGGATGGAAAATTAAGTTGATTACTTTTTATTACTATTATAATTATTATTAATACTCCTCCGCAACCTAATACAGCTACCTATTTAAAAAATCGGACATTTAAATGAATGTAAATTGTAAATTAAATGTTTATTAAATGATTTATGAGTATAAATATAATAATTAGCATAAAATATCTACTGAATGTTCTATAATATAATGCAAACAATATTATATTGTGTTGAATGCAAGTATATTGCATATATTATATACTTTGGTCATTGCACCTTTTGCGCTCCACATTTATTCATCTGTAATACTCATTTTCTCCAGTAGACAGCGCTTGATGCAAGGAATTGGAACAGAAACGCTTGCATTACGCGATTCAGTATAATAGGCTATAAATTCATAATAGGCTATAATTTTCATTCATTGTTTAAAATTCATGTTCAAATGGACCTCACACCTACTGACACATTATGCACAACATTTTGAAAGAGTTTGATAAAAATGCCAATTGCATTTTGTCTGTCTGATAGCTATGCAGTTTCTAGGAATGTAAAATGTCAAGTAAAAACAAACTTAGTTAACTCATTCTATAATTGCGGGTACATCTGGTGCCTGAAGTCTGTCACCGTCAACTCTGTTGCCAAGGTAGACTTACAATGGAGACAATAGTGTAACAGAATTGACATTTTTATTTCAATTTTTCCAAAAACTTTACTTTCTAAATGCTAAGAAAACATGATTAAAAGAGCTTTAAATAAGCCGATGTGAGATCAGTAATAAATTCTGTTTTCCTTTTGATATTGTGGTAACAGAGTTGAGGTTTTAAGTTTTATGGTGTGGTAAGAGTTGACACAAGATTTGAGGACACACTTTTTTCTAATAATTTTTTTTCAATCATTTAATGTTTTTAAAAGTAAAAAGTAACTATTTAGGGCTTTAATAAATAAAATTAATAAACTGTTGCTGAAAGAAAAGTACTATAAAATATTTTGATTGAACATTGATACATGATCACAAAAAATACACAGACTAATACGAAGAAGAAGAAATCATGATTTTATTTAGCTATTTAAGACACCTTTAAAATCAATTATTATATTGTTATGGACTGCGACATCTTGTAATTCATAAAGAACAATAATAAATAAATTAAAATAACACAAAATATAACCATTTGAAAAAAAAAAGTAGAAAAAATAATGACTTTGTTTTTCTGGGGACACAAAATGTACCCGCAGTTAAAGAATCACCCAGTTATTGGCAAGCAGACGCTCTCTTTCTGTCTTAAGTGGGCGTTTCTCAGCTAGAAGTTGCAATGCACTTAATGTTATGCTGACAATGAAAAGTCTGGCTACGTGACACCAATATTAAATACAAAACAATGTATGTGCCCTAGAAAATGTCCTTATTAAACACTGCTTGTGGTGGCGTTAGTTTCTTTGCACGATTGCTAAAATATGAATGAACCATTGAATATTTCATATTTTAAAGTGCCCCTATTATAGATTTTTTAAAAATTACCTTTAATGCAGTGTGTAACACAACTCTAAGTTTTAAATCTGGGACTCCCAAAACCTAAATATGAACCTTTCATAACCTGTAATAGGGGCACTTTAAGACGCCATAATAAGCATTTGAGGATGTTTGTGAAATGGACCTGCTTCACAGACTCAGCTCTTGTCGATATCTGTATATTTACAGCACACCATAGTCATCAATACACAATCAATACCTGATGTGTCTCTTAATCAGAGACCGAACATAAACTACCGCGACACGTTTACTGCCGCACAAGGAGAAAATAAACCGAGCCTGACCTTTCACCTTTTGCAAAGAGTTTATCTGCTGTAAAAAAAATCTGTGTCAGTTTGTATTGATTAAGACATGATGCACAAGAATATAGCTGCATCTAACAGTGAACGTCTTCACAACTTTCAATCAATGATGTTTTTTAGGTCGGAGACTCTGAGTAATGTTTTTAAGTAACTTCCTACTTTATTAATGCTTGATAAATACGATCTCATTGAACGTTGAGAGGAAACAATCTAAGATTAACGTTGTTTATGTAAGGAATAATTGACAACGGGCTCTTAAATTATTAGAAAAATAATGCACACCTGAGGTATTTGTCTGCTTTTTGTACTTAAAACATTGTGAGTAGGAGTAGGATTGAGAAATCAAGTTGTTTTTAAGTTGATATTACTGATAAAGTAGGGCTAATAACATTAGTGCGTATGTTAATGTGTGTGTGTCTCTGAGGGAGAGAGAGTGGGAGAGATAGAGTATGTGCTTTCCGTACATAATAAAACGTAATTTTGTGGCAAAACATTTAAATAAGCTGTTGCTTTTATAATATTGAGTACTATATTTATTTATTTTTTTTGGCCAGTGTTGTTGTGGGTTTTGGTTATTTTGTTGTTGTAAGCACAGACATGTATATACAGTAATATCTGTATCTAAGTCTCAGGCCACTAGTATTTTCAACAAAAAATGGTTTGAAGTGGGTTATTTCTATCTTTTGCGGTAGCGTGTCAGTTGGAAATATCAGTTTCCATTTCCAAACATTATTTTTGTGATTAATTGTAATAATGCAGTGAGATTATTGTCTGTCAACAGCCAGTGCTCCACACAGAGATCTGATCTGATCATCATCCAGTCTGTCCGAAATGACATGAAGTAACAGAACAAACTGAGACAGACTCAATCCAGAAGAACTGTGACAACATCTCCAAGATGAAGAAAAAACCTACCTGGAAAGCTACAGTACTGTTCAGAGTTTTAGACGCTCGTGTAAAAATGCTGTAAAACGAGGATGCTTTCAAAACTAATGCCATAAATAGATTTCATTTATCAATTAACTTCTATTAACTAAATCAAATAAATATTTGGTAAAACAGCTTTTGTTCCGAGGCACACTTGCACATAGTTTTTCAGGTAGCTTTGCAGGTAGGATTTTTTCTTCATCTTGGAGACGTTGGCACAGTTCTTCTGGATTGAGTCTGTCTCAGTTTGTTCTGTTACTTCATGTGATTCCAGACAGACTGGATGATGATCAGATCAGATCTCTGTGTGGATAGAAATAGATAGAAATAACCGACTTAAAACCATTTTTGTTGGTGAAAATACTAGTGGCCTAAGACTTTTGCACAGTACTGTATATATGGTTGTAAAACCTTTGAAATAATAAGACAGGTGTACGTGTTTGTGATCGGAATGTTATCCGATCTTTGTCCTGATGCAAAGTTAGTCGGGGATGCTTTCTAATCGGACCTAAACGCAATCCAGCCATCGCATCACGTCACACTAAACCCATGGCGCTATGTTGTTGACATTACTCTGAGTTTGTAAGTGTGTTAGTGGCATAAAAACATTACGTGGGTAAAACAAAACGTGCTAAAAACACTGTAGCCAGAATGATTGACAGCAGCTCATCCAGCGCGGAATCTGATCACATATCCAGATACAGAAGCAGGTGTCCTGATATGCTGAAGACCAGATCTGTGTGATCACGAAGATCTCATGTTAATGCCAAGAGTAAATGCAGCCTTGCACACCTTAGAACAGATTCAAGCATTCAAAGGCCCAGTATAATAAAAGATGTTATTTTTGTTTGTACTTACGTTCTAAAACATTTAAATAACGTTCCACGCTCGACTGAACATTCTTAGAATAGGCCTATTAACACAATAACGTTTAAAAATGGTTTGGTGAAGACAGTAAAATTAGTGTGTTGCAAGCAGTGGGTTTTAATGAACATTCAATTAACATTAATTAAATAATGTTTGTTTATAACATTGAGAGAATGTTGTCAAAACGTTTCCTGTTAGCTGGGATGGTGTTACTTGGAAATATCTGCATTATCCCACATTAAAAAATATGATAGTAATTTATAGTGTTTCTGAACCATACTAAAACACTTGAGTTAATGTGTTGTTCTAATTCTATAGTTGCTGTGGTAATATAACAACTATAGTAATGTAAACAAATTACTTTGCAATTTTTTTGCAACTATAGGGTATATTATACTACAAAACGTACAAACGGTATACTACAGTATTAGTTTATCTATTCACTAGTTAATACAGTATGCTGTAGCATTCATTAACAAAGTATATTATATAGGCTACAGTATAATACACTTTACTATAATATGGTTCAAAAACACTACAGTGTTTACTATAACTTACTATAGTATGTTTTTATGTTAGATATGCATGCTGTTGTTTTTTGATAAATTAATAAACAGATTACCGGGTTGGTGATGTTAAGGGATTTTCTGATGCATGTGGGGTGTCTGGAGATGTGGTGAAAGAGCAACGTATAATACAGCTGAGAGAAAAAGTCATTTATTGAGCAAATACTAAAAACCAAACCAGAGTAAGAAACATTTCCAGAGAAATCCCTGTTTGTACATAGTTTTGCCCTTTCAAGATGAAAAAAAAGCACCTACTAATCCCAAACCGACCGTAAACATCACAACAAAATCAATACAGACAGACAATACAGTACAAAAATAAATCAAGGCACATTTGCTCCAGTTATCACTGACAAAACCTGCAAAGTGGACAAACCCATAATACAATGTAATGTAAAACATTTAATAATAGCCTAATATTAATAAATACCATCCGACCAATTCACATGCACAGTAAAGACCAATAGAAATTCACAATAAAAAATAAGGAAGTTTGTAAGTCTGTGGGAAATGAATACAGATGCCTGATTCATCCACATAACTGTAGAAATTTATATTGTAAAACAGACTTTCAGACATTTCACTGCCACAACTGAATTTAATGTGACCTGAATTTAAATAACTTTAAAACGTTTTATAGACTAAAATATCAGCAATATTTCATTGGTACCATTAGTTTTGTGGTTAAAATTCAAGAACAAGTCAAGGTCATATTTTCATCACAAAAACTAAAGGAAACACAAAAAAAATATTTTTCATTAAGCACAATTATGAATATTCCTATATTTTTTCCCCCATAAATGAAAGGCATAACTGTGAGACTGACATTTAACAATTTAATAAGAAGACAATTGTGCATTCCAATCAACATTTTGGGGCAGAAATGTTATGGAAAAAAATTAATGATTAAAAAAATGTGATTAAATAACTGTAATAAAAATAATTGAAATAATAAATATTACACAAACACAAACATTATATATATATGAAAACAATGAAAATATTATATTAAAATAAAAAAATACTATATTACACATAATTATATATAATAATAATATATTAAATAATTAAAAGGTATAATATGTCATTATTATATTATTATAAAAAATCATTTAAAAATGACCTTTTAGATTTGGAGGTTAAATAGTTCTTGGTGAGTTTTGTGAGATTGTAGTATTTCTTCTCATCTCTCAGTCAGACGGGTGTGCAGCTAGACCAAGGCGTAATCGAACTGTCCTCTCTCCAGACCGTCTTTATGATCGGACCACGATGAGGACGGCATGCTGCTGTAAGGGTCCAGGAGGATCCGGAAACACCGCACCAGCAGGAACACCAAAAACAGCAGCAGGAGTCCCACGAAACAAAGCGCCGTGATCTGCTCTGTGTCTGGAGCCAGCAGGAGCCCCGTCGTGGCCCCGGGGCCTGAGACGGGAGCCAGAGACTGCAGCTCGTACTCCATCACAGGACTTTCACTCATCTTCTCAGTTTAGAGATGAAACGAGTCCAGTTTCTGAGGGTAAGGGATGAAAATCACACAAGAAATATTTCAGTTGTTTGTTTCTCCTGCATAGCATTATGATTACTGAGACACCTCCTGTTTCTTATGTTTCTCCTGACAGGGTTATTAAAGTTACTTCAAACTAAAATTACAAACCTTAAACTCATTTGATTTCAGCTAGTTGCCAAAGCAACATTTCTAATTTCATTTAACGCAATAACAAAACTGAAATATTTAATTCATTTTAAAACCGTAAAAAAAGTTAGTTACTTACAATTTAACTGAAATAAGATTAAACCTTAAATTATTTCAGATAGTTGCCAGGGCAACTTTTTAAATTATTTTAGTTTAACTTGGTGTATTAAAATAACTAAAACAGAAAATTTAATTCTCTTTAAGAAACCATAAAAACATTTTTGATTACTCAACAGTTTTTAAATTAAATAAAATCTTATGTTACTGTTAGTTGCCAATGGAACATTTCTCATTTTATGTAATTTAACTCTAAATAATAAAACAACTATAACAAAAATATTTGATTAATTTTAAATACATTATTAACATATTTTATTATTTAAAATATAATAAATATTTAACTGAAAATAAAATTAAATAAATTTAATATATATATGTAAAATAATTAATATAATATTTTAAGCATTTAAGCATTTCATGCAGTTTAACTTCATAGGCCTACTAAAATAATTTTTTAATATAATTTATTATGATTTGTACTAAAATAACTAAAATTTAAATTAAAAGAACATAAACAACAAAAATACATATTTTAAAAACGATAATAAAAACACAGCAAAATGACTACAATCTTAACTGAAATTAAAATAAAAGCGGAATATATATATATATATATATATATAAAAAAAATATATAGAATAGTATAAAAACTATAATAGTATCCAAAGTCTTTTCAGAAAAAACCCTCGGTAGTTCAGAAGTGATACTGATGTCTCAAACTGCGAAAATCATATATCCAATCAAAAATCTCATTATGAACTGAATTATTTCTCATTAAAAGGTGTGAGCCACTGTGCACATAAATTTGATATCTCTACTGCAGAGCTCACAAAATTGGTCCATAAAGCCCTAAATTCAGTTGCATCAAATTAAAGGCCATAACAAGTCAAAGTCAACTGTCAAATGACTAACTGTCAAAGTCATTCTAGAAAGGTACTGATGTTACTTTCATTGAATCTTACCTGTAATGGCTGATAAATTATTGCTTTGTTTACAGCAATTACCGGGGAAACCGCTATATTCCTGTTTCAAAAGCGACACCTACTGGCAGAGAATGAACCTGCATTTCCAATAAGCCTTTCTGCTGTTTATGTTCAAATCTATGCAAAAAAATTCAACAACTAAGACAGATATATATGTTTTAAATAGTGCTGTTTAATTGATAAATTAATCGTGCTGATTAATTGCAAATAATCGCATCCAAAATAAATGTTTTTGTTTACATTATATGTGAGTCTGGAGCACAAAAGCAGTCTTAAATCACTAGGGTATTTGTAGCAATAGTCAAAAATACATAGTATGGGTCAAAATTAGCAATTTTTCTTTTATGCCAAAAATCATTAGCTTATTAAGTAAAGATTAAGATATCAAGTAAAGATTTTTGATTAGTAATATGCATTGCTAAAATCTTCATTTGGACAACTTTAAAGGTGATTTTCTCAGTATTTTGATTTCTGTTTTTATTATTATATTTGATATTTTATATTATATATAAATATATTTAATATATAAACAACATATTTTCTTAAATATATCCATGCATATGTTTGTATTTATATATACATAATAAATATACTCAGAACACACACATATATTATGTAAACAAAAACGTAATCGTTTGTCAGCACTAGTTTCAAATTAATGCAATAATTTGAATGCTTGACTCATCCCTTTCCTTAAAAATGGTGTAAAGGCTGAAATGTGGTGTTTATCATTTTCTAAGACTTTTTGTTTTGTGAAAACCTGTATGAACTTTAAATCATGTAATTTCATGGTTTTATGTTACCATACCCTTCTCGTATGAATTATTAATTTTATTTGTGCAGGTTTTCATGGTCATTAAAAGCCTCAAAATTGTAAATAGTGGAATAAAATTCCTTTTGTAATTAATTCCTTTCATTTCCTTGTTAATATTCATGTTTACATTTATATAAATGTTTTTGGTTGATATTTCGATTCTGAATTTTTTAGGCCCTTTTTAGGCTAGAGTTAAATTAATTTTTGTGCCACCAAAATCTGAAGAGTGCCAGGGATTTGGAAATTTTGCGAGCCCTGTACTGAATGACAAATATTGTCTATTTTTATTTCTCATATTGGGAGAAAAATCTGAGATGAAGTTGATACTTAGATCAAAACATATCAGAAGTCTAGCACTGAAAGAGCAATAATAATTCCTCTAGAAGGTAAACATGCCATCAGCAGTTACTGTACCTCAGAAGTACATGCAACAGGATCTCCATTCAAAGCTCAATTTTCAAACTACATCCAGCCCTGTCCACATCTTCAAGTGAGCTCAGACAGACCTTGCACTGCTGTTTATATGGACAGAGAACATGCTGTGACACGCTCTTCTGTGGCTAATTGCACACACAGCTTCATATTCAGGTGTCTGAGATAATTGCTGAAAGCTCGGACGGAGAAAAGCAGCTATTTCCAGCCCGAACGTGACAGGAAACGCCGCTCTGTGAATAACGAGAGAGAGACGTAAATCTGGGTCGATCGGGATCTCAAAACATTGTGGATCAATAATGGCCACATAAAAGAGAAATAAATCAGGTCACCTCTTCAGCAAGGCACATCCGTGAGGAATATTAAACTGCGCTGTAGTAAAACTTCACTCCAAGGCCTGGTCGACAGGTCAGCACTCAGATGGGATGCTTTTCCCAGCGTTTCGCTCCATGTTCATCAGTAGTTAATACAGGCTCCCTCTGACTTTATTAGGACGGGATGCTGACAGCTGATTCCTGTCCCAAACACAGCTGAGTTAATAATAACTAAAGGGTTAAGGGCGGGTCAAAAGGGCATCTACACATACAAATTTAGCAAAGATGAGGTTAGGCAGAAACAATTTCAATAGAATAACACCATAGGATCATGAGTTTGATTTATAACATGATACTGTACACTCTCAGAAACAGAGGAGCTGTCTCTGGGGCGGTACCTTTTCAAAAGGTCCCTATTAGGTTCAAATATGTACTTTAAGTACTAATATGTCCCTTTTAGGTACCACAGTGGAGACGCAAGCCCCCAGTGACAGCTTTTCTACCTTTATTTCTGAGAGTGTCTGATAAGGATATTATATCAGATCAAAAAATAGTGACAGAATCAACCTCGCTATATTAACCTGACCAATTTAAGTTATTCTTAAGGTTATAAAGGTTCCTTAAGATAAAAACGGCAATGTTATAAAAGGGATGAATGTATTTTTTACTGTATATATATATATATATATATATATATATGTGTGTGTGTGTGTGTGTGAGAGAGAAAATTGTTCACATACAGTGAACAAATTATACACATTTTTGAAACGTAGTCAACTAAATTTGTTTAGGTAAAATAAATTTATTGTAACCATTTGCCTTTTAAAATTTTGTAAATTCAATGAATTTTTTTCTTCAGTGTATATATATATATATATATATATATATACTTTTATCATGGTGAATGTGAAAATTGGTTTTAAAAGAAACATAAAAAACAAACCACAATCCAAATTCAAGCACTCTTTTTAAAAGGTTATGAATGTTATACAGTTCCAGAAGGAAATCCTGCGAGTGCAGAAATAGACACAGATCAATAACAGAGTTGATCAATCCACTCACAAACTATAGATAAATCATTGTTTGCTGTCTAAGTACTTCACTGGAGCACCTCTGGATAAAAATATATGACGCAAGTTAACAATAAACACAATAAACTGAGCAAACAACGGCTTTATAGTCAACGCGCTCACTATAAACTGCTTAATTATTGTGCTGTCAACTTTTAACTTCCTTCACGGTATAGTAGTAGCTTACACATATCCTTACAGAGCTCGAGAAATATTACATTATATATGTATATTATATATTGACATATTTTAAGTCCCATCTGAAATATTTCTTTACAAAACATGGACCCGAATAAGTTGTATTAATGTAATCTGTATATTTACAGCGCATTATATAGCCTACAGGCTACAGGCGTCAACAAGTGCTATCAAGTTTTCCGTTTACAATGAAGTTCAGTTTATTGTATGACAAATATATAAAAACCTACAAATCACACTAGACGAGCCTATAACATTTCTCATATTTTTAGCAGGATATGATTACTTGTAGCTACTTTGACAGACAAATTGTGAGAAGAGTTTTCACAATACTTTAAAATATTGAAAGCGTTCAGATTTGAGACTAAGTTTAAGAAATGAAAACATAACATAGCTCACCCGTGATGTTGAGGGTCCAGAGCGCGTGCTGTTCTGACAGCTCTCCGGCGCGCGCTCTCGATCCTGCCTCATCACGCACTCGCGTGCGATTGGCTAATCGTCGGTCCACAGGGACGCACGCGCATGTGACCGGGGCTAATTGTCACATATTTACTCGAGTCAGTAACTGCTGTAAACACACTGAAACCCTTGGAACATCAGGCTGTCATTTCCCATAGCAAATGCTTCATGTTGTCTCAATATGGGGCAAGTTGTCATAATAGAAACCTGTTTATTGACAATTATTTGGGGGGGGGGGGGGGTCTGAAATGTGGAATAGTCTCAAAGGGACAAATCATCCTCAATAACGTAGCCTGTATCTGTAGACTATTAAAATTGTATTCAATTTTATATTGTTATAAAAGTAAATAAAACTTTTATTATATGCTAAATGGAAAATGTAGAGGCCCATACAAAATACAAAATAGGCCTATGTAAATCTATTTTCGGCAAATTGTAAATAATGATTATAAAAAATAATGAAAGTGAGTATAAAGGCCAAAAACGAAAACTCGTGGTATGATACGCAAAAATGCATGCTACGCGATTGGCAGGATTTGGGTTGTGGAGTAGATGCTAAAAAGTGCATATGAAATGCACGCCAACAAATCCACCAAATTTCGAATCATATGCACGCAAAAATTGCTTTGGCTTATTATATGCACGCTAAACACGTGCGTGTCATTTATACGCCAATGTGTGTGTTTTTTTTAAATACTTGGAATACCACCAATTTTTAGTTTTTATTTGGCGTTGTATTATTACGCATTTTCATGAAACGGGCTCAAAAATACACACATGAGAAGTGTGACAACTTGCCCTGGTCTTTACTCTTGTTGTAAGGATGTTTAGATATTTTATTACTGAAAAATGAGACAAAAATACTTTTTAAGAAAATACTATATTATAATATGTACATATTTTGATTCTTTTTTTTCAGGTATGGCAAAAATAAGAAGAAAAAGGAAAAGTATGAAAATTTGCAGGTTAAATTTAATTATATATTAAATAATGCAATCTTTGCATTAGATTGTAAACAAACTACTAATCTAAAATCTGTCTAGAATTTGAGTATGACTATAACACTGATGTAGTCCAGGCATGATCATTTTGCTGTGCAGTGATGAATGTACACCTGTCTGGTCTGATTTCTGAGCAATAATTCAGGTATTGTGTTATGTTTTCCTCTGGGAGCAGTGCTGTAAATGTGCTGCGGTCATATGGAAAACACAAAGGATCTGCTGTCATAAAGTATTTTTAGCTCGGAGTGAAACACCCAGGGCTCTGAGATACAGCTGACCCGAGTCCTGTCTGCCCTTACAACTAATCAAATCTAACAGCAAATCTCGGCTTTGCTACAATTTAATCAGGTTAGATGCCATATTGAATCTAACACAGATGAAAACGAGGCTGTTAGGAAAACAGAGAACATTTCCATGACTTTCCAAACATTTTTAAAGGTTAAATGTTAGGATAAATTGAGTGTTTTAAACGTTGAGAGAACATTCAAATGTAACATTCAGTGTAACAATGTAACATATCTCAGAATGTTAACATATAAGAATGTTACATTTAAATTACATTGTTACACAACATTTAGAGGAATGTTCCTCTGTGTTTACATAAGCAAGAAGAACCTTTCTTAAGGGGTTAAATAAAATGTATTTATTTATTTACAAAATTGAGTTTTTGTCAAGTAAAGGTTTTTAGAAAGTTTTCTTCTCGTAATTACAATGTTATTTAGAGGTTCCTAAAAAATTATTCATTGAATTTACTAAATCGTTTTAAGGTTAGCATTTGTATTAAAATTATTTTACCAACATTTAAATAAACAAATTTAGTTGGCTAACATTCAACATTTTGTTTATTTAAAAATTGCTCAAATAAATTATTTTCAACCACTTACCTTAAAAAAAACAAAACTTTTTTTTCAGTGTAAATTTATTTCAACTCAAAATATAACATTATTTGAAGTTTATTTTTAATATTCTAAGAATGTAAAATTTAGTTTTCTTGTCATAAGGGTTTTTTTCGGACCGCTCTTTGTCTAGCCTGTCACCTAGGACCTGTTTGTCTTGGGAGACCCTACCAGGGACATATAGCCCCCGACAACATAGCTTCTAGGACTCAAACCCCTCCACCATGGTAAGGTGGCGATCCCGGAAGAGGACAAAGAGCAGTCCGAAAAAAAGCACAAATAAAAACGTGATGTCACCCGGTACGGTGCAGCCGGGGCCCCACCCTGGAGCTAGGCCTGGGGTTGGGGCTTGTATGTGAGCGCCTGGTGGCCGGGTCTTAGCCCACGGGGCCCACGGGCTACGACCCAATCCTTGGACACAGAATCTGGCTCTTTGAACATGGACTGTCACCTTGCTGGGGGGGGAAGGAGCATGAGTTAGTGCGGGAGGTTGAGAGGAACCCAACTCCTCGATAGGGGGTGGACTCTCCACTACTATGGAGTCACCTGCGGTGAGAGGTGGCGGGCTGGTGTGGGCTTGCTCATAGCCCCCAGCTTAGCCGTCATGTGTTGGAGTTCACCCCGGTGAATGAGAAGGTCACTTCCCTGCGCCTTCGGGTCAGGGTTAGGTCTCTCACTGTCTCTGGGAGGGGTGCTGGAAAGCACCCCAACTGGGGACCCCGTCGTTCTACTGGGGGACTTCAACGCTCACATGGGCGATGCTAGTGACACCTGGAGGGGTGTGATTGGGAGGAAGGCCCCCCTGATCTGAACCCGAGTGGTGTTCTGTTGTTGGACGAAAACCATGTTCGAGCATAAGGGTGGCCATCAGTACACGTGGTACCAGGACGCCCTAGGGCGGAGATCGATGATCAACTTTGTGGTTGTTTCATCTGACCTCCGGACATATGTCTTGGACACTCGGGTGAAGAGAATGGCGAGCTGTCAACTGATCACCAGCTGGAGATGAGTTGAATTCGTTGGCTGGAGAGGAAGCTGGACAGACTCGGCAGGCCCAAATATACTGTGAGGGTCTGTTGAGAACTATTAGCAGAGCCCCCTGTCAGGGAGGTCTTCAACTCCCACTTCCGGCTGAGCTTTAACTGGATCCCGAGGGAGGTTGGAGACATTGAGTCCAAGTGGACTATGTTCTCCTCCTCCACTGTCGATGCGGCTGTTGGGAGCTGTGGCCGCAAAGTCTCCGGTGCCTGTCGTGGCGGCAACCCTCGAACCCGGTGGTGGACACCAGAAGTAAGGGATGCCGTCAAGCTGAAGAAGGAGTACTATCGAGCTTGGCTGGCTTGTGGGCCTCCTGAGGTAGCTGATAGGTACAGGTGGGCCAAGCGGACTGCAGCCCGGGTGGTTGCGGAGGAAAAAACTAAGGTCTGGGAGGAGTTCGGTGAGGCAATGGAGAAGGACTATTGGTCGGCCACAAAAAGGTTCTGGCTGGCGCCTCAGGAGGGGGATGCAGTGCCCTGCCAACATTGTATACAGTGGGGGTGGGAATCTGCTGACTTCAACTGGGGATATTGTCGAGTGGTTGAAGGAATACTTTGAGGATCTCCTCAATCCCACCGAGGTGTCTTCCATTGAGGAAGCAGAGGTTGGGGGCCCAGGGGTGGACTCGACCATTACCCAGGCTGAAGTCGCTGAGGTAGTTAAGAAGCTCCTCAGTGGTAAGGCACCGGGAGTGGATGAGATCCGCCCTGAATACCTAAAGTCTCTGGAGGCCGTGGTGCTGTCTTGGCTGACACGCCTCTACGGCATCCCATGGAGGTCTGGGACAGTACCTCTGGACTGACAAGACCGGGGTGGTGGTCCTTCTTTTTAAGAAGGGGGATCGGAGGGTTTGTTCCAACTATAGGGGGATTACACTCCTCAGCCTCCCCCAGAAAAGTCTATGCCAGGGTACTGGAGAGGGGAATTCGTCTAATAGTCAAACCTCGGATCCAGGAGGAACAATGCGGTTTTCGTCCTGGTCGTGGAACACTGAACCAGCTCTATACCCTCTTTAGGGTACTGGAGGGTTCGTGGGAGTTTGCTCAAGCAGTCCACATGTGTTTTTTGGACTTGGAGAAGGCATTCGACCGTGTACCTCGTGGTGTCCTGTGGGGGGTTCTCTGGGAGTATGGGGTCCGGGACCCAGACTTGTTCCCGGTGTGTTTTGGACTCCGGCAGGGCTGCCCTTTGTCACCGGTCCTTTTCATTATTTTTGTGGACAGGATTTCTAGGCGCAGTCGGGAGCTGGAGGGGGTCCGGTTTGGGGACCACAAGATCTCATCTCTGCTTTTTGCAGATGAAGTTGTCCTGTTGGCTCCTTTGAACCAGGACCTACAGCGGGCACTGGGGCGGTTTGCAGCCGAGTGTGAAGCAGCTGGGATGAGAATCAGCACCTCCAAATCTGAGGTCATGGTTCTCAGCCGGAAAAGGGTGGCCTGTCCCCTTCAGGTTGGTGGGGAGTTCCTGCCTCAGATGGAGGAGTTTAAATATCTTCGGGTTTTGTTCACGAGTGAGAGAAAGAAGGATGGAATGAGAGATCGACAGATGGATCGGTGCAGCTTCAGCAGTACTGCGGTCGATGTACCGGTCTGTTGTGGTGAAGAAGGAGCTGAGCTGCAAGGCGAAGCTCTTGATGTACTGGTCGATTTACATTCCTACTCTAACCTATGGTCATGAGCTTTGGGTCATGACCGAAAGAATGAGATCCCGGATACAGGCGGCCGAAATGAGTTTCCTCGGTAGGGTGGCTGGGCGCTCTCTTAGAGATAAGGTGAGGAGTTCAGTAACTCGGGAGGAGCTCGGAGTAGACCTGATGCTCCTCCACATCGAGAGAGGCCAGCTGAGGTGGCTCGGGCATCTGTTCCGGATGCCTCCCGGACGCCTCCTTGGGGAGGTGTTCCGAGCATGTCCCACCGGGAGGAGGCCCCAGGGAAGACCTAGGACACGCTGGAGGGACTATGTCTGAAGAGCTGGAGGAAGTGTCTGGGAAGAGGGAAGTCTGAGTGTCCCTGCTTAGGACTGCTGCCCCCACGACCCGGCCCCGGATAAGCAGAAGAAGATGGATGGAGTTTTCTTGTTGCGATTCAAACATTATTTAAAGGTGACAAAAACATTGTACTAATATTAGGCCTATTTGTTTATTTTTAACTTTCCAAGAAAGTTATGTTTGGTGTTCTTGTCATAATTAGAATGTTATTTTAAGGTTACAAAAACGTTACAAAACTCAAAATGTTCAAGTACCAATGATATGGACATTATGATAAAGCTGTTCTGAGAACGTTTTCTCAACATTATGAGAACATTCATAAAGAACAAACAACATCAGAGACGTTGTGAAAATATTGATCTCACAATCTTTTTCTCAGCTATTATCACATACTAACAAAGTTACAAAAACAATCCATAACATTAATTTATAGAACATTTATGTAGCTTTTGAGAACATTAGTGAAGTTGTCAGGCTGTTAGCTGTTAGCTGTGTGGTATTTTTATCACTCAATCACTGACTGGGATCATCTAATTAGAAATCATGGTCAACATGTTCCAGAGATGATGCTGGAGTTTGAGAACATCTTATCAGACACAGCAGAATTCAGAACAACATGATGTGCTGTGAGTCAAATTTTCTTCCTCTAATAGAAACAATACAGAACAAACTTTCTCTGATCACATGCATCCCTGCTGCACTAAAATATGGTGTAGGATCTACTAAGAAATGGCAAATAATACCTTGAATTAAAGCAATAATTCACCACAAAATGAAAATTCTGTTATCTTTAAATCCCCCTTAAGTTAGTCCAAACATGAGTTGCTGGTAGCCATTGACTTCCACAGTATTCTTTTCCATGGTAATCAAGGTAAACAGCTCATAATGTACTTTACAGTCACCATAGAGAACACCTACTGCTAAATCTATACTGAAAGAATCACAGTTTATCAACTTGACATGGATAAATGTTTTAATATATATTTGTGTCCTTAACAATATCACATGCCCTCTACATTACACATATGCTGTAGCAGCACAAATTCAGCTCATTATCACGGTTTCAGTATTTGCCACAGTTTCAGTCTCAGTCAAAAATGCTTACTTTAGCTTGTTTATTTTCCAAGCAGATGACTTTCAGGGCTTTAAACTCTCCATCTGATGATCACATTGCCTCAAGAGAGAAAATAAAGAATTAAAGAGACTAAATGTGTTAAGACTATATGCATACTTGCATACTTACATTTTTGGCTTTCATTTTTATTTTAGTTATTTCTTTTTATTATTATATATAAAAAAAATGCACTGTCTGCATGTCAGCTGTCATTTTTATTGCATCTTCCTCCCAACAGATTCACCAAAAATACAATCTGCAGCAGCTGCAAAACCATCCCGTCTTATGCTGAAAAACATGAGGTTTTGCATCATTGTCTTTTGCCTCAGTTTTTGACTATATAATTGTAAAACAGAGCTACAGCAAAGCCTGTGATTCACACTGATTGACTTCAGGAGGAAACACTCTTATTTTTGCATTTATTCATCAGATAAAAAGAACAGGACATAATGCAGAGATGTGCAGTCATTCATTCTGAGCACTGGACTATAAAAGAACATTATAAACGGCACAATACAGAATGAATGCACATGCAATGACCCTAAAAATAATAAAACATCTGCTTTTCTATCTGTTTTTAAGATATACATTTTGAATTTTGAGTCTTGAGTCTTTGTCTGTGACCTGCTGTGATCTGGGTCAAAGTCTGAGAGACTCGAAGCCCAGCGGCTTGGAAAACAGAAAAGCATTTTCACACTCATGTCTCTCGTCTAAACGCACACGAGCAAACACATGATCATGTGACATGTATGGAAGGACTGAAATATCTGAAAATATACTTAAACACTTTTATAAACAGATGCATTTAGCCAAGAAGCACAACTGTGTGAGTATAAGACTATTTTTGATAGATTTGAAAGAATTCTAACCAGGAATGTTCTCACAATGCTGCTGAAAATTAGGACAAAATGTTCTTTAAGCAATGGTTATGGAATGTAACTTTATTAATATTTAATACATTGAGAAAGAAATCTGGGTTCTATCTGTATTTTGTCTTGTTCCATTTTTCAATGAAGCATAGAATGCAATATATTTTCTTTCCATTTGTTGCAATAAAGCGTTTTACAAATTTGTTTACTTTTATTAATAATGAGCAAGAAAGAATAATATCTTGAAAAGTATTATTAAAAACTATTTAAATTCAACTAATTCAGTAAAAAACATGTTTAGTTAGATTTAAATATATCAAATTGACTCTGACTTTAAACACACGTCTATATTCTCATGTAATACTGTAATATTGCAATATTGATTCTCTTTCTCAGCTGACTTTATTATCATGTGACCTCATGTAATTCTTCTATAAATTGGACAATGACAATGAATGAGCTATCAACCCATGTCCAGCTCTTCACTGACTGAGTCAAGCACTTTACACTAGCTTTAGAAAGCAACAGCACAAGTTCTCATGTAAACCTTTTACATTTTTTACAAATATTTATATAAAATTACATTAAAAAAAAAAAAAAAAAAAAAAAAGCCCTTGAAAAAATGTGAATAAATGTTTCATAAAAAGAAAAGAAAAGTTTTTTAGTTTAAGAAAAGGTTTTAGTTTTATTTCACAGTTCACATTCATGATCCACTTTCCATTAATTTTAGATTTCACTAATAAAAAGAAAATAAAATTTCTTGAATAAAATAGACATGAAATATAATGTATTAATTTAATATTTCACAATTAAAAAGAAAAGAACATTTCTTGAATAAAATAAAATAACCATAAAAAATACATAACACTTCAGATGTAGGTTTTAGATTTCATATATTCAAGTCAAGTCAAGTCAAGCTTTATTGTCACTCCGCTACATGTGTGGACATACAGTGGAATGAAATGTCGTGTCTCGCAGGACCACAGTGCTACATAAATAAACATAAATATGAACCTAAATACACTAGATGTAGAAACAAATTTTTACACCAATACATGTAACTATACATATACTATAAATAATTGACTATACATACACATAACCTAAGACAGACTATTCAAGCAGTTTACATAATAACTGTGCATGATAATGTGCAGAAAAGGTATTTAAAGGACAAGTAAGCAAGTAAGCATTTGTTAAGTCTTTATTAGGTCCTTGTAACATGTTAATAAGTGTTAGTAAGAAAGTGTCTGGTGCTTATAGAGATGAAAGAATGCGTTACTACAGGTGGTTTGTAAAGCCCACTCACCTGTGTGTAGCGCACTCAGAGGTGCAAAAATTGTGTTTTGAGTTTTTTCAACAGGATTTCAGAGGGGGGTGAGGTGGTTGGAATTGAGGGCTCTCACAGCCTGGCGGAAAAAGCTGTTGAGCAGTCTTGCAGGACAGGCTCTGATGCTCCTGTGGCGTCTTCCTGATGGCAGGAGCTGGAAGAGATGATGGGTGGGGTAGGTGGGGTCCTTCACGATACTGGTGGCTTTACCTGAGCATCGTGCAAGGAAAATGTCCAGAAGGGAGGGGAGAGGAGTACCGGTGATCTTCGCAGCTGTGTTCACTGTCCATTGTAGGGTCTTGCGGTCAGCAGCTCTGCAGTTCCCTTACCAGACAGTGATGCAGCTCGTCAGCACACTCTCAATGGTTCCCCTGTAGAATGTGGTGAGGATGGGTGGAGGGAGACTTGCCCTTTTCATGTACATCTTTTAAATTGTTTTACATTTACAAAATACAAACAATAAAAAAAAAAAAAACATAAATAATAAAACTAAAATAAATGTTTTGGGTTTTATTTCAGTATAAGGAAAAGAAAAGAATATGTAAAAAAAAAATCTTTAAATAAAACAATACTAATAAAGTGGTAGGTTTTTGGTTGAGGTTTAAATTCAGGTTTGGGTTTTAGGTTAATTTTTCAGTTAATATTCAGCTTCATGATCCACTTTCCATTAATTTTATATTTCAATAATAAAAAGAAAATAACATTTATTTAATAAAATAGTAAAATAACATAAAGTAAAATAAAATAAACCTTCAGGTAGGTTTTAGGTTTAATAGCAGTACTAAATGTTTCTGCCCTGCTTGACATGCGTCAGTATTGATTGGTCAGGTGCTGATGGTGTGTTGTTCAGGTGTCCTCACCAGCTGTACTGAACACAGAGCACTGAAGAAAGCTGCAGGTGCAAATAAATGAGAGAACATCAGACGACAGACACTCACAGCTTCATAAAGCGTCTCTGAGGATGTCAGTCCCCTGACAATCAGCCGAGAGACACAGATCTCCGAGAGCAGGTACAGCACATCTCTCTGATACAAGTCCATTATGTGGGTAATTAAAATGACAGCTCTGCCCTATTTTACACCGAAAAAAGATGTCAAAATCACTTCATGTTCTAGATTCATTTGAGCTAATGCACGAGGGATACGAGACGTCTTACCTCTGGTATATTTGGAGAAATGTCATATTCACATTGCCGCAGGATTCATTTCCTTTACTCTGAGCATCTCGGATCATGTCCATCGTATGTGTCTTAATAAACCCTCACAACATACATTTATTTAATGTCAATAGAATGTTTGGTAACACTTCATAATAAAGTTCATTAGTTGACATTGTTTAACAACATTTTAGTAAGCATGAATTAAGATTGAACAATACTTCTACGGCATTCATTAATCTTAGTTAATGTTAATTTCACCATTTACTAATGCATTATTAAAACCACAAGTAGTGTTTGTTAACATTAATTAATACACTGTGAGCTAACATGAATAAACAATAAAAACTCTATTTTCATTAACTAACGTTAAAGCGTTCATATAATGGGATTTCAAATTTTCCTTTCTCTTTAGAGTGTTATAAGCTCTAAAGAAGATCTGTAATGCGCATAAAGAAAATCTGCAAAGTTTCAAAGACTAAAGTCTCAAAAACAAAGAGATATTCTTTATAAAAGTTATGACTTGTCCACACTCCCCTAAAACAACTCGTTTAAACACGCCCCCACTTTTCTACGTCACAGAGTGGGTTTATATTCAAACACCACCCAAATGTTTACACAAAGAAAGAAGGCGGAGCTATTATACTGGCTGTAGTGTTGCTGCGGGCGCCATGTTCTGGAGACGCTGTGTGTCGTTGTGAAAGTGAAACTACTT
>JAUCMR010000156.1:355297-371065 GCA_032357425.1 Enteromius argenteus | reverse complement strand
GTCAGATAAGTATGATTTGAACCATGCTAAGGCACTTCCACTAATGCCAACAGAATTTTCTAGTCTATTCAAGAGAATGTTGTGGTCAATAGTGTCGAACGCAGCGCTGAGATCCAATAGCACTAATAATGATGTTACTAAAAAGATTAACTACTAGAAAACTAAAATGATTAACTAAATAAAAAAAGTATTTACTAACTAAAAAAATAAGCAATGTTGCCCAGGCAACTAACTGAAATGCCAAAGCAAAATTTATCAAATTAAATAAAAAAAATATATATATATATTTTTTACTAACAAAATAAAATAAGTGAAACTGAACTAAAGCTAAAACTTTTTATTAATTTGGCAAAATCTAAATATTACATACATATTACAGGCAAAATGACTAAAATTAATTAAAATAAAAGTAAAGTAGTGCTGTCAAAGGAATAATCGCATCTGAAATACTTTTTTTGTTTACATAATATATGTACAGTATGTGTTCTATGTTTTTTATGCATATATAAATACACACATTTTTAAAATATATAAACATATTTTTTTAAATAAATGTGTTTGTATTCATATTTACATAATAAATATACACAGTACAAACACACATATATTATGTAAACAAAAATTTTATTTAGGATGTGTTTAATCACGATTAATCATTTGACAGCACTAAAATAAAGTCAAATGAAATGTATTCACTCAATGAAACAAAAACTAAACCTGAACTAGAAGTAAAACAATGGTAATATATTTTGGTTGTGATATTTCAGGTATTATCGTGGAGCGGTCGGAGCGCTGCTGGTGTATGACATCGCCAAACACCTGACCTATGAGAACGTGGAGCGCTGGCTGAAAGAGCTGCGAGATCACGCCGACAACAACATCGTCATCATGCTGGTGGGGAATAAGAGCGACCTGCGCCACCTGAGAGCCGTTCCCACCGACGAGGCACGAGCCTTCGCAGGTACAGCCCACCCCCGAGACTCCACACTGCAGTCCTCTGTGTGTTTGCCTGATCCCTCTGGGCATGATGCACATCTACACTGTTAAAGGAACAGCTCAAACAAATATGAAAATGTGTCCGTGGATGTTTTAAGAGCAGGTGATATTAAACACTTTCTGCTTGCTTCCAGAGAAAAATAACCTGTCGTTCATCGAGACGTCTGCTCTGGACTCGACTAATGTGGAGGAGGCTTTCAAGAACATCCTAACAGGTACAAACCCATGTGAAGGACAGTAGCTATAAACCCAATAACACAACTCCCAGCACAACTACAGTGACGTCTTATGTAACTTCAAAAGTGCAGCATCTGCCGTCTGCTAAGCTGCGACTGCCTGCCAGGAATTATGGGGATTTTAGAAAGGGGTGTAATTATTCACACTTAAAATGATGCGATTCCATAACCGTTCTATACTAGATGATTCAACGCAGAACTGGGTTTAAAATTTGGCCATGATTCAGAGCCATGATTCAGATATGTTTCACAATAAAAAAAGTAAAACATTCACATACTTAAGAAATTAATGTAATACGTTGAGAACAGGGTTATTATCACTAAAACTCAAATAATTCTAAACATTTTTGACAAAAAAAAGCTGAAATAAATGTATTATTTAGTTGGAGTATATATAATATATAATGTAATATGAAAAAAAAAAAAATATATATATATGTATTTATAAAAGAAATAAAAATGAAATACTGAATAAAAAAAATATATATATATAAAATATATAAATATATATATATAATGTGAAGAAATATATTTTAAAAGAAATTAAAATAAAGTTAATTGTCAACTAATTGTCACGTTTCATAAAGAAACCAAATCCTGTTTTATGATATTTACTTTTTTCTGCAATATTACCCTTAATTACTTATTAAAAAAACAAAAAATAAAAATAAATAAAATACAAAATAATTAATAAAAATAAATAAAATAAAATATAGACACTTTTCTTTTTGCTTTTTTTGAGCGAAAAGTTGAAATATTTCTAAAAAGAAAAATGTTTTTGCATTAGCCTAATGAGAATTTAAGAGGTAAAATGTGTGCAATAAAAATACAATTTTGAAAACTAAAATTAAAACTGATTCAAAAAAAATATATATACAGTTAAGATTATTGGAAAAATATAGATTAATGGGTTTATAATAACCATAAGGATCAATAGTTTATATAATGCTGGCATTAATCTGCATCATTCTCTCACTCATTCTCTCTCCGCTCCTCCTGCTTCTGTAGAAATCTATCGCATCGTATCACAGAAGCAAATCGCTGACCGATCAGCTCACGACGAGTCGCCGGGAAACAACGTGGTGGACATCAGCGTCCCGCCGACCACAGACGGCCAGAAGGGCAACAAACTGCAGTGCTGCCAAAACCTGTAACCATGACAACCAGCCTCACCTGTCACTCATCCGTCTCCCTCGATGTCATGCGCTGATGATTTATTTGTGTAATATATGTATATTTTTCTTTTTGATAGCTTGTCCACTCACATGCCATGAGTAAACTTGTACAGTATCTGACTGTGCTCTGGTTTATTAGCTGCAAGACTGTGGTTGAAATATGAAAAGTAGGTTTATCAGTGCAAGTAAATATTACACAATCATAGAGATACATGGACAAAAACACCTTGACCTTGAACTTGTTTCCTTCAGATGTTCTCTGCTACCATCAGCTCAATCTCAAGATCATGTGACGGCATATATCCCTCCAAAATCAAAAGAAATTTTAATCATATAATTAATAATATTAATATAAGTTGCGATGTTTAAAAAAAAAACATATATATATTTTAATAATATAATTATTAATAGTAATATCATTTTTTTCCATTTTTTCTCAAATTTCATGACAGTAAAGCAAAATTCTATTTAAATATTAAAAATGAAGAAAGTTAATGCAATATACAGTGTATATACAGCATACATGTGTGTGTGGAAATGTCATAAAATTATAGAGAACAAGATTAAGAGAAATATTTGTAAATGCAAAAACATTGTACTTTTAAATATTTCACAATATACTTAAATGACATTTCATGATATATATTTATATATATATATATATAAACAACATGTAAAACACACACACACACGTATATACACTGTATATTGCATTAACTTATATTCAGCTTTTATTCAATACTGTATAACATCACGTTTTCTTGAGACTGACCTTGATATTCTTCAGCAGTAGTGCAATCAAGCTACTAGACAGACAGTACTAGTTGTAAGCGTTTAACCTCGATACAGCTGCTAGTTGAGTCTGATATCAGAGCTTTCTATTCCTGTCTGTGTAACACTATGAGAGGAGGAAGTGATATTTACAGCAGACGGGAAGTCCCGCCTTCACAAACACATCTGTGACTAGATTCTGGTACATCGAATAACAAACACATATATAGTGTTAGACTAACAGATCATATAGCAGATGAGAGCTCATCTGTTACAGCACTATTTATTTGAGTTGGTATGCATATAGTTTTTTGGGATTTTTTCGTATGCATTGTTTTTTAAATATTTGTAGGTTCATTATTGTCAAACACACCTTAATGTCTCTATAAAGTGTCATGAATGCTGGTCTGGAGGTTCGCTGTGAACACACACACACACACACACACACACACAACTATTTGTAATTATCAACATTTTCAATTAAAAATAAAATGATGCTTAAATTGTGAATATTAAGCTATTGCCTCAATTATGCATCAAAATAAACATGTACACATGAAATGATCCACTTCCTCTTTTTCCTGCATCTCTGGACAGAACATTATATTAATAATTGCTTAAAATAAGAAAAATAACAAAACAAAAAAAAGTCATTATGGATAAAATAAAAAAAAAGTATTGTTCATACTTCACTGGCAATGATCATGAAAATAATAAATAATAATAATTGCATTTCTATAATAATTGCACTTCTATTATGAATATATTGGGGGGACATTATATATATTTATATATATATATATGCAGTATGTATGTATTTTTTTTTTGTTAGCGTTTCAGCAGCTATCAGTCTCAAGCTGAGCTTTGATTGGCTGAAGTCTAATCTCAGGATGAATGAGAACCTTTGACCTGCTCTGGTTTTCTTGATGAGTTGCTGTGAATGTAAATGAATAGTTATTGGATGTGTGTGTGTGTTTGCAGGAAGTGTGTGAGAGCTGATAAGAGTCTCATTCATCAACACACAGCAGCAGTAAAAGTACAGCTGAACGTTTGACATCAGCTATCATTACTGATAAAAGCTCCTTACAGAAGTGCTCACATTTCATTTCAGAAGTGCTTTTATTCAGCAAGGCTGCGTTAAAACATTAAAGCCTTTTATAATGTCACAAAAAAATTCTGTTTTAAACTAATGCTGTTCTTTTTTTAACTATGTATTCATCAAAACATCCTAAGAAATTAAATATTTCCACAAAAATATTGTGAAGCACAACAGTTTTTAATATTGATAATAATCAGAAATGTTTCTTATATATCGGCATATCAGAATGATTTCTAAAGGGTCATGTGACACTGAAGACTGGAGTAATGATGCTGAAAATACACAGAAATAAATTACATTTGAACAGATATTCACATAGAAAACAGCTGTTTTAAAATAGAATAATATTTCACAATTGAACTGTTTTACTGTGTTTTTCATCATTTAAATGCAGCCTTGCTGAGCAGAAGAGACTCTTTCAAAAACATTTAAATGTAATACATTATTTACTGAAAATCTTACTTTCTTTTTGGAGATATTTCATCAATGGCTGGTTCTTCTGATCATTACTGGATGAAAAGAAACACCACTCAATCAAAAGACAAGCATAAAAAATTAAATAATGACAAAAAAAGCATGCAAAACAAACTATGTTAACTGAAATAAATAATCACTATCAGCCTGATTAGAGCTAAATAAGAAGTAGATACTACACATAATTCATTTTTCCAATTACTTTTCTATGGCAGGTTTCAAAATGTCTTTTACAAATAATAATAATAATAATCATAATAAACTGAAATAAAATAAACAAAGAAAAATAAATTATACTGGAGTCATATTTCACTCTGAAATCAAAAGAAATATTGTAATATTTTGGAACTGAAATTAATATTTAGAAATTAAATCCTGAAATAATAAATTCTCATTATGGTAAAGCAAAATCAAAACAAAACAAAAAAATGAAAAAAAAAAAAAATATATATATATATATTGGTTGTACTCAAAAAACCTGTATATTTCACTAGAAGAATGAAGAATGAAGCTATTTTTTAAACTTGATGTCTGTAATGATGTGTATAAAGGACAATGTAAATGATTCCACCTTAAATGTGGCAGACACTCTTTGCATGTCATTTGTTTTTTACCCAGAATACACTAAACGTACTTCCAGACCTGAGAAGAAACAATTCACTCGCACCAAAGCACAAAATAAACAAAAAATCACAAGAAAAGCCTATTTCCCATATAGTCTTTATTGGTATGGTATTATTTTTACATCATCATTACGAGCTAATGATCTGTACAGAGAGACAGACACTTACAGACGTTCACATGCACCGAGTCTGACCAGAAAAGAGCGGCAGAAAGCCTAAAATACAGCACAGACCGTCCTCAAACCAGTGAACAAAATATATACAGTACAGCCTCACACACACACACACACACACACAGTAGATCAGATAGAGCTTCACATGCAGCCTCTCATTACTTCACACATACAGTACATTATTACACATATTGTACATTATACTACAAAGACTCGCCCCATCAAACATGACAAATGGGATTGATTTTGATAATAATGAATTTCATTGTCCAAAAAAGGCCATTTTATCCTTTAAAACCCAAACTGAGCATCGAAGAAGTGATGCAGGTTTAATAAAAAAGCATCATGTCCAGAGGAACTCACAGAGGAAACAAAAACACATTAAAATGGACATTACAATTTTTTTTAGTATTGCCACTAGATTTGAAAACATATAAATCAAATCTTAAAACTATATCTGATTTTTAACTCCATTTTAAGTGCGTTATTGTAAATGTGGCTTTCCTTTGATTTGACAAAATTAAGAACGAATCTGAATTATTTTCAGGGCAGATTCTGTAGTGTTTATAAATTCCTCACGATGATGATCTGAAATTAGCTTTGACTAACAAAAAAAAGACATAAAAAAATATAAAAAACTATAAAGTTTTCATAGACATCAATAAAGTCGCATAGATAAAAGATGACAATAAATAAAACATTATTTTAAATGAAAAATGATCTCTTCCTTGAAATAAAGCTTAAAAAAGCAGAAATGAAAGCGTGGGTCATTTCGAGTCTTTGTCAGTTCAGTGTTCACAAACACAGAGCATCAATCTTAACATAAAACGTCAGAACATACTGTACACTCTCTATCACTTCCAAACAATCTGTGAGATTATGTCTTTATAGATATTGACTCCATAGAGAATGCTCAGTGCATCATAAAAATATATTGTTTTCCAGCAATATCATAAGTTGATTAAAATTAGGTGCATTTCTTTGAGAAGCAAAATGTTATGATGTTGAGAATGAAATACTTTTCATACTTCACTGGGAATGTTGATAATAATAACCATATTAAATAAAAGATTATTATAATAATTGTCAAATATGTTTTTATAAAATAACTTGTAGTTACGGTAATAATAATTGTTTAAAAGAAAGAATTTGGCCATAAAAAATTAACTATACTAAATTATTATCATTATAAAATCTAAAGCTATAAAACTGTCATAGACATTCATAAAAGTATACTGATAAAAGATGACAATATAAAAAGGTGTTTTTAATATTGGTAACTGTTCCTAGAATGGAATATGCATGTTTTAATCAATATATTTAATTATATAATTATAATTCATAAATTATTATTATTAATAATAATAATAATAATAATAATGAAAATAGCTTAAAAAACAAACAAAAATTATTCTAAATTCTGATAAATTAGAAAGCTATAAAATTATATTAGACATTCAAATAAATGCTGATAAAAGATGACAATAAATAAAAAAAAAAAAGAAAAGAAAATGTTCCTCAAATATACATATATATATAAAATGATTTTTTTAAAATGTTTTTAATTCTCAAGTAAATGCATCTAACTTTAAGTATGTTTAAGAATTTATTTAAAAACAAGACATAAATATATAGACTGAATGTTTTTCTGCAGTGAGTTGACCTGAAGAGCAGGAATTCATCACGTTTTTATGAAGACAGTCTGAAACAGTTTAACAGACCAACAATGATCTGTAATAAAATTCATCTGACTTATGAAAAATACAGAGAAAGTAATGTAGAAACAGGAGCACTGAGGACTGAGAAATGACAGCACGACTGATAGAAAAACACACGACTCACATGATTCATACGTGATGTTGATATGTTCACAGCAGCTTCCAGCATCACATGATATGTTTTCAGTCATCTGCAGCAAGGCTTTCCGTCTCTAATCTTTACTTTTTATCGCATATTTCAACTGCATTTCACTCCCAACATCTCAGATGTACACAAAATAAAAATATATTACATGCAATCACGGGGAGGAGTTCATATTGCATAATGAGGAAGCTCCACGCTGGACGCATGGATAGTGAGCGGTCAGGAAGAGTTCATGGAATGACTGAAGACATTAAATCTAGTCTAGTGCATTATGGGTCATCGACAGAGATGTATTTGACGTGTGGATTCACAGACACACACACTGGGTTTTCTAACGCTGTTCTGGAGGGGAATGGATCAGGAAGTGGCACCCAGGTAGAAACGGAGCAGGGTTTTTGTCTGGAAGTTCATCTGAATCAATCCAAAACTGCTTTAGACACGCAGAGAGACGTCTCCTGAAGATCCAGATTACTGCAGAGACAGAGACAGAGAGATAAAAACACTGCATACTTACACTGCACCCTCAAGTACATACTTACAGACAGTGAGTACACAGTGACAGCAGGACTGAGACTCTCTACAATCATTCATTACCTGCAAACTCTACAATTATTATCATTTATAAACATAATACTTTCTTACCATTTAGGCCTATTTTTTTATGCATACATTTATATGAAGAGTTTATTTGCAAAAACAGATAACTCCATTTATTTTCATTTTCAGAAATCTTTTTTTTTATGATGTTATCATATTTTTTAACCTAGTCAAAATAACCCAACTGCAGGTTGATGACAACTGATTCTGCAAATGAACTCTTTATATATATATATATATATATAGATAATAAGGCTTTATATATATATATATATATATATGCACACTACCAGTCAAAAGTTTGGAAACCGTAAAAGTTTTATTATCTTTTGAAGATGTTTCTTATGTACATCAAGGCTGCATTTATTTGATAAAAATACAGGAAAAATTTAATATTGTGAAATATTATTGCACTGTAAAATAACAATTTTCTATTTTAATATACATTAAAATGTAATTTATTTCTGTGATGTTCAGCTGTATTTTTAGCATCATTACTCCAGTCTTCAGTGTCACGTGATCCTTCAGAAATCATAATAATATACTGATTTATTATCAGTGCTGAAACTGTTGTGCTGCTAAATATTTTAGGATTCTTGAATTAATAAAACATTAAAAAGAAGATCATTTATTTTAAATAGAAACAATATACTCTACCTTTCAAAAGTTTGAGGTCAGTACATTTTTATTATTGTTTTATCTGAAAGAAATTTTATTCAGCGAGGATGTGTTAAATTGATAAGAAGTGATGACAAAGATTTATATTGTTAGAAAAGACTTTTTTATTTTTAATAAATGCTGTTCTTTATAACTTTTTATTCATCAAAGAATCCTGAAAAACAGTATTGCAGTTTCAAAAAAAATATTTGCCATCACATGTTTGCCAACATTGATAATTCTAATAATAAATCAGCATATAAGAATAATTTCTGAAGGATCATGTGACACTTTAGACTGGAGTAATGACTGATGGAAATTCAGCTGAACATCACAGAAATAAATTATATTTTAAAGTATATTAAAATAGAAACCCATTATTTTAAATGGTAAAAATATTTTATAAAACACATTAAATATTATTTGATCAAATAAATGCAGCCTTGATGAACATAAGAAACATCTTTAAAAAATATTACAAATCTTACTGTTTTCAAACTTTTGACTGGTAGTGTATATGTACATATGTTAGTATAATATGTATATTATTATTTCTACAAACACATGCATGAACATATTTAACACAACTATGTTATGGTTACATATTAAATAAACTTATATATAACATAAAATAAGAATATAAATACATAAATGTACATACATGTAAATATTTTCACAATATATACTGTATATAGTATATCATAGTAACTGTAATATGTACTATATTTCTAATGAATATGCACAGCACACCTACATATATTTTGTAAACAAAAAAATTATTATGGATGCAATTAATCACGATTATAATCGACAGCATAGTTTTGCAGTTTATATATATATATATATATATATATATATATTACATGTAATTTACTGAAGATATAGATATATTGTATTATACCGAATACTATATAAATATACTAAATCTTCTTTAATAATATAAATGAGCTATAAAATAATAACACAACATAATCATATAAATATTAATATTTTATATTATCAATACAATTAACTACGAACATATAGTTTATTTAAGGTTTAAGATTTAAATCATTTTGGAATTAGCATCTGGAAAACATAACCTTTTAATAACTAATGAAAATGCAAAGCTTTCATCTATAATTCTGGAAACAGTCGCTCCTCTCTGTTCTAAGCACAAGGAGGAATATTAGGCCAAAAATAATGAACGGATGTTTATGCACAAACCAGACATACTTGGCATTATATTATATTTTAGGATGCAATAACCCTAATTTTTCATACTATACAGAAAAGATAGTATGCAAATTGGGATGCAGCCCCAGAGATTCCTCTGAACTGCGTGCACACACACACACACACACACACACACACACACACAGATGCCCTTGGACTGTTTGTGCACACACACTCACACAGAAGAGCCTGTAGTGTGAGTGTGTTGTGTGTGTGTGAGTGTGTATAAGTGTATGAGTGTGTGTGTAAGCGTGTATGTGTGTGAGGCTCAGAGCTGAACGTGATGTGACTCAGCAGCAAAAGCGTCCCGCAGCTCATGCTAATGAACTCATCTGAAGGACACACACCGTCACAGCAGCACTTCGTTGTTTAAAGCAACAGTTCAGCCCAAAACAAACATGCTGCCCTTATCCTTTGGAATAATAAATAAAGAAATTATTATGCAATTTACTGTTCTTAGATATTATTAGAAATTGTATTATAATATAATTATGCTTTTGAAGTAATATACATTATGTAATAATATAAAACAATATATATATATTGTAGAATTAAATATATCTCACTGATATATGTCTAAATATAATATTATATACTTAATTTAATATATAAATACAATACATATATATTTTTTCATTGCATTCACTGTACAGCATTGTTCAGCTAAATATCTATTCATCATCTTAAATATAATATAATATAATAGAAGGAATAGAATAGAAATTTTATTGATTTTATAAAAATATTAAACAATTATATAAATATATATTAATATATTTAATTACCTTAAATATGTTTTAGAGGTAAAAATTTATACTGTATTTTTGTTTACTCATTTAGTATGTAAATAAGTATAATAATACTATAATAATAAATGAAGTAAGTATATGACCTCATTCATTTTCGAGGGAATTATTCCTTTAAGACTTTCCACTAATTTATGAACTTGATGAACAGATGAATGAATGAATGAATGGACAGTGAGGAGCACTGAAGTGATAAGCAGGGCTGTAGCTCTCTGAAAGGCCAGGGTTTGATCTGTTTGGGGAAGTGCTGTGGTTTGGAAACCCAAACTTACTGTGTCGCTTTCATCGTGAGGCTCTGAGCCGCAATGAAGAGGAGAATAAACCCAACTCCTGTCCTCTGGAGTCTGCAGACACACCACCACCACCACCACAGCAGAGGGCGCCACACACACATACACACACACACACACACACACACACAGAGACGGAGCCGCGAGGACGCAAGAAACACACACACAGAGACAGAAAGAGCAAACGCATGAGGTGACTAAAAACACACAACATTTAGTGGAAGAATAAAACACAGATCACAGTGAACACACACTATCATACTCGCACTAGTCTGACTGTGCAGTATGTATGCACTGCACAGTATGCACACTCTAGTATGCATGCAATTTATGGATTTTTTAACAGTCTGACAAATAATGAAATTATGTATTTTCTATTGCTAAAAACTAAAAACATAGAAAAGCATATATCAGCTAGTTGCTGAAGCAAATGTTCTTTTAGTTTAACTTGTACTAAAATAACTAAAGGAAAAACAGGGAAAAAAAATAAATTCAATAAAAAAAATAGAATATATAAATAATTAATATAGCATTCATATAAATCTAAAAGTAATAATAACTATATAAACATATTTAATGTTTATGTAATTTATTACTTTATAAAAATGTAACAAAATAAGTAAGAAAAAAAGCAAAATAACTAAAACTAAAAATTCAAATTCATATCAATAAAAACTTACAGTATCTTCATCAATGTTCTTTTAGTATTATTGAAATAGTATTCTCATTTTCATTTATATAATAGTTTGAATTCATGTATTTTGTTTTCATTTTATTGTTTGCTTTGGTAATTTAGTAAAAATATTTGTAATTTTGTTTTTTAATTTCTTAAGTTTTATTAGTTGCTGTTTCATGCTGTTCTATGTCTATACAGTTTTTATTTTTTTTACTAATTTTTAGTTTTAGATATCTTAATACATCTAGCTTTTTACATTTATTTTATTATAACTTTAAAATTTTTAACATTTTTCTGAAACATTTTTTTTATGGTTTTAGTTTTAGTTAACTATAACAATCCTGATCTCAATTATACTATTTCCAGTTTGAGGTATGACCCTGAAATAATAATATTTTTGATATTTATCATTTCTTTTTTGGCTGTATGAAACATACTGCACACTGATCTACATACTCACTCAGCAGAAGCTAGGCTTCTGTACAACTAACACAATGTGAGAAGTATTATCAGGAATCAGGAATTTGTTCATCAGGAGGAGAAAAACTACTGGATTGTAAGACATCTAATAAAGGCCTAAAACTACAGCCTGTAGCAGGATTTCCCAACCCAGAGTCTGAGAGACTGGAATAGAAATGGCAAAATCTTTTGTTTATAATGTGATATTGTTGGGACGTCCTGCTCTCAGGTGTTCAGATCCATTGACTTACGACACTGCAGGAGCTGAGCTTCCTCCGCTGGAGAACCGGAGAGTAAACCCAGTATCTGCCCTCAGCGTACTGACACACACACACACACACAGAGGAATGAGTAAATAACACAGACAGGAAGTAAGAGAGAGAGAGAGAGACACAGGAAACAGATCGTGATGATGCTGATGAATGAAACAGATTTAAGCTGACATCAAATCAATCCATTATTAAAGAGAAACAACACTCATCTTCAAAATCTTTTATCAGAATGAAAGGATTTGCTTTTCCTTTTCACCACTTTCATATAGAAAACACTTTCCAATCAGTGTCTGATGAATGAATGGGTCGTTTCTTAATGAATGTCCTTTTTACTCAGAAATATGTCACACAGCATAGTCATATAGAAAGAAGTCAAGCTAGTACTATTTCATGTTGACTTTTTATAGATTTATATGTTGACTAGAAATGTCAGAATATCACACACACACAAAAAAGACCAGCACTGAAAACAAGAAACATGTAAATGCAAAATCATTAAATATCATTATTTTACTAATTATTTTACCGGGGCTGCACTCACCAAGAGAAGGTAAAATATTCAATATTATTAATATAACGGAATATATTTAATAATAAAATGATAATATTGTTTCATTCATTTTGGAAATGACCACAACTTTGATAAATATGCACATTTTCATATTCCATTTATATTATTATTAAATATAGGTTACTCAATTAATATATAAAAATTTTTATAATATATTTTTTACAATATAAACTACAATGGCTTAAATGATTTTTAATTTGACAATTTTACAGCTTTATCATAATTCTATAATATCTTATATTATATACTGTATATACTATGTATAATTGTATTTATTTGTGTCTGTGTGTTTACTGTATGTGTGTATATAGATATAAATATTCATATAAATATTACATTATTAATATGTAATTTTTTTAATTTTTGTAAATATTAATATGTAATATTTATTATTATTATTAGCTAACAGCAGCTTAACTTTCACTGTGGAAATGTGTGGATACAGTGGACAATGCAAAATAAAAGACAGAGATAAAGAGAGAAGCTAAAAATGGAAAGGAAATTAGAGAGACGATTATCTCCAACAGAGAGGAAACCACAGCATGAGATTAACAGAGGATGAGTGTGTTGCTCACACACACACACACACACACAGTCTGTGCCTCATGCTAAAATCCTCACGACACCAAAATATTTTCGAACACATGGTCACTGAATCAAAACTGTCCTGAAGAGCAGCTGGAAGCCTGTCAGCTCATGCAGTTAACTTCAGGACCTTCAGAATATCAGTTTAGAAGAGCTTCACCTGAAAGCTTTAAAGCCTCCATGATGAAGAAGAGAAAGACTGTGACACAAACACACACACACACACAAACGTGTGTGTTACCTTCATAACTCCACTAGATCATCCAGACCGGTGCTCTGTGGAACATCAACATATTTAACTCCAGACCACATGAAGTCACCAAATCAGCTGATTTGTGGCATTTTGTTTTAGTGAAATGAATATGAGTTTATATATTTGAGTGCTGCATGTAAAATATACTGTATTACACAGTAAATACAGGGTTCCCATATCTTTTGACCAATGCATTTCCATGTGGTTCCTACACATTATTCTTACACACAATAATTTTTTTTTAAGAGCAGATT
Source organism: Enteromius argenteus (assembly GCA_032357425.1). NCBI lineage: Eukaryota > Metazoa > Chordata > Actinopteri > Cypriniformes > Cyprinidae > Enteromius > Enteromius argenteus. The sequence continues at coordinate 357,020 of JAUCMR010000156.1, read as the reverse complement.
CTCTAATATTAATTATTATATTATTATGAATATATGTATTTGCTGAGCATAACTCACTTGCACTATCTATATTTACATGGAATTTATCTACCAGTGTTGCTATTGTTAACTAAAAATATTAAAACTATTTTTATTAACTGAAATAAAGCAAATAAAATCTAACAGAAAATGAATAATATTTAATAAGTAAAAAATTTTTTACACTAAATTAAAAATGTTGCCTAATTTTGTTTTAGCTTTTTACAAAAAAAAAAAACATTAAACATTTTTTTAAAGCTTGTTGCCTAATTTTTTTTAAGGTTATATAATATTTATTATTACATCATCATGATATGTTATTGATATATTGTATTTTGGGCATAACTAGTTGTTTTCATCACATATATTTCCATTGCTTTAAAACTGTATTCATTTTATTCAGCGGTGTTGTTATTAGTTAAAACTAAAACCATTATTTATTACTAATAAATAAGATATAATAGAAATATCAGAAGGAAAACTTTACATTAAAATAAGAAATGTTGCCTTGGAAATGAACTGAAATAAGTCTAAATGACTAAATGTAAATCTAAATGAAATATAAAATGTGTAAAAAATAATTAATGACAAAAGCACATGGAATAAAATGAAAATTACATATACAAAATATTATAATGATAAATATAAAATGTTAAATGTATATAAAGTAATAATAATAAAATATATAAACAATACCAAAATAACACAATTTCAAAATGACATATTTGTTTTTGCAACTGTGGGAACCCTGTATGTAACGCTTCATAAACTGTTAATACGACAGCATTACGCTGCTGCAAATCAGCTGTATTTGAGCTGACCGCCACCAAAACTGAAGAAGTTCTGAATCATCCCAGCAGTAATAAATCAAATCCAGATACTGAGTTTGTGTGAGTTTAATGTCCTGCGATGACTCTTATACTCACAAAGTAGATGTCAGTGTTTGAAGCGAGCTCTTCCTCCAGAGACTCGTGGCTCTGGGACACTGAGAGACGCTGTGTGTTTGGGCTGGAGGGGGCCCGATCTGCTGCTTCAGGGGCCCGAGCTGACTCCAGGGCCCTGCTTTCTGTCAGAGGAGCTGATTCCACAGGAAGTGTTGTCTGGGTGTCAGCAGGAAGTGTCGTCTGGGAGACGGTTTCCTGGGCAACGGGTGCTGAAGCAGGTGTTTCTGGAATGAGGTCATCAGTGTCTGGAGGATGAACGTCCATCACAGCGCTAAAAAAACAGAGAGGAGGGGGGAAATATGGACTTAAATTATTAAGACTCAATTTTTTTTTAAAAGGAGTAAAATATAAAAAAATCATTAGCTTATATTTAATTAATTAAAGTAATTAGAAAAAAATAATAATACAATTATAAAAATACTATTTTTTATAATGATATAATATTTATAATTATATAATATACAATAAGATGTATAAATGTCAATTATTTGCTAATTAATTAAAATTTTAAATACTATAGTAAAAGGGATAAATGTAAAATAATTATGAGTTATTAATTAATTTATAAAAAATGTAAAATATAAACATAAATAATTTAATGTTTATGATATATAATACAAATATAATAAGGACACATGTAAAATAATCATTGCTAATAATGTATGTATATATATATATATATATACAGGTGCTGGTCATATAATTAGAATATCTTCAAAAAGTTGATTTATTTCACTAATTCCATTCAAGAAGTGAAACTT
>JAUCMR010000156.1:323378-336714 GCA_032357425.1 Enteromius argenteus | reverse complement strand
CGGTCCTGCATAGCGTGCAGGTTACCGTCTTCTTAGAGGCGTTTAATGTAAATTGCTCCCATACCTTGGAGGACTTGTGCGCACGCTTTTTCCTGCAGACGCTTCTGTAACCTCCATTGCGCGAGCAGCTGTGTATCTGTGTGCATTTGTGCATCTTGTGGTCGCGCTCCTCAGTAACGTGAGCAGCCCAACTAATCGATAACGGCATATGTTGACAATGAATTTCATTATCGATAATTATCGATTTTATCGATTAGTTGTTGCAGCCCTATAAATATATATATATAAAATCAGAAAATTCTGAACTGTGACAGAAATGGGCCTCCATTTTTTGTATTTAAATATTTTAAACATAATTTAAATACTTGGTACAGCAGAAACTTTCCTGCAGGAGGAAAAAATGTGGGTAAATAATTATTAGTACTATATTACTAATATTAATATTAATAATATTTGTATTATTAATATCACCATTTCCCTTTCAGTTGAATCACTTCGACGTTACATATGGGAACTCGCATGAGAGACCAATCACCTCTGAGCCTTATTGAAAAGGCCACTGAACATTGGCGTGCACTGATTGCATCCAGCTGCACCTGCTCACAGTGTGAGTATAAACAGGGCAGGTGGAATAGTGCCTTCGGAGCCTCGCCTGACCAGAGTCCTGATGTGTTTGAAGAAGAGTTCCTGTGGAGTTCATGCTCTCTCCTGATGGTGACGGGGAAAAAACTCCGGCTGTCGGCAGATCCTGTGGGTTGGCTGTTTTTCTAATAACGGCTCAGCCTTTGCAACCAGCGAGCAAAAGACCGACACTGAGTGCACAGTTGTGCCGCGAGGTCTCCCCTGGGCAAACCGGGATCGAAAAAGAGCAATTTCTCATGGCCGTCGAAAGACATGCTTCCGGTATGTATTTCCAACCATGCACTTCCAGGTGCGGTAGTTTCCTCATCTCTCTGCACGGACATGATTGCTGCCTCACGCGTATGGGTGAGATCACGCTGGGGCAGCGTTCGTGGATGAATCATGCGTTCATTGCGAGTGCATCACCATGACTACAGTGAGGTCCCGCCTCTCGCTCGCGAGAAGGCTCCCCTCGCAGTCTTCCCATGGCAAACCGTTGAGCCGTAAAGGTTTTTCGGCGGCCACAACGAGGCAGTTGGGGAACCTCACGCTAACCAAGCAGAATGTTCCGCCGGGCATAAAGACCCCGCGGACTTCTTCCCCATCACGTAGTCCCGTAGTGTTACCGGAGCAGATTGCTTCCCCACACAGCGGGCTGAGCATCTCCTCTGGTGCACCCCAGAAAGATGAGATGTCTATTGTAGCATCAGAGGGAGAGTCGGCTGGTAAGGTGGATGACTCACCAGGACAGCACCCCTCCGTGGTCGCTGCCTGTCCAAGCCAGACACCGAACTGTCAGCTATGCTCCTCTGAGCCTGCCGAGGGGATCGGATTGGAGGTGTCCATGGTGCCCCCGTCCGATCCCTCGAGGCTGGATGATTGGTTTCCGGGGCCAGGGACCGCAGCACCGCCGCCTTTCCCCCCCAGTGCCTTTCTTCCCGGAGGTGCATGAGGAGCTGATCAGGTCGTGGCAGGCCCCCGGCTCACTCACGCCCCGGCTCCTCACCCCTCGCCACCCTCAATGGCGAGGCGGGCCAAGGGCTGAGCACGCTGTCGCGGTGCATGCCCGCGGAGCGCTGCCGCCTGGCTGGATCGGCTGCGTTTGCCCTCCTTTAGCGTGCAAGCCTTCACCCACTCTCGCCAGCGGAGCTTACTGCGCTGCGGAGGGTGCCACCGCCCTGCACGCCACGCTGCATGAAGGTGGCCCTGATCAGGGGCTTATGCAGGATTTCTTGGTCAGGTGATGTCCAGGAGCAGCACCTATGGTCGAACCTGGCTCAGGTGGCAGTCGGCGACAAAGCACGCTTTCTCGACGCTCCCATCTCCCAGGTCGGCCTATCGGCGACACTGTCAAGGACTGGGCCCAGCAGTTCTCGGCAGTTCACAAGCAGGCCGAGGTGGCGGGGCAGCCAAGGGCTGCGCGTCGAGCCTGTGTCCTCCCGTTTCTTAAGTAAGACATCAGGTGAGTGGGAGGCGGACTGGTGTCGGATTGCTGCGCCATTCCTACGGGATCCGTGAGCTATTCTCCACGGTCAGCCAGAAGGCCATGTTTCCCTTCATATATCTCTGACTCCACAGATATATTGAATTATTCAAATTCCGCATGTAGAAACAAAAAGTAAAAACATGTGCTCCGCCCCCATAACCCCTGCTTCAGTAACAACTGGCATCCCTGTGGGGCCACCTTATTTGGCCCCCAGAGCGTTGGAAAGTTACGCGCAGATCCTTATGCTGACACGTTCGTCCTGCCGGCACGAGGGTCTCTGTGTAACGTGGCCTTCGGGTCATGGCCTTTTCCATGGATCTGTTCTCATATGTAACGTCGAAGTGATTCGACTGAAAGGGAAAGTCTAGGTTATGGAGGTAACCCAAGTTCCCTGAAGGAGGGAACAGAGACGTTACATCCCCTTGCCACGAGCCTGGGTCGCGCTGACTCCGGGCTACGGCTCGGCTCCTCAGTGAAAAACTAATGTGCACTATTCCACCTGCCCTGTTTCTGCCAATGTTCACTGGCCTTTTCAATAAGGCTCAGAGGTGATTGGTCTCTCTGGTGAGTTCCCATATGTAACATCTCCGTTACCTCCTTCAGGGAACGTGGGTTACCTTCGTAACCTAGACGTTAATGTTTATATTGTTATTGATGCTGATATTAATTGATGAAGTGAATGAATTAAAAAGAAATCAAGCAGAAGCAATCTTTTTAACAACAAAGTGACAGAAGCTGGTTTGAGGAGGACATTAAGCCTGGATCCTTGAATACTGCATCACACACACAAAACCAAAGAAAAGGACATTTGCTTTTAACAAACAACAACACGTCAAAGATCATTAGATGACTCACGCAAACACTGAGCTGAGGGTCTCACACCTCCAACCAGTGCAGTCACATTCACACTGTCAGCACTAATAACATCACACACACACACATCACCAGAAACACAGACTTGGGGTCACTTCTCATCCAGCACACAATTATATATATTCAGAGCTGAGAGAAAATCGTCCCTCTCTTCACTAATCAATATGAGATTTACAAACACACAGACTGTCACCAGATGTCAAAAAAACTCAACAAAACGTGTCCTGCGTGCTGGATGATTGAGAGGAATAAAACAGGAGTACATGGTCTAATTTGGTCCAGAAACAGCCTGGATCTCACCACGAGCATTGTGGGAGAAAGCCAACAGACTGTTAGAGCTTCACAGCCAACTGCTCACGATGCTTCACCTTCATCTGTGTGAATGATTTCAGCGCAGTTATGATTGCTATGATGAACAAGACACGCTTCCAATAGCCTCGATGGAAGGGATGCTAACTCTAGAGTACTTCAGTACAGGGTAAAGTCACTGAATGACTGAACTTTACACATCTACAAATAAACAAGCTGTATGGTGCATGAAGAAAGAAGAATAAAAGCACAAAAAAATAGGTATTACTGTAAACACTTCAATCATAAACACTATATGTATTTATCATTAAGTTGATATTTTGAACAGCATATTATAGACATGATGAGGCGTCCCTAAAACCAAAATAATTAAAGTAACATATTATGGATATGCTATTGTGTATCACCATTACAGTATTTGGTGAGTATAAATATTTCTTATTTTTAAATGAAACGTAATCTTGTTTTCATGCAATATACTTTTAAATGACTGCAATAAAATAGGAAATAAAATAATGCATTTAAAGATTTGTAATGCTTAAAACAAGCTAAAATGCTTGTATATATATACACACTTGTATGATATGATATATAAATATATTTAATATATAAACATAACATATTTTTCTTAAATATATACATGCATGTGTGTGTATTTATATATACATAATAAGTATACATAGTACACACATTTATTATGTAAATAAAAACTCATCATCATTAATTGGTCGAAAGCTTATACATAATTACTAATATAATACTATTAACTAATATATATATATATATATGTACATATAAATCACTAATTATTAAAAAATATGAAGAGATTTTTGCAGTTTGTTTCTACTGTTTATATACCATGAATTGATTTGGATAAAGCATCTGCAAACTGAATGTAAATCTGACATAAATGAAAGTTCTTACACCATTACAAATGATCTAAAAACCAAAAGTCACTAGACAGCTGACACAACTACTGTAAAGATGAGTGATTTCTGCCCAGAAACAGTTCAAGCCTAAAACATCAGGAAAACCCCAGCAGGTCCGGCTGCAGGTCAAGCCACAAACTGTCTGAACACATTAAACTCAGCCCATGATGAGAGCCAGAGGGAACCTGCCTCTGTATTTACACAGAACACGGGTCCTTTCAGCCTGTCAGCACCCATTTATAGACTAACAGAAATCATACTAGTTCATTCATACTCCCTTTAACATAAGACCTTAAATAAGCAGATCCTCATGTTTTTCCAGGATTGCGGTTCACTGACGCTGATGGATGGTTCGGTTGGGTTCAGTTCCCTGGAGAACATGACAAATATCATCCGCGATCAATTAAAGAGACGCATATAAAGACTGATGCAAGCCTCGAGGCGACACAGATGAGATAATGAACCGGGTGAATGTCAAACTAACATCTTCAGCACATAAAAGTGCTAACATTTTGTACTAAAACATCCTCAAATTGCCTCCAAATGCAACACAGCATCTTAATTTGTATTTTTTAGCGATGCATCCAGTGAAAGTACAGTGAAGGTAAAGAATGTGACAATGTTTACATATACAAGACCAAACAAACATATTAAGAGTTCATTTGCATAACAGATAACTCAATTTTTTCCAATTCTCAAAAATCATGTTTTTTCATTGTGTATTCCGGTTAATCTCAATCAAACGGCAGGTGGGTTATTCTGACTAGGTTAAACATAATTTACAAAACAGCTAACTAAGACAATAAAACACAATAAAAACATAACATAATAACAAATAGAGTTATGCATGCATTGATCAGTCATATTACAATCCAAAAATTATTCAGACAGCAGATACAATTTTTTTTAATATATATATTTTTTTACTAGTCAATGCAGGACACTATTTCATAAAGTGAGGATAGCAAAATAAAGTGCAAAATCTTTTTTTTTTTTACACCCAAAAATTTTTTCATACAGTCAAATTACACTTTAACCAGACTTTTTTTTTGGCCAAATGTTTTTATTTAATTGCCAATTTTAATTTTGCACCACAGATTAAACAAAATGAAGCATTGCTTGGTAATTTTTTGACATAAATTGGTATTATCTAATTGTGTACTGCTGAATAATTTTTGGTTGATTATAATCCGTTCCATACCTTTCTATCAGACATGATCAAGCTGAACTTGTTCCAGCACAGTTTAACTTCCCGTCACATTTTAATACCGTTTTCAGAACTATAGCGAATAAACTGTGATATAAAGTGAGAAATGTTGAAGATGTCTAAATTAATTTGGGGTTGACTGAAGGTTTGAAGATATAAGAGTCACAGATACAGACCTCAGATGTCATAGGAGTCCCTGCGGCTGGACGTCTGGTTTCTATTTGCAGTGGGATCAGTGCTGAGAGGAGAACGCTCAATCGGATTGACAGCAGGAACTAATCTGACAAACTCCACAATCTCTCTGATCACCTGGACGCGAGCGGCGGCCAATCAGACGCAGAGATTAGGGCTGGTCTCCGCCCACCGAGAGCCAAGGACGAGGACAGATGGACAAGAACACGAGCAGAAACAAGGACTCTCGGTCTGAAGACATTTAATGATGGAAGGATATCAGGAAGAGTGAGAGAATGATAGAACAGACAACAGAATGAATAATAGAGCAAATGAACATACAAACAAAAAATAGACAGACAGACAGACAGAGAGACAGATAGATAGATAGATAGATAGATAGATCAGACTGTACTGGAACGTGCTGGGATTAAGGTCAGGACACACACACACACACCAGAACCTTTTGATACAAAAAGTGTCTGCTCACATAAAAGCTCATTAAATGTAGTTTAGATAAGAACACTCTTAATGTAACAAAAATGATCAACAGCATTATAAATTCATTAGCGTATTATCTAAAGTACTGCCTTACTGTAGCAGTGCGCATATATCTGTAAACATATGTTTAACAGGTCAGCTTCACTTCAGTCACCTCACTTCACTAATGCTGAGTCTGATTAATCATCCACTAGAGTCTTCCTGCTTCATAACAACACCTACAGAGTTACAGAGGAATCAGAACGAGAGGTTAAATACAGCGCTGAGACACCAGCTTCACATGCCACTAAATCAAGAACAAGTCTAGACCAGCCAAATAAAACATTTAATCACAACTCTCCGCTTTCACTGTGAAACCAAGCCTTCTGACTTCTGATCGGAGTCAAACAAGCACTGAACCAAGCTCAAACTCCACTGGATCTAACAGCACCTTCACGATCATTAATCATGTCTAATGTGTGCAATCATCACCATATCCAAATATCTAAGGTACATTTTAATAGTAAATCAACATTTATTATTAATATTATTATTTATTATTGTTATTACTGTTAACTAAAGCTATAAAAAATATTTGTTGTTAATTGAAAAACCCCCAAAGCAAAATAAAATAAATATTTATATATTTGAATATTTATATATTTAAGTATTTGATGAATAACTTAAACTTTAAAATAAAACTTAAATTTAAAATAAAAATGATAACTGATAACTAAGATAACTGAAAAAAAAATGTTTAACTCGAATTACTAAAACTGAAATAAAAAAAGCTTACCAAAATGATTACATGTAAGCCAAAATTCAAATGAAAACTGAAAATATAAAATAATTTTAAATATAATATGAAATAATATTAAATATCAAAATATTAATAAATAAATACCATAATCAGTAATACTAAAAACATTGCATATCAATACAGTAAAAAAAGAATAATGCTATTAAAAAGCTAATTCAAAATAATAATAAATACTTGAATGATAAAGCAATAATACTAAAATAACACTGCAAAAAAATTGATATTGTGCACTGTATGGAACTGATGGCCACTGTATTGAGAAAATGTATTGATAACATCTTAAAAACTGCTCAGATTTGTTAAGATAGATTCAATATTTTCTCACAGATTTCTCAACAAATTCATCCAAGATCAAACGATCTGAGCTGCTTCTTCATCAGCAGGAATCAGCCGTATCACTGCCTGTGTTTGTGTTCAGATGTCAGAGCGATGCTAAATAAAGCTCCGGCCTTCAGCTCCTGTTCTTACGCAACCAGTGTTTACATCCTCAGACACACGCACTCAAAATCACACACTGAAGATAAATACTGCCTGTAAACCACCTCCCTGTACTATACCCTAGCAACCACACAGACACCATAGCAACCCCTTAACAAAGCACTGCCAGAAACAATGGCATAGTGATACCCTAGCAACCACCCAAAACACCCTAGCAACCAGTTAGAAGTCTAGCATCATGTCTGCAAAAAAAAAATACATATATATATATATATATTTTACATTTTATATAAATGCAAATAACAAAGACAACTAAAACAACGAAAAATTAAAAGGTAAAGTGAAAATATGAAATAATACTAATACTAAATAAAACTAAAATAATACTGCATGGTGTGAATACATTTAAAAAAATAATGGTCATTATATAGGTTTGATGACCATCTGCATTAAGAAAACGTACTGAGACAATGTTGAAAATATGCCTTTATTAATCTGAACTGCACCTTTAGAATTTATTTCTTAAATGAAACGTTGTGATTATGGGTGTAACGAAGCACTTGTTTTCTCAATGCATTGATTACAATCCCTGATGATGCATATGAATTGATCTGGAAGTAAGGATTTTTGGATCATGAATCGTTGATTTCAGTCAGTAATCAATTTAAAATGCCAATAATCAAAATAATTGCATTTTTTATAGTGATTCAATGCTATATAAAATATATACACATTAAATTACTGCAGGCACAAATTGTGGAGTCCTGAATTCACTTAACTTGTAATACAGCAGCAGAAAAAAAAAGTGTTCTTACTCGTCACAAGATCCGTAAACAAATGTGAGTTTAATCAAAACACAAAAAATTACAAACAAAATCCAGCTGGTTCTTGTGTCCTTTGATATACAGTTATTAACCCTTTAACTTGTATTTCCTATTAAATGCTTAAACACAAGTTTCTCTCTTATTTGCCTGTATGTATCAACACGTGCGTGGCCGTTAAAGAAACAGAACCAAAAGTGCACATCAGAAGCATAAGAAATAGTGATATTAAAACACATAAAAACATCAAAATTGCTTCTAAAGAAAGTTACAAAAAATTATATTAAAAAAATTACTACACACAAATCAACACTCTAAGCAACAAAATACAAATTACTGAGATAATTACTGACAGAATTGGCTCTTACACAAATTAATGAAGACCTTGAACTATTGCTACACAACAGATAACATGAAATTATACTTTTAAAGCCTTTTTTAAACCCCGGCTTAGTGAAAAATAAATATACTAAAATATATCTGAAACTGATTTATTTCATGCTAAGTACTGCAAATATTTTGCATTTTTATGTACTTAATAAAAATACCCTGCAATTGTACTGTTGGTATAGAAATAAAGGTATAAATAAAGATAAAAAGCTGTCACTGGGGCAGTACCTTTTTAAAAGGGACATGTTTGTACCTAAAGGATTCAGGATACCTTTTGAAAAGGTGCCGCTCCAGTGACAGCTTTTCTACCTTTATTTCTGAGAGTGTACCAAGTCTGCTAAATTGAAACTAATTTTGTACAAAACAGTCTTTTATTTAGCAGAAGTCCAACTAAAGATGAACTGACGTAAAGTGGAACTATTACAAGTGTACTTCAGGTACATTTTAAATATCTTGAATTTAAGATTTAAGATTTTTTGGCATGTTTGAATCGAATCGACCCTGTTTTTGAACTGAATTGATTCAATGTCCCATTTTGAAGCTTTAGAGTCATTTGAGAGTAATCAGGCCAAACAGCACCTTTTCTGTCGGTCTGTCCCAGTCTGAGCTGATTCCTGCCCCACATAATCATCCGTCCCGTCTGTGTGAGCAATCTGAGAAATTATATTTTCAATCAGGTCAGTGCTGCTCTTGCAGAAAAAGCCTCTGATGTTAAATATAAATAACACTGTGCTGATTCAGGCCAGAACCTACTGATACACATAACACCACTCTGGTAACCATGGAGACGCGGCATGCACCTTAACGAACTTTATTCAGCGTCCGACAACATCAAGCACCTCGTTACTCTTGTTGATCTCACGAACAACGTACAGACTGAATCAATGCGACTGAGTTTGAACATAAAGTCATGAACTAAAGAAAGTGTGTGGGTGAAAAGAATAAAATATATATATATATATATATATACATATATATAAAATAAAATATATAAAATAAACTAAAATATAGGACAGTTGTGGGACAATACCACATACAGACTGTACAGCATAAACACCATTACACCTATGGAGAGACCCCATAAAACATGGAGACCAACGTGTGTGTGTGTGGCCCTACACTGCAGATGAAGCTCTTCATAATCAGCTTATGTGCTTGATGTTCTGTGATCTCCACAGCTGGAGGAGCGTCTCCGTCTCAGCCGTGTGTTACATAAGACTCTCACTCGGGACGAAGAGCCACACGCGACTCAACGTTTGTCTGAATCCCAGCACATGACAAAACCACATGCTGCTCTAACTGGAGCGAGTCCATCTGATAGCAGAAATCATCACAAATGGTCATGTAATGCACTGAAGAGGGTTTGTTGTCTATTTAATCAATGTAGATGCCTCAGTCGGCCAGCAACATTCAAGCATCTCTATTACTGTTGCTTATTAACATTCAAAAGTTAGTTTTTTTAAAGACATTAAGCAAGCATTATATGTGCATCTCCATGACTGAGGTGCATCTCGAAGCATAGCCAATGGTACGACACATTAAAGATGCATACGAAGCAATGCAATACAATTCAACCCTATTACAACGCTGTAAAATGCCATTTCTATTCAATTCTACACAATGTGATTCAATGCAATGGAAAAATATATATGTGAGTCAAAGATGTTAAGATGTCCACATCAAAAGAAAATCACAAAAGTGATTTTATGTCCATAGAACGTACTTTAAATGTAAGCAAAGTGTCTGTTTTTAAGGTTGCAAATATGTTTTTGGAGAATAAAATGTCGAAATTTGGTTGAAATAATATTACATTATAATTCAGTGTAACACAATATTTATGTAAAAATTCAAACAACATGCTTATTCTGACTTGTACATATTATCTTTTAATAAATGCAGCTTTGGTGTGAAAAAAAAAAATCTTACAGACCACAAACTTTTGTTTAAATATCAAACCTCCCTAGCAACTACCTAGCAACAAGCTAGAACACGAAACAATGTAAATCTGCATAGCAACACACCAGAAGGGTTTGGGCGGGTAAACACACAGGAAGTGAATGTTGCTGATGTCATGTGTTTCTGTAACACCGCACTGACACACGAGCCATCGTCATGGCAACATTAAACACATCTCATGTTCAGATCAGTTACACAATCAAAGACGTGCTGAGCGTTAATCATCACCGCAAATAATCACCTATCTTAATGCACGTGCTGGATATATGCCTCAAAACAGTGTTGTTAAAAAAATAAACTATAGTATAAACTACAATAAAAATGTCAATTTAATTACAGATGAAATAAATAAATACAATTATTTACAGTTATTTAAAACTTTTAATTGTTACCTTGGCAAATAACTGAAACGAAATAAGCTTATGTTAAAGAAACTAAAATTACGTAAACTAAAATTACACTACTTTAAAGCTTAAAATAAATTTTTTTTAAAAATAATAAATATCACAAAAGTACATAAAACTACATTTAAAAATGAAAACCTAAAATATAAAAATAAAATCTAAATTCAAAATATTAATAATAGCCATTTGTTTGTATCAGATAGATTGTATTATTACTTTGAATTTGTTTTAATTTTATATTTCACATTAATTTAAAAGATTGAGTATATATTTTTTTGTCATTTTTCAAAAAAAAATATATTTATTTTCGTATATTTTAGTATTTAGTAAGTTAATGACTAAAGAAAATCAGAAACGTTACATTGTTGAATTGTTTACTAGCTGAAACAAAATGAGTGAAACCGAAAATAAATATAATAAAAAACTTTATTTTATTTTATTTCAAGTAATAAATTTATTATTTATGTGTGTGTGTGTGTGTGTGTGAATTCTTAAGGTTTTACTTTATGGTCTCAGTTGTATAAAGCTGTGCTCAGTGACATCTCATTTACTTACTATTAAGCCAGTTCGTTCTCAGAAGAATTTAACAAAATGGGACAGTGGACTTTTGACTAGATTTGTACAGGCTTATTAGAAATTAGTCCAAATTCTGACAGAAATGTCACTAGAAATTCTATACACAATGCTTTTTAGTCAACAAGGTTTAAACAGAAACACTGTTACACAGCCTGTTAAGAAACAATATAACACACAAAACACATTAAAATGAGCTAAGACAATTAAAATATTAAACTTTTTTTACTATTTCAACCCCACTTTTCTTTGAAGAATCCAGAATTCCCACAGTCTTGGAAAACTTGAATATACAAAGTTCAGGTTTAAAACTTGGGAGAAAAAGAAATGGACTTTGTTTTGTTCTCTGTTTACATCACACACTGGATTTCCATTTATACGGTTAGCTGTCAATCTTCTAGCCCCTGTAGGGTTTATTAACGGTTTCCTCAGAAAAGCAGCTTTATGATTAACTCAGAACACCGCTGAGCAACTGAAGAAACTGCATTCCTTCATAAAAACAACCCCTGAAGTCCAGCCGGTAGCCGCGGCTCCACATCTGTGTAGGACAGAAGCTTGTGATCTCATACTAACCTTCACCTGACTTCACCTGCTGTAAGATAACTCAACTCATCTGGCCTATACGCTTGTTCTTGTGTTTCCCAGCCATGTGGAGCGGATCTGGACGGGCCCCGGGGACAGGTACGAGCATGTCTGAGCACACAGTTCAGGTTACCTGACGAGTCTCTAAAAAAACCCTGCACACAACACAGTTAAACTCCACCCAAAAACTGCTCAAGGGTGCTCGAAGGCAAAAAACAAGATGCTAAAAATCATATAATCATGCATATTTATAATAGCAGAAAAAAAAATGCTACCACTTTCTGCATAATGCATGTAATAGGTATTTATAATGTGTTTTGGAGCATTATATCTTTCATGAATATTTACCATTATGCAGACTCCTTGTTGAATCTGAAACTAGTTGTTTGTTCTGTTTTAATTAGTGCTGTCAAACGATTAATCGCATACAAAAGGTTTTGTTTACATTATATATGTGTGTACTGTGTATAGTTATTATGAATACATAAATGCACACACACGCAGTATATATTTTGAAAATATTTATGCCTATATTTATATTAATATCATTTATGTTATAAATAAATACATGTTTAATATCAATCAATCAATCACTTTTATTTATATAGCGCTTTTAACAATACAGATTGTAGCAAAGCACTGTAGCAATATATAATATATAATATATATATATATATATGAACATAACCAATTTTTCTTAAATACACTGTATGTGTGTGTATTTTGTTTGACAGCACTAGTTTTAATGCACTATACTGTGACAAAAAGCATTATAATTTATTATTATTATTAAGTATCATCGTGCATTAACTGTGGTTACAATTATTCATGAGCTCATGCAATGCACAAAAAATGTGCAACAATAATGCATTAAATATATTTTTTATAATGTATTATACATAAAGGCTTGGAGCGAAATGTTAAGACTTTTAAATCAACTTTTAAAGGGATGGACTTTTTTTGCAATATTCATAAATATCAGTGTTGATTTTACTTTTAAGAAACAAACTGTTTCATTAGAAAAAGCAATTAAAGGTGTCATATGATGTGATTTCAAGTTATTTATGCATAGATAAGATCCCTGAAGTGTCAAACTCTCAAAGAGATATTCTTTATAAAAGTTATGACTTGTCCACACCCCATTAAAACGGCTCATTTAAACACACCTCCACTTCTCTACGTCACAGAGTGGGTTTATATTCAAACACCACCCAAATGTTTACACAAAGAAAGAAGGCGGAGCTATTATTCTGGCTGTAGTGTTGCTGCGGGCGCC
>JAUCMR010000156.1:270456-285391 GCA_032357425.1 Enteromius argenteus | reverse complement strand
ATCGTCATTTTCATGCTCGATCGTCGCAGATGGGTTCGAGTAATCGATTAATCGAGTACTCATGCACATCCCTAATTATTATTATTATGTTCATTTGTAAGTCGCTTTAAAAAATAAATTTTAGTATCATCAAGATACTATTATGGTTTATTATGAATATTTAGAATTTTTTAAATATAATTAATGCTATTTATTTAATTAATAATATTTTAATATTTAATTTTTAACTACTTTATCTTTACTTTATCTGTCTGTATAAAACTCGTTCTGTGGTTATTATAAATAAAGAGAGGCACTACAGGCATTATGTTATGAAATTATTCATAATTTTTTTTTTTTATCAATTAATTCTAAAATAAATGTATGAAATGTCATTTTATCGTATTATTATATGCACTTTTTAGTACAGCCTACTTTATTTTAGTGGTGATTGCATTGGAGTACATCCTTAAACTAAATGAAACCTAACCTAAACTAAATTAGACAACATCAGAGCGGACACTATTCAGAAATACTACTTTTGTTCTGCACAAAAGAGAAAAGTAGATAAATCATGCAGCTTTGATGGTGACTAAATGACAGAATCTCTTTTTTCTAATCTTAAAGTGACAGTTCACCCAGATATTATCATTCTTTCAATTTACTCGCCCTCATGTGCTTCAAAACTTGTATGACCTTCTTTCTTTTGTGCAACATAAAATAATATCTGAATCATTTCAATGAAGGTAAATAACACTGGACCCAATAAATCTGAAGTTTTGGTCTGACAGTGAATTTTCTCGAGTTCTACCTTACGGCTCTTCAGATCAGTGTATTACGTGTTAACAGTAGAAGTAAAGGCTCACTTCTATTCTATACTTGTTTCCTTCTGGAACTGAACAACTTTGCTGCTTGTTCTGATATGACTAGCATGACTTCCTCTCCGTTTATTTCTGGTATTGTTTGCGAAACAAAGAGCAAGACGTACACTTAAATGTTCTTCACCAGACATTGTTCACCAGTGACAGTTCTACAGTAATTCTGATCAACAACACGCACCAATGCTGATGAAACAACTCGCTCTTTTGAACCGATTCTTTTAAACGATTCATTCGAACCGCAATGTGTTCGAAGTCTGATCGCTAGACTGGTGCGATCCGGTTCACCGAAATGAATCATCCGAACAAACTACTTCGTTACAAAAGAATCGTACCCCCCAAACATCCCCAATTCTACACAAAACAGAGTACATCTACCCTTCTTAAACATAATTCTGTTGCGAACTAACGTAACGTAACGTAACTTGAGGAAATCAACAGGATGAATGAGAACCCATCTGACAAAGCAAATATCAAACATGTGCAGATTAAACATGTTTTTACTCTTAAACACTTTTACAGGGTAGAAGCAGCCTATCACTAGACTGAACTCGGATTTTAAATGTTCCTCAGTGGTCTCTTACCGAAGGGTTTTGCGCAGAGTTGCTCTTTTTGGAGGCTGAGGGCGTTTTATTCGTCGGCTCCTTCTTTTTTCGAGAGAACATGTTCACGCCGTTTGCTCTGCTTCACTGAAATCGCACTAAAACTTTAGAAATGAACCAAATAGTTGTGAAAATGTCTCCACAGGCGACTGACAGTTACTTCCCCATCATGATAGTTGATTGCTCGCGCCCGCGCGTGCCGTCTCTTCCTGCTGTGGCGCGCGCGCCCGTCTCGAGGACGCACAGGTTTCTTCAGCGCTACACTTCGTGTCAAGGTCAAGGACTTTAATGGAAAAAGGTTAATTATTTTGGGCACACAATATATTGAGGTTCGTTTCGCGGACCTTCATATGCCATGTGACCAGTGTTGGGGAGTAACTAGTTAAATTTAACGGAATTAACCTACGCAATTTAGTCTAATTACAAAATATATGTAATTGTAGTTAGTCACAGTTACTGGAAAAAATGTGTAATTAAGGGGAGACACTTTTAAAAAAACATTTTTGTTTGTTTGTTTTCTAAAGTATTCTAAAATATAAGGTTGCATATGCGCTGATTTGCATAAAATTCTAGTACAAAAATCTGAAGTTTTAATATTCTTGCTTAATTTTTTTGACATATGGACCTGGACTCCAAAGGCACAGGTATATAATACACATCGTATTTATTAAAACTTAATTTTTGGTTAGTAATATGCATTTGCTAAGAACTTAATTTTGACAACTTAAAGGTGATTTTCTCAATATTTAGATTTATTTATTCTTTATATTCTGAATTTATGAAATGGTTTTGTGGTCCAGGGTCACATATTAGAGTCAAATGCTTTCAGAGAGAATTTTGGGTATCACATTTTTGTCTCTTCATAATTTGGGGGGAATAAAATGAATGTATGCAAATTATTACAAGCAAATGTATGAATAATTCCCTCTCTAAAAACCATCGGGGGACAGGAATAACAATAACGTTTGGTGTATGTAAGTGCTGCTAAAGTGGAGATTTATGACTCGGTGTAGGAGAGTCTTTAGAAATATGCAGTGTAAGTGAAATCTAGATCACGAGCTATAAAACAAACACTTCAGTGTCTTTTGAATGTTTTCTTTGCACTAGTCTGAAACAAACACTTTATGAAAAACCAAAAAGCCCCAAATCTCAAACTTGACAGGTGCATGGAAAAACTGTATTTTTGCCTGTAGTGTCTGCCCTTAATGCAAAAAAGTAATTCTTTCTGAGACACACTATAGTGAGGTTAGTTTTGCAGAACTCAGATTGTCATGTGAGACGTCTAACCAGTTTAGTCAATCATCAAGATTTTATTTGACTGAAAACAAAAACGTGCATTAATCAAACGCATAATTAAAAACGTGTGCATGTAACTCAGACTTAGATAGAAGGAGATCTGCTCAGTAAAGATGCTTCTAGAAATAAAATTGACGGACATTTTGAACAAACTCTTAAAATTTTATTGTTTGTTAAAAATTATATTGCAGTACAATATATTCCTTCTGTTAAATGTAGAAAACGTTCAGAATGAGTCAAAAGGCACATTTGTTTACACTATTTACAGATCCATCTAAACTCTTAAATATTGGGATAAAACAAAGAAGCCCAAAGTAAAAGTGCTGAACAGAATTCTAACTGGAAACATTAATAATATAATAATAATAATAATATCGACAACAGCAACAACAACAACAATACATACAATCAGTAGCAGTTTTCATAAATGTTTCGTTTTTATTATTAAAGTGTTCATTTGTGATTTCTTTGTACTTTCTGTAAATTCTGGCAAGTTGTCAGGACACAAGGAGCAGAAACACATCTGAATGGTTTTTTCACACAAAACAATTCGGGAGCCAATCACAGCCTCATGGGAACCAGAAACGGTTTTGTTCATCACCAGTCCAGTTTCCAAAAACTGCTTGCATAAAAAAAAAAAAAGAAAAAAAAGAAAGTCATATCAAAAGCAGAGAACTTGTAGTAATACTCGAGCGATATTCCTAAACTCTCGTTTTCTCTCGTATACTTCAAGTCTAGAATACGGCAGCCAGGCGTGTAGAATACAGTAGTCAGTATCACGCGTCTCTATCTGCGACGGCGCATTCTTTCCCTCGCCTTTTCCTGAGATTAAGCACGACCGTACGGAGCCTGCAAAAACTGCACAGAAAACTTTGGTGCGATGGGAATCTAGACGGCCGACCCTAAACAGAAAAACTGAAATTTCGAGTGAAGGAATAGAAGTAACATGCAGATGCCAGACAGCAGCGCAGGGCAGTGCAGGTTTTATTTGGTGGCAGGTCGCAGGCTTTTATTCTGTGTTTTGGGAGCAGGAGAAATCAATTAAACCCTGACAAGGCATTGGAAAAGTGTTTCAACTTCTACATGTGATTATAACAAAGTCTACCTCTACAAATAATGTCCCTTGGATATAAATAGCAACAATAATAATAGTATTAATAACAATAACAATAATAATACGAATAGCAATAGCAAAGACGCCAATACATTTGCTTCCATTCCAACTACACGAGAATACAAGACCAAAAAGGAAAAACAAAACAAAACATTGACCTCATCCATACAAACAAACAAATCAATCCGTTTCGTTCTCATAACAAATATAATATTCTTCAAACACAATTCAAAAATATCACTTCTGAACAGATACAAAGAGAATCGCGAGTTGTTCGTGGGGCAGTATTTGATTTGAATAATATTCGTTTGGTTTTTATTGCTATGCTCACTCTCGAGGTGAGGTCCAGTGGTTCAGCGCTCGTTCACGACTACGTCTGCTAATAAATAATTTGGTTGATTCCCAAAGCTCACGATGATCTATTGTATTTAATAAAATAACCTTTCGTTTGGACAGTGATGAGTCTATACGATACCTGAGAAAGTATTCTGCAGAAAGCGATCTGCTCTCGAGCGGCGGCGGCGCTGTATATCGTGAACGAATCTGTCCCTGTGTTCGGATTATTGAAATAAAAAAAAAAAAAAGCATATGAGAAATTCACAGGGTTATGGGGTCAAACAGCAGTTTCAGTATCATGCGATCGGGTCCGAACGCCTTCTACGAAGAGACCAACGCCGGCGGAAATAAATAATATAGCACTACTCTGTCTAGAAATATATATATGTATATATATATATACGCACACAAGACTGCATCTGAAGGAGATAAAGGCACTGATTTAACAGAAGGCATTCATTCGAAAAGATAAACTCCCTAGGACAGGAAACAGTATACACCAATATCTTAATAAATAAACATCTCTTTTACCTCAATGTCTGCTGTGATGAAATGGTGGGTGGAAAAGCCCTATTGCTTCAAATAGGCCAAACAAAAATCAAACTGGTTTCAAGTGCCCACGTACTTTTATCATCACCTTCACTGATCGCCGACAAACCGAACGCAACTCTTAGCTTATGGACTGAGAATGACTTGGGAAAGAACTAGTGCTATCAAACTACATTCGCATACAAAATAAAAGTTTATGTTGATATATTAATAAATGTGTGTGTGCTGTGTGTGTACATTTATTATGTATGTATGAATAAACACACATGCATGTATATATTTAAGGAAATACGAATGTATATTCCAAACAAACTGCATTAAAGTGTGCGAGATGTGAATTTAAATAGTATTTGTTTACAGAGGTATATATTATGCCACACTTCTTTAGTAAACGTCATCTGTATGTGAAGACGCTGCGCAGTGCAAATCTGTGAATAAATGTAGCGAAGTGAAGAAAACTTAAAGGGTTTTACTCCAAAATTAATTACTCACCCTCATTTCATTCTAAAACCCTTCGTTCGTCTTCAGACACAAATTAAGATATTTTTGATGAAATCAGAGAGCCATCTGACTCTCCATAGACAGCAACAAAATGATCCAGATTCAGAATTGTAGTAAAAACATGTGACCTCAGTGGATCAACTTTAGTTTTCCGACACTATGAGAATGGGTTTTATACAATAAAGCTACATCTACTGCCATTTTAGAGAGTATCACAATGCACTCTCCAAACTCTCCAAACTGGCAGACGTAGTAAGTCAGGGTTGAGTAAATTATGTTAGTTTTATTTTCTTTACACAAAAAAGTTCTCTCGCAGTATCACAAAACTGAAGTCAGTCACATCCTGTTTTATCAATGTAATGTTTCTGGATCTGGAATCATTTCAGTTGTATTGCTGTCTATGAAGGATCAAATGATGATATAATTTATATGAGTATATGCATGTAAATATTTTCAAAATATATGCTGGATGTGTGTGTCATAGCAAAAATACACATACACATACTGTGTAAACAAAAACTTTCACTTTGGATGCGATTCATCGTTTGGCAGCACTAGAATGACTGTGTCTCACTGACTGTGCGTGTTTGAGCCTCTAGGTGGTGTCCCAGTCTACTGATTTGAACTGGATGACGGACTGGCGGTGATCCGAGGGTGCTCCGTGGATCATGTGATCCAGCGTCTCCAGGGCATCCATACTGCTGTGGCCGTTTGGTAACAGATGCGTCTGTTCAGAGGAAGAGGATGACGGCGTGAAGTGTGAGGAGGAGGAGCTAGAGTCAGAGAGGGAGGAGTTTGTAGGCGCTGATGCGAATAAGGAGGAGGAGTACGGAGGAGGGGGTGGAGTCGAGGAGGGCAGGGCTTGCGAGGTGAACGGGTACTGAAGTTGCGAATCGGGGGAGGGGTAACCGAAGTCCAAGTCGTCAAAATCGTACTCGTCGTTCGTTCTTTCTGTAGCAGGCTGAGTGGCATGCGGTTGCATGGCTTGGGGTTGCGACGGCAGGGATTGCGACTGCAGAGGTTGAGACCTCACATATTGTTTCGATAGCAAGTGTGCATTCGAAGTGTGCGTCATGTGTTGACCGTTTGGGTGCAGCGCAACGCACGAAGATTGCGCTGACGCACCGCTTTGCTGATGCATTTTCATGAAAAGCTGCAGCATTAGCGACCTTTCTGAACCTCGCTGCATCTGCGTTGGCGAGCCACTCTGTTGTTGCTGCTGCTGCGTTAGCACCCCAAACGAAGAGTGATTCTGCTTTAGTGTGTGAACGTGCTGTTGCGAAACGTTCAAAGCGGCATGCGACGACATTGATGACATGCGCATGTTCGGGGTTTGCGCAACCTGTCTGTGTTTCTGCTGCTCCTGGGAAATCAAATCTTCCAGGTTGAACGTCTCGGGGACAGTGGGGCACGGCCGTCCTCTTCCGCTTAGCATGCCTCCGTTTAACGATACACCGTTTAGGTCGGGCGTTTTGACGTCCGGCGACGGGCAGGGGCTGATGGTCAGATCTAGAACTTCGCTGATGGCTTCGCTCTTTGGCTTGGCCATCGGTGGCAGAAGGGATCGTGGGTAGTGAAGGTGGTTCTGAAGCGAGTGGGGAGGGTTTGCGATGAGCTTGCGCGCGTTGATCATCTTGGCCAGCATCTCTTGGCGCAGACGCTGGTCGTTTGCGAACTGCTCTCTCTCCCGCCGCGCTTTCTTGACCTCCTCGTCCATTCGAGAGAGCTCAGTGCGCACACGGGGCACACAGTTCTCGGGGATTTTTATACCTGAGAAACACACAAGATTGTTATTTTCATTTTGAGGAGAGAAAACCAGACCAAATTATTAAGACACCAGATATAATATTGGATTTATTTTTTTATTTGTGGGTGCAGGACACTACAGTTCATTTATGGAGGATAGCAAAATAAAGTAAACTGTAACTAATTATACCCAAAAATACTTCATACAGGAGACGAACAGTAAAAAATTGAGGTCAATTTTTTTTACACCACAGACTGAACAAAATTAAGTATTTCTCGGTAATTGGTTGAGCAAAATTGGCATCATCTAATTGCGTACTTAAATTTAACAGTTGACTGCTATTCAACCAAATTCATTACATACCTTTCTATTAGTTATCGACATTATCAAGATTAATTTGTCCTGACACAGTTAACTCTTGAGTTCTTGTCCTATTTTATGACCATTTTCGAATCTATAGCGAATAAACTGTGACAATGTGAGAAATACTGAAGGTGTCTAAAATAAACACTTTTTTATAATGTAGACAAAGTGCATGCACATGGTTACAAGTGGTATAAATTTATGAACAAAGCTTTGATTGGGGATTTAAAATCTTGGCATTTGGCAACCACAAATATGAAGCTTGTAAAGGCTTGTTACCAATGTAAGATACTGCAAATGCCAAATTATAATATAATGTTTTCAGGATAAATAACCAGTTCATTTTTGAAATAAGAAATGCAGGTGTATTAATCTTGCAGGTGATTAAGTTAAATTGAGAAAAGCAACAGTCATGATGGTGATTAAAATACAATTTAAAATACAAATAATTATTTTACTAGGAAACCTAACATCAACTCACCAACTTGCTTGCTGTTCTGTTTGGTTTTGAGCCGTACGATCTGCAGGATGCTGGAGTTGGTGATGTCCGAGACAATGTCAGACACTCGTTTCCAGACCCTCAGCAGCGCTCCGCACAGCATGTGATACTGCCTGAGACGCATCCCCAGAAAACACTCCTGGCCCTGCTCAATCAGCTTACACTTACCCTTCCTAACACAAACACACAGACACACAACACTGTTCAAGCTGCACTTATATTTAACATTACTATAGGAAATCTAATCATTACGTTGGGTGTCAATCTGAGAGCTTTTTTTTTCGATGGATTGCCAGTGGCAAAAAGAATTGCAAATGTGAATTTTGTGTTGGGTTTGGGTTTATTAAACTCAAACTTGTAGCACCAAGCAAAGCTGAGGATCTACGATGGACAAGACACTCACTCTGGTGAGTAATAAAGTTTAAATATTACAAAATAAAATATGAAATAACATTATATAGAAATTTATGACAAAATAAACCTAAAAAACTTTAAGTTGAAGTTCTAATTAAGTAATAAGTTTAAGTTATTTCTAAACTTAATAAATTACAAATACCAAAACTTGGATATAAATTAAAGCTAAATATAAAAAATATTAAACACAAAAGGACAAAAGCACACACACAAAATTACTAAAATTAAAAGAGAGGGGGAAAAAATAATAATAATAAAATAACAACTGATTTTTTTTTTTTTTTAAATGGGGAACTACTGAAATATAACTACAAATTATATGAAATATAAATACTGTATAAAAATTATATGAAAAAATAAAACTAAAAACTACTACATTACACAAAAATTCAGCTATAAATTAAAGCTACAAACAAAACAACTAACAAGGAGGACAAAAATGTTAACTTTAAATTTGCAAATCAATTCTAATTCAAAACATTATAAAAGCATAAAAATAATACTAAAACACGCCATTTTGCATTACAATACAAATAAATTTTATGAAACCATCCATAAAAAAGCAGCTATTTGAAAAGCAAACAGGGCTGGTGCATTTGCTACCTGTCAGAATAACTTTGGACATTTATTTAATCATCATTATCACCTGAGAAATCTTGGCTAACATTACCTGATGTTATATATATATATATATATATATATATATGTATACACATACACACACACACACATAATTAGATATTAGTGCAAATTACAATTACAAAACTACCAAAGAAACACAGTATACAATACAGTAAAACCAAAATCAGGGTCAATAGGTTCAGGGTTGTATCACTCACACAAACAGACGTGAAGAAGTGGGCACATTCCCTAGGTATAATGGTTTTTATACTGTACAAACTGTATGGGCTATTGTCCTACATCTACGCATACCCCTCACAGGAAACTTTGTGCTATTTCAGATATTCAATACACTTTATTCTGTGTGATTTTTTAAGCATTCTGAAAAATGGGGACATGGGCTAATGTCCCGAAAAGTCGCCTTCTCCTTCTACCTATGTCATACCAAAGTCATTCTACAAATGTATGTCCTCATTTGTTACAAAAATATGTGCACACACACACAGTCACTCACCAGTTGGCATGTGTGCAGTTTGTGAAAGAAAAGTCAAACTGAGTCTTCCAGAAATCCTTTGCTTCATCAGGTGTCACCTTCAGAGCGAGAAGAAAAACACTTGTAGAACATGTTTTCACCAGAGCTTTCAGCGTGGACTTTTGCCATCAAAAGTGGCAAAAACTCCATTTTAAATGTCCCTGTTGATTTTTTTTTAATTCAATATAACTTTAAATGTTCACAATATTGTATTTTATGGCTAGCTATCTTATTATCTCATTAGCTAATACTTATTCATTCTCTAATAGGAGAACGCCCAACTACTCTAAACATGAAACTTGAATTCTATTAAATGCCTATCTAGCACTGAACTCAGGTTTGGACCAAACAACCAAAACAACTCCAACGTGTGTTCGTGACAGTCCTGCTCTGTTACCACTGGATGTCACTGTGCAAAAGAGCTCTGATTTAACATTATATTCATGTGTGTGAGAAGTAAGGTCGGGTTTAAAGGAAAGGATAGACAGTGTCTGATGGCTTTTGCATGTTGTACCTTGTAGTATCTCAGGAGCAGGTTGTCCAGGTTCTCAGGATGGGCCTGTTTACCTATGTTGGGTTTATATAGGATGAGATTGCGACCCCGACCCTGTTCGGCAAGCAGCACACACGGCTGACTCCCACGCAGCTGAACACACAAAAACACACACATATATTGTGTTAAAATACTCAAAAGACAGCTGGTAATTTGACATTTGGATGATTTCGACTGCACAAACATTAGAAGCTTGAGTTACAGCCCATCAGTGTGTGATGATGTGTACTGTACCTTGTTTGAGAGATAAAAGCCTTCATAGCTCCCAGAGAGTTTCTCTGCCTTACTGCAGGCCTCTTCCCAGGGCATCCCACGATCCACACTGATCTGAAAACAAACACAACACGATGTCAGGACATTTCTAACACTCTAAAAATAAAACACACACACACAAAATATATATTAGTGCTGTCAAACAATTAATTGCATGCAAAATATTTTTTTTGTTTGATGAGCGTGTAATGTGTATATTCATTATAAGTACACAAACATGCATGTATATATCTTTTTAAATATTCACATGCATATATGTATATTTATATAATTTATATTTATGTATATGTATATATTTAATATAAAAACAACATATTTTTCTGAAATATATACATGCATGGTTGTGCATTTATATATACTCAAAATATACACTGCACACACATTATGTCAGCAAAAATAATACTCGATGACTGCTGGGAATGTATATTAAAAACTTTAAATTGCTAAAATACATTATACATATATATTATAGAAATATATAAATAATTTATTAAATATTATTAGATATATTATAAATATGTAAATGAGTTTGAATGTCTCTTCTACTCTACAAGGTTACATTTCTTTGCTAAAAATGCAATAAAATCAGTAAAATAATTCTTTAAAGTAGCTGTTTTCTATGTTAATATCTGATAAACTGTAATTGATTGCTGTGATACATAGCTGTATGTTAAAATCGGTTGTGCAGTCCAATATTTTTGTGGAAACGTTTTATTTTTCAGGATTCTTTGGAACTTCAAAAGAACAGCACTTATTTGGAATAAAAATCGTTTGTAACATAAATGTAAATAAAGATAAAAATGTCTTTACTGTCCCTTTTGTTCAATTTAATGCACATGTACCTTATAGAGGATGACCTGGCCCTCCTGAGGGTTTCCAGGAGTTAAAAACTTCTCCTGTGTTTCCTCGTGAATCTCATCATTACCAGGAGCCAGATCTGAACACACAGAATATGACAATATTAATCCCAGACACACATACAGCTCATATACCGCTGTGAAAACATACCAGATCAACACAAATATAACAGCACTATCTTGCAATATCACTATTTTGCAAAGAGCTTTTAAGCTCTTTTAAACTCTAAATAAGTCTGATGTGCACATTGAGATTTCTCACCCAATATTCCCATGTCATATTTTCCCTCTTTTTTGTCCTTGTTGATCAGGTAGTCGAAGTTATCGGTGAAGTACTGGAACAGAGAGTTCTGCTGATGGACCTCCAAACCCAAAATACGGTTCAGAAACTTAGTGATGGTGCAGTCTGGGATACAGGACAGAAAAAGGCAATTAGCCACTTGGTCGGATCCAAATTAGTTACATTTCATCTACTTCAATCCAAAAAACCTTACTGCATGTAAATGTGATGCAACTGTTAGTAAAAGCACTTCACTAACAGGTATTACATCAGTAACACAAAACCAGAACAAATGTGCATTATCCAACAACGTTGTGAGTGTATTCTGAATTTAACATACTTCTATGAAGTCAGGTTTAAATTATGTATGATCAGTAATATCAAAATGTCCACAAATAGGCACAGTGATTATATAGATGTGATACTTTATTAAAGGTATGGCTGTATTAATAATAAGCAAAACAGATGAGCATTAAATCGGCCTTTATAATCAGATCCTCTTGTTATTGTTGTTGTACATTCACCTTTCTCTGTATTCAGACCCAGACGCGGCTCCTTACAGAAGATTCCTACATCAATCATGCCTTTCTTCATATCTAAAACACATATGAATGTTAAATCACACAAACATTACACGGTCATGTTCCTCTGCATGCTCTCGAACAAAGTTTCCTACTGGACAAAAAAATCAAAACAGTAAGCAATACTAGGGTGAGTGTATCTGGAATCACAGTTTGCAGACTTTACCATAGTACCATTATTGTATAGTATAGTATAGTATTTTTGTAGAACTTACACTAAATAGCACTATTCGCTATATTTATTATATATATGTAATTACATTAGATATATACTTTTTTCAAAGTTACACTACTGCTAAAAAAGTTTGGGGGACAGTAAATGTAAAAAAATAAATAAATAAAAATAAGTATCTTCTGCTCACAGAGGATGCATTTATTTGATCAAAAATGCAGTAGAAATTGTGAAATATTATTGTAATTGTAAACAGTTATCTATGTGAATATATTTTAAAACTTAATATTAACGTAATGTAAATTGTGATTTAAATTTATTACACTTTATAGCTGGCAGAAGCTGTATCACTGAATTAGATGACATTACCTCTGAAGAACATGATGTCTCCTCCTGGATAGCCCTTCGGTGGAGGAACTTTGTTATCGATGTGCCCGAGGATGGCTTTAGTGATCTTATCCAACGCTTTGGTGCCATACTAAGACAAGACAGAGGGAAAAAAATTAAAAAGGACAAAAAACTGCTAAAACAATCCAAAATTAAAATGAAACATGAATATATATGTATATATATATATATAAAAAAAGCCAATTCAAAATATGAATAAACAGTATAATAGTAAATATCTAACAGTAAAACAACAGCCTAATAAAGCCAGATGGTAGAACAGACAACAGTCTATTATATTTTGGCTAATAAAGGGGAATGTGCTCCTACTTTGTTCTCAAAGTTGTACTGGCTCAGGTCTCTGGATTCAGTGGCTCGTCGGTCCCCGTGTGTTAGTGCCCCCTATAAAACACACACATTTTAACAAAGATGCATTTCTTCAAACAAATGATGTTGCTTAGCTTTGATTTTTTTGATTTAGCCTCATTCTGGGTAGCTTTGCCCATAGTGAAATCTTATTGGTCCAAAATCTTGCAAAACATATGAACGTGCTTAATGTGATTAAAAGAGGATAATTTAATGAGATAAAAAGTCACTGTTCTAGTAAAGACATTACAAAATAAGAGTCATCATATTTCAGGTTTGTTTAAGTATCGCATTATGCAGAACAACTATTTTTCTGGTTATTATTGGTATTAATTCGATGTTTCATAATTTTTTATCTAAATAGTTTTAAACAGTTATGAGGAGACATTTACAAAAAGTACTCAGATTTTTTAAATATTTCTGTTTATTAAGAAAAAATCTAATAAATGATATGTTACTAAAGTTCTCCAAATTAAGAGCGTGTTTTCTTTAGGGAAAAAACTAAGCATTAAGCTCTGAACTATCGAGTTCTCATTAGCTGAGATTTTGTGAGATTGCTTTTTAGTATGACATGAAACAAATGTGATTATAACATCTGTTTATAACACGATGCACACGTATTATTGTCTGCAATGCTCATGTGCTAATGTACATAAGATCTGAGACTTCAGCGAGACTTTACCAGGCTCTCCAATCTCTTGGCAACGATAGAGGCAAAGCGTCTCTCTCCAGCCAGCTCAGATATGAGGAAGATATACTCCGGAGCCGTAACCTGGTTTGAGCGATGCGTTCGACCTGATAAGAGACACAGCCACAGTATTAGCAAGCTCCAGGATGCCTCTCAAACACACCCAGACGAGCGCAGACACTCACCGAACTGCTGGATGGCACGGTCGGCGCTCCACGGCAGCTCTAGGGTCATGTGAACTCGTCTCCGGCGGTTCTGCACACGTTTATCCGCCTGCAGTGAGATGCCCGAACTGGCTGCTTCAGAGATGATGGCTATCAGCTGAGAGAGGAAGAAATGGGGCATTAGTGCAAACATTCAGAGTGGCTCTGGGTTCTGTGTCCGTGGGGCAGAGGTCATCACCTTCTCTCCGGTCATGAAGCGCTCTTTCTCTCTGACGTTGACGTGGTCGATGGTCAGGCCTTGTTCTGCTCGGGTCTCGTATCGAACGATGCCATCGGGACGCCGCACTACACGTCCCTTACGCCCCGTCATCTATACACACAAACACACTTAGCATTTAACTTGGTGTTATTTTTGTGTAATGTTTGAATGAGCTTTTATTTTTATATTTTCAGTTATATCAATTTTAGTTTTAGGTTTTGTGTTTTTATGTTTTAGTAATTTTGTTTTAGATTTATTATTATTATTATTACTACTATCTCATATAAATGTTTTCCGTAGATTTGCTTATTTTAGTTGTAATTTTAGTACTTCATACTTTCTACATGACGTTAAACAAAAATATTTCTACTTAGCTTTAAATTATATTTTTTTCAACAGTAGTTTTAATCATCTAACTTTAAACTATTACAGGTAGTTACCAAAGCAACACAATTTATATTTCATTGTTTTCATAAATGATTTTTATTTTAAATATTTATTTCTAATATAATTTTGTACATTTCATCATTTTTATTACACTTCTCATTTTGTATTTAGCATTAATCTATATTTAGTACTTTAGTAGTATACTAGCACTTTAAATTAAAATTATGTCGTCAAATTTCCATGTAATATTTATATACAGGTGCTGGTCATATAATTAGAATATCTTCAAAATGATTTCTGAAAGGATCATGTGACACTTAGTCACTTAGATCTTAGTCGACTGTAGTGATGGAATTTATGGCTCTCTGAGGGGATCCGGATCTTGGCAATCCGTTCCTTTCAAAGAGCCGTTCAAAAGAATATCCATGTTGATAAAGAAAAAGATGTGTTAGGATCAGCATTCTTAGATATTCTGAACTCTATTGGGGTTAGACAGCACGTATCAGGACCTACTCACTGTCGAAATCATACTCTAGA
>JAUCMR010000156.1:252664-270142 GCA_032357425.1 Enteromius argenteus | reverse complement strand
TGGCTGTTGTCAGACAATAATCTCACTGCATTATTACAATTAATCACAAAAATAATGTTTGGAAATGTAAACTGATACATACATACATATATACATAAACATATACACATTTTTTTGATAGCGTTCATACTAAATGCATTTAGACTACTGTATTTCATACAAATACATAGGAGCCAAATTAGATTTTCTCCATAATACTGAGGTGCTGTTTTTGTTTATTTATTTAACTGTGATTATCGTGATCTAAATGTATGCTATTATGGAAGAATGGTTACAAAACACCTCGAACAGTCAAAATAACTACATTTCACTGATTTTACAATCTTTTATAATTTTCATAACTGCATGTGATAATGAACATCTGTATCCTAACTCAAGCTACTATCAAATTTCCAAAAACCAAAAATATATTTAGATGTTATTAATATTATCAGGCAACACAAACCTGTTCTTGATTTGAAACAATATTACTTATTAGTACATGCAGAACAAAAAAAAATAATTCTATTAAGATGGAAAAATGACTGGAAAAGTGTAAAAACTTCAAGTGTTTGTCATGTTCTGATCACATCTTTTAAAACACCTGTCTGTTTTTTTTCAACTTTCAAATTGGAGCAAAAATTGGCCTTTAAACTTTAAAAAAAAACAAAAAAACGTTACATTTATCATGATAACTATCAATATTGACTGACTGAATTTTTTTTTGGCCGTAATCGCCCAGCTCTATCATGAGTAAATTCTTTAGAAGCACAGTTGTATTTCAGTCAACCTACCAGCAGGTCCATTGATGTGGTTCACAAAAATCACATCATCATTGTCCTGTAGTGAATCAGGGGAGGAGTTCGAGTCGCTGTCGATCTCATCTGAGTCTGAGTCCGAGTCGTCGCTGATTTTAATAACCCCGCCCACTTCCATGCAGTGCTTTGGAAATTTTGAATGCCGGCCTCTGGGTTTTCCTTCAGAAGGGAAAGAATGGCTGTCAGAAAGATTCATGATGGACAAAAACCCACAGACCGGAATAGACACAATAATGCTCGATACAGCATAAGACCATGTGACTCACGTTTCCTCTTGCTTGCAGTGCTTTTCTCTCTTTTGGGTTTCTGTGTTGGGAAGTGTTTCTGAACTAATGACTGGAAAACACCCCTACAGGACAAAACCCACAAATCTCAATCCAGGTCGCCTACACTGACCCATAATCACAGAGCTACTTATCCTTTTTCTATTGATTATTATAAGGTTCTCTGGAATACTTGATTCTGATTGGTCTACTGGTGGGACAATGAGGACACTCACTCAGCAGCGGAGACGAATCTGTCGAGGTGTCCGTCGTTCTCGTCCAGGACCTCTCGAGTACGAGCCTCTCCGGTGGACTGCAGGCCAATCACGATGCACTGTTTGAAATGACATGGAGAGAGGGTGGAGTGAAACACTTAGTACAGGGTTCCCAAAACGAAGTTAGCCTTCCAGTCTTCTGTAATTACCAAGAAGGGCTGCATGATTTGCACAGGGAAAAAGAAAGTCTGAATTTTATTTTATTTAATTTTAATAAAAAAATCTAAAATACATTTAGGTAATAAATATTTTGTTCTAGATAAAAATTGCATCTGCCATGTAAAAAAAATAAATTGGCAGGTTTGCTATGCTTATTTGTTTGGCCAGAAATTCTGTTACATACTGATAAACTATAAAATGGCACCAACAACAACAATATTAATAAATTATTACATATTGAGATGACTATAAAAAAAAAGAAGTAATTATTGATTATTGTATAATAAATTCTTATTACTAAATGTAAAAAATAAGTGGACAATAAGAAATCTCACTATTACAATATTTTATATATTACTATAATAATGTGTAATATCTTTTACAAAATAAGAAAAAAAAACCTGAAATTGAAGAATATACATATTTATGTGTGTATATAAAACACACACACACACACACACACATATATATATATATATATATACACATACATAAACACACACATAAACATTAATCGAACCCTAAATAAAAGTGTGTAATGTTTATATTTATTATAAACATATAAATGCATATATATATATATATATATATATATATATATATAAATAAAGAAAGAAAAAAAATTGCTTACGTATTAAATGTATGCGTAAATAATATAAAAAAAGAACAGAAATGTATATACACGTAAATATTTTCTAAATATATTGTGTGTGTGTATTCATATATACACAATAAATATGCACAGTAAACACACATTTATGTAAACAAAAACCTTTATTTTCATTTGACAGCATATAATTATATTATTATTATGTAAAACACAGTAAAACCTCTTTTTAACAAGCAAAAGCATAAATCTTAAGCACTGACTCACCTTGCCGTGCTGCATCTCAGTATGAGCGAGTTCGACCAGGCGACGGACTTTAGCAGCGATGCACAGGTACTTAAAAAACCTCTGGTGTGCCGACCAGAACTGACCCCACAGAGACTTACGGGAGGCCAGACCCAGCGTATCGGCAGCTCTGGTGAACAGATCGAGAGCCTCTGCCCACTACACAGAGAAAGACACACCTTAACTACTGATTCATACACTATCTAGGACAAAGAGACACAACACAAGTGTTTCTCTCACCAGTCTAGCTGCTTTGTTGTAGACCAGTTTGAACTCTTCGTCCAGTGTAATCTCCTCAATGCGGAAGGACACGCCAGAAAAGCTCAGCTGCCGTGCGATGTACATGCCACTCACTTTCATATCCATCGCAACGATCTCCATGGCACCAACACCCCTGGAACATGAACATGAAGTGTTTATGAGAGAACATGAGATTTTTATCAGATAAAACAGACTACTGTGATCCTGAGCATGAACTCTGACCTCTTCTCAATCGCATGCAGGAAGTCGTCAAACGCCTTGAATGGCGTTCCTTGCCCCCAGATCCCCAGCCGGCTCATGTATATCATATTCTTTGGCTCAGAAGCACCTGGAGAAGGAGAATAATAATCAGGTCTGATAAATCCACAAAGACCAAGAGCTCAGAATGAAAGACACCATAATCAACCATTTTTAATGGTTTTCATTGGAAAGAAATCAATCAGCCAAATCAAAAAACTTAACATAAAAAAGAAACATTTGATAAATGTAATTATTTATTAAAACTTTTATTTCAGCTAGTTGTCAAGGCAAGATTCTTTTTTTAATTTAGTTAAACTTGATGTACTAAAATATCTAAAACAAAAAATTTATAAGTATATAGACATGTTTAATACTTAAACTGATAAAAAAACAAAAATATAATTAAAATAAAAACAGAAAAAAGAAGTATACACACCAATGCTGCATTTATTTTATATAAAAAAAACGAAAAAAATATGATGCTGAAAATTGAGCTGAACATCACAGAAATAAATTACGGTTTATTAAATAGTAAATATCAAATAAACGCAGCCTTGTTGAAAAATAACATTAAATACATTAGAAACACCCACCTGTGGCACTAGCATACACCACTCTCGCCCGGGGCAGTTTACTCTGCAAGTCCAGGACTGCTTTACCCATCTTAGTGGAGGTTGCATTTTTAGCCTTATGGCACTCGTCAAACACAATCTAAGGTTAAAGGTCAAGGGCCAACAGCACTGTTGAAATACTTTTTTGTTCATACATATTAAGATTTAATATTAATTAATATTAATTAGCAACTCGAGGCACTCTGGTAAATAACAGTGTGCACTGTGATACTACACAGAGGATAGCCAATCAGAATTATTAGATCATTTTATAGGTACAGAAGCAACCTCAGAATTTCTGGTAACAACCTAAAGTCATTTCTTTCTAAAAGATGCATGCATGCACAATCTGGAAGTGAAGGATACGACTCCGTCAAAGTTGGGTCTGCACCAGTCCAGGATCTGTTTGAGTCTGGTGCGGTGCTGCCCACCGGCCTGGCTCTCTCCAATCAGCGCTGAGTATGTGGCGAATAAAACGCCCTCTGAGGTAGCCGTATCACCATATTTAATCTGCAAGACACACACATAGTGACCCAACAAGAAATAATTAACGTGACAGAACCCAAAGTCAACCAGAACGCAAGAGAGCAAAATAAGACATTTACTTTAATGACGTAGACATACAAGTAGATTTATTTAATATTATTACTAATTCACACAAATATAAATATTTCAGCTGACTTGCAGTTTTATTTTTAGTTAATTTTTAAGGAGCAAATGAAAACTTGGCACAAAACAAATGCTTTTGCATTTAGCAAAAAACAAGACATTTATAAAAGTAAGATGCATAAGTGGCTCTTGTGATTGTAATGTTCTCATTAGATACTTGAAGATTTGCTGGAGCATTTTAATACCTTATTTGTAACTTCATGGCTACTGTCTAATGGCATCACAAACATTTTTGTGAGCTGAAGATTCTGAGACTTTAAGTCAATTCAACCATATATTTGTAGGTTCAAGGCAGTGCTGTTAACTGAAACCAAAACTAACACTATACAAATAAGTGTCAATGACTGCAACACAAAAATAAGTTGATGAATAATATAAACAAAAATGACAAATGTAATAAAGAATTAAAATGACAAACTAAAACTGAAATACAAATAAATGAAAGCTAACTAGAAACTTTAAAGTATTTAAGAAATATATATATATATATATATATTATATATATAATAAAAGTACATACAATTGCTAAAACTAAATGTAAAAATAATAACAAGTTACAGTTACACATAATTATAACTTTAATTGCAGTAATATATAATTATATAATTATAGTAATATAATAAAAATAAAAGTTAATACATAAAATGCATTAACGTAAAGTAAAAAAATGTATTTCTTTAATATTTATGTAAATATTACATTACTATCACACATTTGGAAAACCCAGATCTAGAAAGAAAAAAAAAAACAGACTGACAGGTCAGTTCTCAAACCTTATTTAAAGCAAACACATGGATGTTGGGAGCGTCTATGTCTTTGAGATCTCTCTCAGCATCGTACTTCAGGTCATTTGACACACTGAACCTAAAACAGAGCATATTTACAGACAAAGACCCCTCTGTCAGATGAACGGTCAAATGAGTTTGACAGAATGCAAGCTTTAGAGATGCATGCAGGTGTTTACCACAGCGCTCTCTTCCGTCCCTTTAAGAAGTTCTCCAGTATGATTCCGGCTACAGTGCGGCCCTTTCCGACGCCGGCTCCGTCTCCGATCAGAAACCCTGCTCGCTGACCGTTCTGAAGAATCACCTCGTGTTGCTGAAGAACAAGAGCACAAAGCACATTTTAGACATTCTATTAATTTCTTTTTCATTTATTATACAATTATGAAAAGCAAAAAAGGCCTCTGACACTAGCTTGCTTTTATTTTTTCATTCTTTTTCTATTCTATTATGCAATAATAATAAAAAAAACAAGCTACATGTACTGTGTTAAGCTAACCGAAACTTGTTCTAGCACTTGCATATCATTTCTCTTTTGTTGATTTTGATAGCTTCCATTGTTCTCATATGTAAGTGGCTTTAGATGAAAGTGTCTGCTAAATGACTAAATGTGATTGTAATACATTCAGACTAAACTCATCTGTGAGAGGAAAGAGTAGGAGTACCTGGCAGGCGTAGATGATGGCCTCCAGCTGCAGGGCAGACAGCCGGCCGGAGCTAATGCTGCTGTTTGGAATGGACAGTGTGTAGGTGATGTCTGGAGGAGGTACGCTGGACAGTGTGTTGGTCTCCACCACGATATCAGGATGAGAGATTCCTATAGTAGCTGAACAGAAGTCAACAGAGCATTTATTTGCCACAGAAACACCACAAACTGTGAAATCGGGTTGAATTTGTAGCTTTATTTTAGGAACAGGTATCATAATTTTTATTACATTTAAATGTTTTTTTTTTTTTAAGACCGATGCAAATAAAAAAAAAAACATGTCAGTGGTGCCCAAACTTTTTACTATGAAGGCCTGAAAACCAAATTTATATTATATTATTTCCTTACACATTTCATCATTTAAGTTAAAAAAAAAAAGAAAAACAAATTTAAATTAAGATATGCTTCACCGTCATGTTTTTTCCCACTATATGGTGGGCCAAAAAAAAAATTTAATAAAATGATATGTCCTTCATATATTTATCAAATTATTTTACTTAATTAGGCCACACATTAAATAAGGAATTATCCATTAACAGTAGATCATAAGCAATTGTTTGGCATAAATGCTTAATTTGATTGATTTTGATCCTGTAGAATATGAAACAGCACCAAGTTTTGGACTAATTTAATTAAATTGTTGCTTTAAAGCGGTTAATAATTACACAGAAATGTATCACAATTAATGTTATTCCATTCCCTCTTAAAATGATAATTAGAACGGTTTAACTATTTACGACCTTTAAAATATTATAATATATCATTTAAAATATTTTGAAATTTGAGAAAACCTGCAAGGATCTCACTACAAAATGTTATAAACGTGATATAAAAATACATATTTGGCTCATATTGCCCAGTCAAGAGCTGTAGATAAATATAATGCAGCATATCTATTTACATTTGGATGGCTTGTACTCG
This sequence comes from Enteromius argenteus, assembly GCA_032357425.1. Taxonomy (NCBI): domain Eukaryota; kingdom Metazoa; phylum Chordata; class Actinopteri; order Cypriniformes; family Cyprinidae; genus Enteromius; species Enteromius argenteus. The sequence goes on along the minus strand of JAUCMR010000156.1, from coordinate 263,566 downwards.
GCGTACGTGTCCGCGTGCCCCAACAACTCCGTCTCTTCCTCATCTGCCTCCTCCTCTTCCTCCTGTGGTGGTGGTGGTGGTAATGGAGGAGCAGCAACAGTCTGTGGAAATGAAGGAATGAAGGGGGAGAAAACAAGATGATGAAATGTGGTGAAACAGAGGAAAGAGAATTAGAGAAAAAAGGAGAGGATCTACCTTAAATCCTGCCACTGATGCAGACAGGAGAGCATTAAAATTATCCAACCTACCAGAAAACGTGCTCAGGTTCTGCTGAAGAACACAGATATAGAGATGTTGAGCACTCATATGGAATTACACAAGAGAAATCAGTCTCTGTATGCTAATATTACTGAATATGTGCAGAAATGTTACTGGTTATGAGTATTAAAGGGATAGTTGATCGTTTACTTAACCCCAAGCTCAACCAATGACTGACTGACGTCTGTTTAATACAAAAGAAGATATTCTGAAGAATGTTGGTAAACAAACAGTTAGTATAGTAATAGTATAGAAAACAAAAAAATGGAAGCCAATAGCTACAGGAACAACTTAAGGATAAGAAAAAAATAAATAAATAAATACAACAAAAAAGGAAAACAACAACAACAAATCTACTACTACTATTACTATTATTAAATATATATTTTTACTATCATTAATTTTTAAATGAGAAAAATATAAATGCTATAACAAAAAATACATAAATGTTATGATTGTACTATAATATGAAAATGAAATAATTTATTTAATTGTAAAATAAAATAATTAATACTTATTGGATGTATAATTTATTTTTGCTTTCAAACTTTAAAATCCTAAAGCTTTTATTTTGGCAAAAAAAATAAATAAAAATAAATCCCCTCTGATTCATGCAATTGAACTAAGTCATACTTTTCAGGTTAGAAAATACAGAACTCTGTATGAATACGGAAAGAAAATCACATCAGTCACTATTATTGAAATATTAAAAAAACTAAAAGCTTAAAAGATTTAGTCGGTCAGGGCTCACCATTAAATAGAGTACTGAGCACTGATCTGTTTAAAAGCACACGAATACACTGATGAATCCTAAATATTAGCTCACTACAACATTCCAGCTTATCAATTTACATAAAAACCAATAACACTGCAATGCCAGAAACCTAAATTTACAGGTGTTTCTCTAATAGTGACGTTAAAATGTAATCAGTGTATACAAGTATTTGTTTTGTGAGTTGGGATGTTAAATAAGGCATTAAAAACCCCTTAGTATTTCATAATATTAGCAGAAAAGAAGCTTAAGCAAAGCCACATGTCCATGTTTAGTGCTTAAACACGTTAAGGCACTTCTAAAGTAGCTTGCACAGAAAAAGCTCTTAGTACTATAACAAACTTACCTGAAGGTTAAGAAATTAAGTTTTGAGCAAAGATATCTTGCCATTTTGACAGAGATTATTTATACAGTAATTATACAGTACGTTTACGATTATTCAGTAAACTTCAAGGCAGGTTTAATCTAACAGAACGGCTCGAGTCAGAATCCTTCAACAACCGAATAAACGATTAACAGATACTGTAATCTCCCATTTGCAGATATTACAGCCTCTACTGGATGGATCTCTCAATTCTGCACTATAAAAATGATCTCTGACTGTCAAAAGACTATGAAATTGCTTTGTATTACTATAGCACAGACTCTTACAGTTGCAAATTCTAAGACTATACCTCTTCTCCTTCGAGAGTGAAATATAATTTTTTATAATTTAGAGTCAAAGCATACAATATGTATTTTCTTTTCCCATACTGTGAAATGACTGCAATGGCTGGATGCGTTTAAATCTGAATTAAGGATGCTTTTCTGTCATGTACGACACACACAGGTGTTCTCATGCTGGATGAAATCGGAGTAATTGCGAAAACCCAGCTGGATCATTTGGATTACATTTAAGCTGTTTACACCAATACAGGAAAATGGTTTAACGTGTTTACATGACCAGCTTTGTTGGCTTATTAGGCATAACAGGTTTAAAAACGCGCATGCAAACGTCTTTGGGACCAATGAAAACCAGAGAAACGCATGAATACCTGTCTCTGACTGTGTCCAGGTATATCCCAGTACATGGGTGCCACGGGGCCCTCGGTGGATAACTGTGGCAGGCCATCGACAGCGAATCCTGAAGGGTCTGCATACTCCGATAGAGAATCAGATGGCGAGGAGAACAGAGATTGGTTGGACAGCTCATCTATGCATGGCAGATCCTAACAAAAAAGAAAAAAAAAAAAAAAAGTTCAAAAGTTGACACTTCAGTCACTAATATCACTTTATACTAAAATACACATAGCAGTTTTAGCTTAGATATAGTTACCTAGCCAAAATTTTGTGTCTAAATTAGGGCTGGGCAATTTAATCGTCAATTAATTGCTAATCAAAGATCCGGCTTTACTGACGAAGTGTGCATGAATTAATTGACGATTAAATCGCCCAGCCCTAATTTAGACACAAAATTTTGGCTAGATAACTATATCACTATATCAAATTTGTAAAAATGAGGTTATAAATATATAACTAAAAATAATAGTGTGTACAAATACTTTTTCTTTTTTTAATAATTTTACCAATTTATTTTAAGTTAATTTAAGGTGACATTTTTGGTTTGTTTTTGTGTTTTGTACAGATTAAATTTAATGCTGGAAGTGACAAAGGGTGTTTAAAATATGCACAGGATTCAGCCTACACCTTTTATGGTTAATATGTAAAATAAATAAAAAAAACTGACTGAAATAAAAAACTGAAATACGGACTGAAATCAAAAAAATGTTGATGGGGATGATTGTGACAGTGCAAACCTCAACTCTAAAGCTAACTTCAGGCTTAAGCTACAGAACAGCTGGAGTCTTTCACAAACCCAGAATCCTTCAACAGTCCAAAGAAAGCCCATTCCAGATACTGTAATCTCCTATTCACAGATGTTACAGCCTCTTAAAAGCGCTCTGCTGGATGGATCTCTCAATTTTGAGCTATAAAACTGATCTGAGGCCCTCAATAGATGATGAAATTGCTTGCATTATTCTGGAAACGACTCTGTTTCTAACATCAAGATGCCCAGTTGTGTAATTTTTCCATTTGCGAGAGTGAAACAGGTAATTTAGCGGAGATAAAGCAGGGTCAGGACTGAATGATGGGACTATAGCAGTCAATTCTGTTGGACAGGAAGGAATGAGGATCAGGGCACGAGAAGAGAGAGCAGAAATGTCCAAACACATCAGGAACTCATATCTGCAGAACTACACGCTGAAACAATGGAAGTAAACTCTTCTGAACTTTATCATCCTAAATCATGTCACAACAGACTCTCTGCACTGGAAGGGAAGCTGCAAATCACCTCATAATGTTTACTAATAAGGAACCAATTGGCTGTGAACGCAAGGATTTTCAACGCAAACATATTAGTATAAAAACTAGAGAGCATGAGATTATTTAAAAACACCACAATCTGACTTTGATATAATGATCAGAAGTCATTTAATTATATACAGCTGATAATAAATGTATGATATTTGTAAATATATTCTTAACATGTTCTACTTTGAATAAAATACCAGTTTATGAGATTTGCAAAATGATTGCACATTGTCTCACAACTTATGTCAAAATATCAGACAAGAGAAGCAGAGCTGAAGTACTACCAAAAATTAATTAATTAAATAGAGAAAAAGAGAAAAAAAATAAAAGATCAAGAGCAATCAATAGTATCAGCACAAATAAAATAAAAATAAATGTAGGTTTCAGGTAACCAATTAACAGTAGAAACAGAAATTAAATAAATAAGCAAACTAATAAATAAAAGATTTCAGGTAACCAATCAACAGTAGCATAAAGAAAGAAAGAAAGAATGATAGATAGATAGATAGATAGATAGATAGATCGATCGATCTTAGGTAACTAATCAGGGAATATCATGGTTTATGTCTGTAACAGCTACATGCATCAAGCAGCCTATAATAATAAGATCTCTGTAATCAGTGCAGATATAACCATAACTGTACCTTTAGTAAAGGCCGTCCTATCACAGAGAACAAAACTGCAGCGTTGGCATCCAACGGAGTGCCAGAAAGACTTTCATTTGAGAAAAGCATTAGCTTAACTGATGCACCTACCCATGAGGGTCTGACCTGAGCCTGGTGAAACATACACTTAAATACACCCTTCCAGCAAGTAACACTGACTCAGACACACTGAGCACAATCCAGCGTGTGTTTGCTCTGGGGTGTGGTGGTCTTCGGTCAGGAAATGATGCTTTTGTGTCCATATTTACAGGCAGCCGAGCCTAATTTTACAGCATGTGCTTTAAGAAGTGTTGACAGCTGTATGTGGCTTCTGATAGTATTCAGATAATGAGTATGTGCCTGAATAGCAAATATAAGCAGCATAATAACTGATATTTCCATTTGCAAACATTTCAAGTTCAGTGTTAGCTATGTGGATAAGATCTGTACAAAGATGACTGAACAATCAAAGATAAAGCTGGAAACTTTAAGCTGGCAAACCTAAATAGTTTCCATGTTCTCATGCTCAGAGAGAACACATAAACTCTTTCCTTCATATAAAATCACTTTCCATGTGTCTCAGAGTGATAGGAGAACAATGGTGATGAAGAATACACTGCAGTGAATGCTTACTATTGCTAATAAGATTGTAAAACTTATTAGAGTTAACTAAAACAAAAAACAAAATAACTTTTGTTTCATGAAAAAGTAAACTTTTACTCAAAAAAAAAAAAGTATATATATATATATATATATATATATACACACACACACACACACACACACACATACATACATACACCCATTTGCAAAAATTATTATTGTTTGGTTGCATTTTTAAATATTTTTTGTGTTTTCAAGCCATTAACTGCATTTAAAATAAAACTTGGTGTTTACATAATATGTGTATCTATTATGTATATATAAATACAAACATGTACGTATGTTTAAAATATATATGTTACATTTATGTATTAAATATATACTGTTTTTGGATGCGATTAATCAATTGACAGCACTAATGAATTGTTTTCTTTTTTGACCAAATCATGATTCATGAAAGAGACCTTGTTTGATTTTACTTTCAGTTCAGTTCAGTTATTACTCAAACAGCATTCTGTGGCGGCGCTGAACTGAAAGTCTCATTAATGGGTTTGCATTAACACTGCAGCTTCATCATCATAATAGTACGCTGCGCTTTCCGCTTCAAACTTGTGGTTTTATGCTGCACGGATGAATGGTTCTGGTGAGTTCAACCTCGACCAACACTACAGCAAAAATCAAGAGACGGGATCTGCTCTTACCTGGGAGAAATCTCCGTTCCGCACCAAGTCATGAAAGTCTATGTCAGGCAGGTCCAGAGCCACCGAGGACGGGTTTGGTTGGAGCTGCCTGATAAATCAGAAGAGAGAGAGAAAGATCAGGAACGATCACACAGAGAGCTGAATGTCTCTAATGCCTTCAGATACTACCAGAATACAGATCAACTCTGAATATTTTAGGAGTGTAAAGAATCAAGTATTCAAACTGAAAACAGGTATGTAAGTTAATTTAAAACTTCAAGGCCCGGTTTCACAGACAGGGCTTAGGTTAAGCCAGGATTTGGCCCTAGGACATTTAAGTAGCTTTTATAAATATGCCTTAGAAAAAAAACATTACCGATGTGCATCTTGAGGCAAAACAAAGAATCTGACATATATTAAGATCACTCAGTGCAAGTTTCTTTCAGACATACATTAAGCCTCATCTATGAAACCAGGGGCATGTTTTATATGTCTTAATTTTAATGGATCGATAATGATTATTAAATCCCAATATCAATCTGTTAGTCTATGCTGTTTCAGTTGATGAGTGAATAAAACTTCACTAGACAATAAAATACTGTGGGAATGGAAATAAGCATTTGAGGAATGAGAATGTATGTGGGGCTTACTTGTAAAATTGTATAAAACTTGTCTAATAAAGCAAACAAACCTCCCATCCAGTAACGGCAATAAGTTTTGTTTCTTATGGAAAGTAACAGAGTGTCATTTTTTGACCATTTTTATCATGAAATTCTAACAATAAATGCTGTTTTGTGTTGATTATTACATCTAATAATAAATGGCATTTGAATTGTCTCATTAGTGTTAATGTTGTTAACTGGAACATTTCATTTTATAATAATGTGCAAGTAATAGGGCTTCCTATATGGTTACAGCATTAGCTGAGATTTCTAAGAAAATTACGATTATAATTGAATTTATATACAATGTAATCAGCAAACCACTATTTAATACAAAAGGAAAAATAAGCAATTTAACGTGTCGTTTTTTCCCCTTTTGTACTGAAAATATACTGAACCATCATTTTTATGTAACATTACACCCCTAGAATATTTCAAATCAGATCACTGAAGGAAGATCATCAGCTTTGTATTTTTAAATACATAATGGATAAGTATAATCAACTCATGATAAAGTGCATATATATATATATATGTCACATGTTCAATACATCAGCATGCACCACAATATTATATCTGATTTGCAGTAAAAACATTAAAGAATATAAAAATTTACCTAAAATCATCTATTTTCTTAATGCATATTATCATGACCAATTAGTCCATGTATATGTTTCAATTTAAACATTTTGTATCTTGTAATGATTAAACAAATCATCATTATTGGATCTTTCAGTGAAACCGTCAGAATGCTATTCTGCATGCAGTGAGCGAGGAATAAAACACTGCTTCGACTATTTATATTGCTGTATATAATGCACAATTCATTACACGTATAATGCATGCTTTCTGTTTTTGCTTGTTGAGAGAAAAAGACACAGTGTGTGCGACTCACCTCCCAGATTGCATAGGATAGTGCTGGTTGTATTGAGTTTGCTGTGGGTACGTCCATGAGTTTGACGGATACAGCTGACTCTGGGGAAACAGGAAACAAACAGCACATTTGACACAGGAAGTGGCCCTTTGGAAACACTGTTCAGCAGAGATATTACACATCACCCCAAATATTTACTGGCAGTGCTGATTATCTAGTGACTCATCTCGACACAGTGAGACCTGACACATTCAGAGTGAAAACCAACATTTAAACCACCACAAACCAGGTGATGTGAGAGAGATGTTTACCGCTGGTTACCAAAGCACTCCAGATGCGTCCCATTCTGAACAAGGTTCAAGACCAACTAGAGCAATAATGATGAAGAGGACAGTTCAAAACTACAGATATAATCAGATTAAGAAAATTTCTTATCAGGAGTATAACATTAGAAAGAGCAGAATCAAACAGACAGGTATATACAAGCTCAATCTTCTATTGAACCTGAGCTTGACCTGGATTCAGAAAGAGTTGATCATGTCTAGTTTCAAGTTTGATTTGGTTTGTAATTTAACTGGAAAATTGTATAAAAACATATACAAACAGAAAAGCCTGTTTTTAGGAATATTAAGATTTTTTTTTCATAGAATTTTTTTGCAAAATGTAGGCTCTTTTTTCCCTCAATTTATTTTTAACAAATTTTGTACTGAGCATTTGTTATTCCTAGGTGACATTACAAAAACTCTCTAAAACTGATACTTTACAAGAAATTAAACTGAACATCAAAATTAAACTAAATATATAAAAACAGGTTTTCTTCATCACAATCAAGCAATTTTTTACTTAAAAAGTACAATTATTATCAAACATTGTAATTAAATCCCATGAAAAACCAAATAACATCATAAAATCATTAAAAAAAAAAGACAAAATAGGCCAAATTCATGTCTTAGCATTTGAATCTCAGGTTCAGGATTGAAGCTTAAATGTGCAGACCTTTAGCCGGAGACTAACATTTACATTAAAGTGTATCTTAATGTTATTCGGACATTTAAGGTGCAGCATGTACCTCCATGGAACTTGTGAGAGGAGGACTGGGAGCGCTGAACTTTGGGCTCCCCAGCTGAGGGCCCTCAGGGTGCAGATAGTCCTCCGTGTCCATGACAACAGACGTGGCAAGAATGGGCATCAGGCTCCGAGCAGAAACATGGTCATGTGTCAAACCCCTGTCACTCTCCAGCCATCTCTGAGAGACACAGAGAGAGACGTCAGCATGATAATCACCACAAATAATCAATTTGTTACAGTGTTTATAATTCAGACTGATGAATTCTGCTGGAAAGTTGTCTTGTCCTGATAATAAAGCAGAAATTATGATCATATGATGCTGGTGATGCTATAAGCATCCAAAGCTGATTACCTGAAACTACCAGGTTTATTTGACCTATTACCGAACGGCTGTGACAAGACAACTAACAAGACAAAATGTACAGATGCATACATATTCAAATATTTGCATTTTTATTTATTAAATGCGTGAATTTATGATTTTACATTAATACATTGCTATCTTACCAGAAGATCTGAATGAAAAGAAATGCCATTTTTGTGGTCTTGACGTACTATATATATATGAAATAAGGCAGTTTATTTCAGAAAGAAAGCTAACTGAAAGATAGATGAAGAAATGTAATGCGAGACGGACAGGACTAATGAGTTAATATATAATATATTAAATATATGACACTGGCCTTGTCTATGTGACAGTTTGAGGCAAATTACACTGTAAGTGGGTGTCGATTTTATTCTGACCTCTATAATACAATCTGTCACTAATTCAACCTAAATGAAAAGATAACATCAAACTAAAGACGTTTAACTATAAATCAGACTATGATAAAATAATCTGTCCGAGCGTTTGTCAACCTGAAAACCATTAACCAAACAGCACTGACCTCTTAATCACATCAATTTGATATGATTACCAGCTCATATCGATTATTATAGATTAACATAATTGATTTATTAACGAATTTATCAACTGTCTGCGTGTTTTTCTGACTGACTCAATGGAGCGCTATTGTTTGATTCGTGCTAACATGCTAACCTGACAGAAAACTCACTCACCGCGCGTTAATTAAACCCCCCTGTCCGCCAAACCCCTCCACGAGCACTAACGACCACTCAATCTGGGTTTTTCTTGATCGGTAAACGCGGATTGAAGGGGTTAATCCATATTTTTCTACCCTTGTACGGTTGTTTACCTACTTCCTGGTCGACGTCGCCATCTTGATCTAAAAGACTGAGGACGCTTCCGCTGACGTCATCGCTTGCAGATTTTTTTTCCCTTTTTTTTTTTTTTTAAAGATGTGGATTAAAACAAGAAAACAATAACTCATTTGCTTTACGATTTCGCCCGTTTATGAATGTAGATTTGATTAAAAACAAAAAGTTTCTGCATTTATTGTGAAGACAATATAAGTGTAGGCTCTAAAAACCTTTATAGCTTAGTATTTTTTATCCTACTTGTTTAGACTGCAAAATGTATTCTGCTTATAGATGCTACTTGTTTGGACCATCTTCTATTAAATTGTTTTTTTTTTCAAAAATATAATTCAATAAAAGATGGTCCAAACAAATAGCATATATTGGCCTACATATATATATATATAGTGCTCTCTCTCTCTCTCTCTCTCTCTCTCTCTCTCTCTCTCTATGTGCTGTTAAACAATTAATTAATTAATCACATCTGTGTTTATTTATTATGTATATATAAATACACACATATACAGTATATATTTTGAAAATATTTACAAATTTATATTATTACATTTTATAATATATATAAATATATTTAATCCATAAACAACATGTTTTTCTTATAAAATGTGTGTATTTATCTGTATTTCTATAGACATAATAAATATACAGAGTACACACATATATATTATGTTAACAAAAACTTTTAATTTGGATGCGATTAATTGAAATTAATCATTTTAAAGGACTAAATATATATATATATATATATATATATATATACACACACACAGCATTTATTACTATATGAAAAATGTATATATATTGTATATTAATATTGTATTCTTAAAATGATAATAATAAAATTTTAATAGTTATTTCACTAATTATATGGTACTTGGTGTCTGTGGAAAAGTAGGCTGTAGACTCTTTCTTTAAAATAATGGGCGGTAATAGTTCAGAGTCCGTGGACTTTGAAAGGTTTGCCCTGATTTCATGTTGATTCCATCATCATCAGTTCTGAGTGAACGACACGACACACAGACACAGAGCAACACTCAACCTCAGGGAAATCAAGCACAAGATGCGTTAATACATTATATAGATATTTATTTCAATAGCTATTTAACAGCTTTTTTATCGTTTATATATATATATATACTGCCTGTGTATTTTTGCTCGAGTAGTTCAATAGAGCTCAGTTGACTTCATTGTGGATTCCTGATTTGTCAAATGGATTTTCCTCCAGAGATCAGTGTTTTTCTTCTGTCTCTGACAGCACCTTTCATTCTCTACACAATCAACCATGTGTCCTTCTTACAAGAGTAAGTTCGCCTCTTATGTCTTTATTTTACATTAATGGATGTTAAAGAACATTGCATTAACATGAAACAATGCAAAATTGATTTGGTTTTCCAAGATCTTATGTTTAGAAGTGTGGCTTTAAAAATGCTTCTGAGGTGTGAATGACCTGATTTGACCAAGAGAGGGCAACCATCCTCTGCTTTATTTAATCAAGTCATTCTGAGGCGATCTGATCAATGAGCTGACATTGCTTCATAGATTTCCATGGTGAAGCTCATGAAAGCTGTCAAGAACATTTTGCCAGTCAGATTTTTCATATTGTGAAATGATTTCGTGAAATTGCAACACAGTTTCACCCTCATAATTTTTATCCCCATAGTGAAGAAGAGAAAGACTCATTATTTATTGGAATATATTAACATGTCATGCAAATATTTTATATTTAAATGGTAATATATTCTATTCATTTAAACACACACACACACACACACAC
>JAUCMR010000156.1:227598-252612 GCA_032357425.1 Enteromius argenteus | reverse complement strand
ATTTATAGCATAATAATTCAATTGACTATATTATATTAATAAGATTTTATTGGAAATCGACATTGACAATAATGAGAATTACATACGGTCATAAAATAGGCTTCATTTTCTTATAGGTATAGCAAATTATACCTTCTAATTTGTAAACTTGTTTTGAGTGTGAAATATGAACCGGATAAGTTTTTATGAGATTTCATTTATCATTGATCATGTGAGATAAAAGCAAGCCAATGATAATCTCATTTACAAAACTTCATTAATGCAGAAATATATGTACTATTTACATTGTAAATTATTTACAAGGCATGGAAATATATTATATTTATGCATTAAATATTCAAATATTAATTGTTAAACAATTTATATTAATTGTTAAATGATTTATTTATTTTTTTAAATGTAAAGTTATAACTCATTCATTCATTCATTCATTCATTTCCTTTCAGTTGGTTTGGGGGTTAAGATCTGGATAAGTTTCTGTGAGATTTAGTTAGTCACTGATCATGCAGTGAGCCTCTGATTATCTCATTTCCATGCTTGGACCCCAGCCTTACTCTATATTATGAATGAAATGGCACATACTCAAACTGATGGTGTTTTCTCATTCAGTCCACAGGTTATTCTGGCAATAGGCATTACTGTTCTTACAACCATACTCCTCCTGGCAAACCTCAGCGTCAAGAGTAAAACATCCACCGACCCTCTCTTCTACGGTAAGATACTGACAGATGAAAACAACAATACAAAAATTCCCTGAATGAAGGAAAAATCGTTGATATCTTAATTATACTCTCCAGACACTGGGAAACATGCTGAAAAACTATTTTAAAATTTGTAAACAAAAGAAAGGTTAGTTTTTCACTGTTTCTGCTTAAAAAATGTAATTGTTTGTGAAATTAACTTGCAATTTCTGAGTGAAAACAGAGTTTAGTTTTCCAATGTACAAACAATTTTCACCCAGAAATTCACAATTAATTATAAGCTAGAAAGAAACTGCAAACGAGACATTCAATTAAATGTGACATTTTGCAGTATAGATAGACTCAAGAATGTATTTTACAGTGCAGGAACACAATTAAATGTATAGTACACTGACATTTATTAGCTTAATCCTGCTCATGATTTTCTTGAGGAAAACATCTCAAAACATGCTCAGATTTCTCAAGATGCCAAAGTCTGCAATTCAAATAGTACTCAAGCTTTCTCGGAGACAATTTGGAAACAAAGTTTGAACTTAAATGTTTCTGGAGCCTGCAGAGCAATGCATTTTGATGTTGGCCGTGTCGCTGTTATTGACAGCCACTAAATCAGCCTGCTGTGATCAATCCGTGTGTGATCTTAGCTCCTCTAAAGTTTGTCCAGCCTCCGTCTGTCCGGCTGCCAGCGCTAATGCATGCTCAAATCCAAAAGATAGGCGACTTTTCCACTTGGGAATGAAGAGAGTCTGGTCTGAGGGCCTCGTGATCGAAATCCTCCTTCACCTGGACAACAGTGAGCCATCATTAACTCGCTGTTTGGGAGAGAAATCAATAGCTGGCGAGGAAAAGAAAGTGAAAGCCAGACAGAGACTAAGAGATGGGTTATTTGGGTTTGATGGAGAGAGAGAGAGAGAGAGAGAGAGAGAGATGTGCTGATGTTTCCAATCTGTGTGTGTTTCAGTGTTTGCCGTGTTTTCCTTCACCTCTGTTGTCAGCATCACCAATGCTCTGCAGCACCACGGATTTATCAAGGGCTTTATGGACTTTTATATAAGCAAGGTTAGATCTCACACACACACACACAGTCTCTGAAGTGAATGCCTCTTTAGTTCCTGAACTTCAGAAAATTATTCTCATCTTCAGTATTTTTGTCTTGTTTTCCAGTACAAACATCTGCACAAGACACATTTACTTACAATGACAAAAAGAAGTTTCCTGGAAAACTAAGTGGGTTGAGAGAGTTTGCTTAAAACAAGAAACAATATCTATCAGTGCAATAAGGGGGAAAATTAATATATATATATATATATATATGTTTTAATATATTTTGAAAAATCTTGATTCTTATTTTGTATTTTTTTATTAGCTTTATTGTACTTTTCAAAATAATAGAAGCAGTCAAATATCAGTTTTAATGACAGAAAGTATTCACAATATACCTTTTAATCTAAAAATCTGCAAAGGAGTGAGAAAATATATTCAAAAAATTATTTTATGGACGCTATACTTTACAAATAAGCTTTTTTCACTAGATCTGTGGTTTTGTGGATACGGTAAAACACTCACAGATGCAGAAAACATCAGGTTCATGTTTGCATCTGGCCATATCTGACCTCAAAATCAGGATTATGAATAAATTAATGTCATTCATGTGAAAATGGGCTGAGAATCGAACAGATCTGCTCTAATAAAGGCCCCACACACACTGAAGTGATGCTCTGTGTTGAAGGGGGAGCCGTATCTGAACACAGCTCATGGTATCATGATGAGCTACTGGGACGTCCTTCACTACGCTCTGCTCCTTATCATGGTCCAGCGCATGACCGCAGGGTAAGACCTCTACATTAACAATGTAAGGACATTTACGGGTGATGCTGATATGGAAATTTGGCATCAAATATTTTTGGGAAGAATGATGTTAAACTCTCCTGGTTAATTTTTAACAGCTGTTCAAAAGTCTGGGTTTCTTTCTGTAAGAAGTCTCATATGCTCATAAAGACTGCATTTTATTTTTTGATCAAAAATACAGAAACACTGTTAAATATTATAAGAGTTCAAAACAACTATGTGAATGTACTGTAAAATGTCATTTATCGCGGTGATCAGAGCTGAATTTCCAGCAGTCTTCAGTGACACACGATTCTTTAGAAATCATATTTATTATCAAATGTTGGAAACAGGTTTGGAACCTGATTTATGTATAAAAATGTTAAAAGAATATGTTTTTTTTTACTGTACTTTTGGTAACACTTTATTTTAATGCGTTATTTGTTACATTACTGTTATAATATTCAACAATTAATTATGCATAATTATATGCAAGTAACCATAAACAACCGTAATCCTAACCGTAACTATATAGTAAGTACATGTAGGTAGTTAATATTACTCAGAACTAATACATAATTACACTGTAATAAGGACACCTTAAAATAAAGTATAACCATTTATCAAAAAGTCCTAAAAGAATTTATCACATTCCAAATAAAGTAAATAAATAATAAACGGTGTTCAATATTGATAAATAAGCACATTAGAATGATTTCTGAAGAATTACATGACACTGTATTTTAAATCTTTAACTTATTTTACACAATATTTAAATAATGATAAAGTATTATACACTATTTGCAAATATTAATTGTTTTCCTCTCTTTCTCTCTGTATGTAAATATAGAACGCTAGTTTTTATAAAACATTTATCACTACCATATTTTACACAATATTTAAAATTAAAAAAAAATAAATATAGGTTGATTATTCGGCCTGTAGTCAGTATACTGGTCAGTGATTTTTTTACAGATGGCCTGTTGTAGTGCGGCAACCATGTATATAACATAAGCACATAGATGGTGTTTGAGATGTTGTGTTGTTGGTTTATCTTCACACAGGAAGCCGTTTCGCTCTTTAGCTCTGGTCTGGGCCGGATCCATGATCTCCAGCCAGATCATCTTGATCTCAGGCACTCTAGTAGGTAAGAAACTCAACAAACCAAACTGTAGCATCGTTTCTGATCAAAGTGTGTGACGTTCAATAACGAATGACGACGCATCTGTAATCTAACTCAGCTGTATATCAATGCCTTTGTTTCTGTATTTCAGGTAGATATGGGAAAAACCTCCTCCCTGCTGTCTGGAGAAACGCCCCTTCTCTGGTTTTACCCATATGGGCGGCGGCAAAGCTCTTCAGCAGGCCGAGAGAGCAGTCAATCATTCCTGCTGACAAGGTTAAGCATTGATTCAATCCTACACTCTCAGAAATAAAGGTAGAAAAGCTGTCACTGGGGCGGTACCTTTTCAAGTGTACCTTTTGAAAAGGGCCTTTTGAAAGGCCCCAGTGACAGCTTTTCTACCTTTATTTCTGAGTGTATAAGATCCATTTTTATTAATAAGACGAATTAATAGTAAATTAATAATAAACAAGTTGTTATTAATAAATGTTGATTAATTAATGTTCCATTAAGATATTCTGTAAATTTCCTACTATAAATATACCAAAAATTAACATGCATTGCTAAGGACTTCATTTGGACAACTTTAAAGGCGATCTTCACAGTATTTTATTTTTTTTTTGCTCCCTCAGATTCCAGATTTTCAAATAGTTGCATCTTAGCCAAATATTGTCCTGTCCTAACAAACCATACTGCACATCAATAGAAAGATGATGTGTAAATCTCAGTTTTGAAAAATTGACTCTTTTTTGAGGTCCAGGGTCATATATAGTCATTTTAAACAATAGTTGAGCTAAATAAAACTAACCAGAAAGTTGAGTTAGAGATTTTACCCAACCACTGGGTCAAAACAACCCATTCACTGGTTTATCCATATCTCACCCAGAGTGTGTTCGTACTAGTTGAGCTGACAGATGGTTTGGTGTGGTGTGTAGGTGGAGGTGGAGCAGAAGAAGACGCTGCTGTCTCGTCCCACAGACCTGCTGCTCACGCTGGGCCTCGTAGGAAGCATCATTTTCACTGCGTTCAGAGGCTTTGTAAGTCTCTACCCATACATGTGTGCCCCGTTTACCCAGTCGTTTATTCCATCACTCACTTTTTTCCTGCTCTCTTTTTTTCTTTAACAGGTTGTTCTTGAATGCTCTCTGGATTTTTGTTTCACCTACATCTTCCAGTACGAGCCGTACATGAAAGATGGCGTTGGCTTTCCAAAAGTCACGGTGAGTCTGATGCACACTTTGACACATTTAACATGCTACTAACATGCTTTGAGGTGTGCTAATACTGTAGTACTAAAAGAATGAAGATCGGCAGCCAGTGACATACAGTACAGATAACATTGAGATGAAAACATGATGGACTGATGGCTCTCATGTT
This sequence comes from Enteromius argenteus, assembly GCA_032357425.1. Taxonomy (NCBI): domain Eukaryota; kingdom Metazoa; phylum Chordata; class Actinopteri; order Cypriniformes; family Cyprinidae; genus Enteromius; species Enteromius argenteus. The sequence goes on along the minus strand of JAUCMR010000156.1, from coordinate 247,587 downwards.
TCGTAGATGCTGGTGCTCTTCTTCTATGTTTTGCCGCTCCTGATGGCGTGTGTTTATGGGCTTCTCGCTCCTGGATGTACGTGGATGCTGGACTGGACTCTGGTCCTTGCAGGAGCTGTAGCTCAGGTACATATACAGCTACCACTATTGTCAACTAAACTATTAAAACCATTTCTGTTACGTACAATAAATCTAATACAAAAACACACATAAAAATCAGATGAAAGAAAACTGTGTTTCACTGTCATCTAGTTAAAGTACTAAAATTACTAAAACTACAACTAAAATAAAAAATATTATCTGTAAAATGTAAAATATAAAAAACACATAACAAAAGTAGTATTTAAAAAAATTTAAACAATTAATTTAAATTTAAACAACTAATTGTTTTAATCAATTGTTATGTAAAATATTACACAAAATAATGCACAAGTATTACCCAATATTTAATTGTATTGTATTATAAATATTGAAAAACAGTAATATTTAAAAATATACACATACAAACTGAATTTATAGTAATTATACTACAACTATTATAATTATTAAATTAATTATAAAATTATTAAAATGTATACATAATTCACAGAAATATTTGAACATAAATTTTTTTTACATTGATCTGTGATTTCTACAGAGGACTGAATATTAAATGAAACCTAAAAATACTAAAATAAAAGATCATTCAAAATTTCAATTAATACTATAATAGAATATTGCATAATTGCATATAATTGTATATTTAGTAGACAAAGATCCATTTGTTTTTGTACTGGAAACGTCTAGGTTACGTAGGTAACCCTCGTTCCCTGAAGGAGGGAATGGAGACGTTACATATGGGAACTCGTATGAGAGACCAATCACCTTTGAGCTTTAAAAAAAGCCCAATGAACATTGGCGTGCACTGATTGCATCCAGCTGCACCTCATCACTACATGAGTATAAGAGGGCACTGATGCATTGCACCTGCAGGTTTTCGCTGAGGAGCCAAGCCGGTGTCAGCGCGACCCAGGGTCATGGCAAGGGGATGTAATGTCTCCTTTCCCTCCTTCAGGGAACGAGGGTTACCTACGTAACCTAGACGTTCCCCTTCAGTCGAGTCACTCCGACATTACATATGGGAACAGACCCATGGAAAAGGCCATGACCCTGAGCCGTGTCACGCAGAGACCCCTGTGCCGACAGGCAAGCGTGCCAGCAGAGCAGTTTGCACTTAACCTTCCCAATGCCCTGGGAGCTGAATAAGGGGAGCCCCACAGGGATGCCAGTCATACTAAAGCAGGGGTTGGGGGGGCAGAGAACATGTAGCACGCATTTGCAGTCTTCACATGTGGAACTTGAAAATTCAATATATCAATAAGTTATGGATATATGAAGGGAAACACGGCCTTCTGGCTGACCGTGGAATATTGAGATTTGTAGCCACAACCTACTGGGCAAAGGAGACCCAGTAGGAACATAGTCAGGGACTAGTCCGCATCCAGTCCTGACTGCGGGGCAGGAGGACTCAGGTTCCCCGGAGGGAACATTCTGAGAGATAGTGCACAGATCCCGTGGGAATGGCACAACAAGCCATTTTTCTGCTTTTTCTTCCAACTGAAGACACGGGAAGACATAGCCTCTACGCGAAGATCATAGAACCTAGAGAAGGTGTTGGGTGTCGCCCAGCCTGCAGTCCTACAGATATCTACTAGAGAGGCGCCGTGAGCCAACGTATAGGATGAGGCAACACTCCGTGTGGAGTGGGCTCTGACACCTAAGGGACACGGCTCTCCCTGGTATAGATACACCAGGGAGATGGCATCTACCACCCAATGGACCAACCTCTGTTTAGAGACAGCATCCCCTTTCTTCTGAGCTCCCTAGCAGACAAGGTGCGATCAAGGGGGGTTAACCCGTCTCGCACCTCAGAGGAACCTCACGACCAGTTGATGCTTCCAAGGTATCACTGCATCGTGGTACGCTGCGATGGCAGCAACGCACACATTAAGAGTTGAAGGGGACAGCTTGCGCTCCAACTTCTCTTGCACTACTGTAATCGACCATCTCTGTGGGTCCTCTCTTTTCTTTTTCGAGAGGAGCACCAGTCGACGAAAAGACCCCACCTCAGTGCGTAGGCCTGCCTCGTGGAGGGAGCTCTAGAGTGAGTGATAGTATCTATCACTGCCCTTTGTGAACAGCCGGAAAGGTCTGACCCCTCCACGTCCAGGAACCAGACGTGCGGGTTTCACCAGTCGGGATGCGGGTTCCAGATTGTGCCCATCCCCTGAGAAAGAAGGTCCTTCCTCAAGGGGATTTTCCAGGGAGGGACTGTCGCGAGGAGACCAGATTGGCAAACTAGGTCCAGGAGGGCCAATACGGCGCTTCCAGCAAGACCTGCTCCTCGTCCTCCCTGATCGTGCACAGGGTCTGTGCAAGGAGGCTCACTGGGGGAAAGGCGTACTTGAGCCCCGGAGGCCAGCTGTGTGCCAGCGCGTCCCTGATGAGGGCTTCTTGGGCCTTGGAGAGGAAGCAGTAAAGCTGGCACTGGGAGGACTCGGGGGAGGTGAAGAGATCAACCTTGGCCTCACTGGAGTGACTTCAAATCAGCTGGACTGTCTGGGGGTGGAGTCGCCAGCAACTCTTGGCAATTGTCACCTGTCCAGGGACCCGAAGCTGCTTGCCCGTTGCATACAGCACCTCAACCCATGGAGGAGGCATCTGTGTGTGACCACCACATGCCTGGACACCTGTCCTAAGGGAACTCTGGCCCCGTAGGAAGGCAGGGTCTGACCACGGGCTGAATAGGCGACGACATTCCAGGAAAACGCCAATCCAAAGTGTGCCACGGTGCCATGCCCATCTTGGGACTCAATCGTATAACCAGCGCTGAAGCGGTGTCTTATGAAGCAGGCCGAGCTGCGTTACTGCGGCTGTGGCTGCCATATGCCCCAGGAGCCTCTGAAAAGTTTTGAGAGGGACCGCTGTCTCTTCCCTGAATAACTTCAGACAACTCAGCACTGCCTGCGCGCGCTCGTTGGTGAGGTGGGCAGTCATGTCAAGAAAAGAGATCCTCTTTTTTGTTTTTTCACTGGGGAGAGTTTGCTCTTTTCTCAGCTGACCTGAAGGTCCAGATGGCTGAGGTGCCAAAGCACCAGGTCCCAGCTCTCTTTAACAGATCCCGCGAGTGAGCTACGATGAGCCAGTCGTCGACAGGCCACTGGGAATAATGCTCGACTCTCGAAGCAAACCGCCGGAGGGATCTGAGCCAAGGTAAAATCGAGACATGAAAGTACACATCCTTCAGGTCGATGGCTGCGAACCCATCCAGGTGCAGAACACACAAGAGGATGTGCTTCGGGGTGAGCATCCTAATCGGCAGCCTGAGAAGGGACCAATTCAGAGCTTGAAGATCCCAGATGGGTCCTAACCCACGGATTTTTTGGGCACGATGAAGTAAGGACTGTAGAACCCTGACCTCATCTTGGCTGAAAGGCACGATTGCGTCCTTCGCCAGTAGGACTGCAACCTCCGCATGCAGGATAGTGGCATCCATGTCCGAGTGGACAGTGGTGAAAAAGGATGCATCTGTACCTGGGCGGAAGCCTGACGAACCGAATCGCATAGCCGAGGCTTACCGTCCGAATCAACCACCGCGACGGGCTGGGGAGCTCTAACCAAACTGCCAGCCTGGCCGCTAGGGGAATCAAGGGAACATTGATCGCAGTGACCACAGTGGTGCAGCCTGGGGGGGAAGGGGTGCAGGGACTGATGCTGGAAGGATAAACGTCCTGGAGAAAAGTCTGACTGCACTGGGCAGTGCTTACCTGCTCAATGGTTCCCGCACTGGCGAGATAGGGCTCCGGGTCCGAATCCGAGGAGGTGTGCGTCGCTCAGGAAGGGACCTCGGGGCCCTGGGCCCAGAGGTCAGGAAAATTACTCTCTCTGTGAGTAACCCCCTCACCTCCAGGTCGGGCGGCGCCGCTCGCCCGCGGCCAGCTCGACATCGGGCTGCCAGTGTACTTCTTGAGCCTCGGCGGGGGACGGAGCGGGTTTGGTAGCAGCAGGGGGGCGCCCTCGTCGACGAGCAGGCGCAGGAGTGCAGGGCGGTGGCAGCCTGGTCAATGTGAGGTTCCCCAAGTGCCTCGCCACAGCAGCCGAAAAACTATTACGGCTCAACCATCTGCCGTGGGAAGACAGCAATGGGGGTCGTCTCCAGAACAAGAGACGGGACCTCACTGTAGCGATGGTCATGCATGGATTTTCGGATGAAACTTGGTTCAGGAGAAAACGTCATAAATTAGAGAAAATGTATTAGATAAGGATTAATGTTTTTGCAGACATAGCAATCAATAATATTTTTTGTTATGGGATGATATGACAGTCCAACGTAAATCAAAACTTTTTTGTTCTGGAAAAAACTCTTCACAATCAAACTTTAAATTTAGAATCAAAACATAATATTACTAAATAACACTTTTTGGTACACTGCTAAAAATAAGGTTGCTTCACAATGACATTTTTTTTGTCTAAATAGTTTCATATGGAACCTTTAACATCTGAAGAACCTTTCTGTTGCTTTGTGGAGAAAGAAAGTTCTTCAGATCATAAAAAAGTAAGAAAGAGATGGTTCTTTAAAGAACCTTTGACTGAAAGGGTTTTGTGCAACCAAAAAAATGGTTCTTCTATGGCTTCGCTCAGTGGCAATAACCCCCCAAAACCCCTAATACTAGCCGATATGATGACTGTATCTGATCGGTGTGTGTATGTGATGTTTGCACAGATGCAGTGGACTCACCTGGGCTCGTCTGTTCACTCACGGACACCGTTCACCTACAGGATCCCCAAAGATGAGTGGAGGCAGGTGGTGATCCTGAACCTGCTGTACACGGCCGTGCCCGTCCTCCTCGCCGTCCGCTGCTACGCTGACCAGACCTTCTTCATGAAGAGTGTTCCTCAGGAGCAGGCCAGCAATGGCAAGAAGAATTAAAATCATCAGCATTCACACAAAAGAACAAGAGAGTGAAGCGTTTCAGAAAACAGACTCTTTGAATATTTGTAAAAGCATCTATATCTGTATCTGCCAATATTAGTGGTTTCCGCCTGATTAGGCTGATCCCAGCTAACAAAAAGAAGTTTTAAGACGCTTCTATCAAGTTTAAAACTTCCAGTTAAAAATGTTACGTTAATGGAACATTCCATTGGATCACTTTGCAACATTAAAGAAGTGTTACTTTTATTAAGATTCTAAAACAATCAGTAACATTTAAGAAGCGTTAGACTCGACAATTCCATTAACGATGTACAACTAAAGTTTTTGTGCTAACATTTTAATAACCAAAAATATTATTAAAGTTACTGGAAGAACGTTTGTTCACAACATTGAGAGAATTGAGAGAATTTTGAGAACATTCCCTGGTATTATTAGCAGATACAAGTATTTAGGCTTAATTTTTCCAATTTAAGCGGTAAATTCTTTTTCTAAACTTGGCTATTTCAGTCATAACAGTCATGCATTTTTTCCTTGTCAGTATGAGTATGATTAGACAGATGCCTGATTTTATTTATTTTATTATAAGCATGATACTGATTAAGGCAAAACAGTATGAATTTGTTATTATTGACTATGACAAAATAATTGTTGGTTTATTGGTATCAGCCAATGTCAGTCATCTGATTTTCTTTTTTTTAACTGATGTTGTATCTTTGTTAAGTGTAAAGTGTGTGAAACAGTTCAAACTACTGATCTCAGCCAGGTTTATCTCTGGTCAGTTGGTGAAATCTCAATAAACATGGACTCTGGACTAGTTTACATCACTCTCAGAGATGTTTGAAGGCCGGGGTGTGTCCTGATCATGTCTGACTGTCTGTGTGTTTTGCCGTGAGGATGGTATTTCATTATTTTTAAATTAGTATACATTATTAAAACAGGGTGAATCTCACAAATAAAAACTCATCTGGGATTGAAATAGTCATAAAAACTGCCTTTTTTAAATTGAAGTATATAGCTACATATGATGTTCTTTTGTCAGATGTCCAAATATGACCTGAACGTGTTCTTGGCAGATTCACCCAAATGCTCCATTTTTGTAGGTTTTTCTGTGTTGTATAGTTTTTCTCCCTAACACTTTTCTGCAGTGTGTGTGCTCTTTGCCTGTCATGATCCCTCATATCTCGTCTTGTGAAATTTGCTGTTTATTATTCTTCACGTTGGGCTCTAAAGGGAACGCCGGGGCACGGGTTCAGCAGGCAAAGATATTTATAGCATTGAAACACAGGGAAACGAGATTCATTTAAAGATATCGAGGCATGAACTGATCTGTCACATTTCTTCCTCGTCCAATCAAATCTCTGACCTTTGCTCTGTAGCTGATGACATCATGGGGATGATTGCCGTGTCGCTGGCCCAGTGATCTTTCACACAGATGAATGAAGCCTGTCAGCGTGTTGACTACATCAGTTTTAACACTGTATCTGCGATGCTCCCGAGGATAAGAATATAACTGAATTAAATGGTTTAACCATTAAAAATCATGATGTCATGCTGCATTATTTAAAAGGGTGGGAATATTTGCTCTGACAATGATTTGATTTGATTCAATTGCGGTTAAAAAAATGACCTTTTGCTAATGTTCAGAACAAGTTATTAAATTAAATGTTTAAAACTGTTGAAATTTAAATAAAACTAATTTTAAATGTTTAAAAAATGTTATTAAAAACAACATTATATAACACTCCATTTGTAACTGTAGTACTAACATGATCTGGATTACACATATTAGGTAATGTAGTCTGACTACTTTTAGATTACTTTTGACATAACTTGTTGATCATATTTAAATAGGATCATTGTGAACATATTGATAAAAAACAAACAAACATGCATTAAACATTGCATTACAGCAAGATTTCCCAAACTATGAATAAATTATGAACCATTTACTACCATTCTGTGAATATGTAAACATGTAATCCATAAATAGTAACTGTAAACAGCTTATGAACATTTTAAAGTGTAATATGATCTAATTACGACTTTGGTTCAGATTGAGTTTGATTCAATTAGATGATTTTAGAATGATTCAGCATTATTTTCAAAAACACACCGTTTGGAAGGCCTCTTTTGTTGATTGTTAATAGGTAAACATTTCTTTTTTGGATGAGAAATGAACACATAATGCACAAAAACAATATTGTACTAGCCTAAGTAAAACAAAAATGGTTGAAAAAGCCTACGTTTACAAGAAAATACTTCAGTCTTTTATTTATTCAGTGTCACTAGCCATTTCCCTGGCTATTTGTGAAATTTACAAGCAATTTTTTCACCATTTTTTAATTATTATTGTTTTGGATAGACTTAAATTCTGAATGTTCATTGTCAGAAATAATTATGTACTGCGACAAAAGCATTTCCTAATTCCTTATCTATACCTCACATATGTTGATTCGGGATGCTTTTGTCTGATGTTCTCGTTAATGGACTATAAATGAATCCTGAATCAACTCAAATGAGTCGTTAACATGTTTTGAGGATGTAGATTTGAACGCGACTCAAACAGACGTCTCTCTGATCGCCTCATTAAGGAACGGCTAGTTCTTCTGGAGTTACAAAAGAGCGTTTGCAAACCGGAACGCTTTGATGTGGGCGGTAACCGTGGCAACGCGAGCTGCGAGCTGATTGGTCGACTGAAGACGCTCAATCGCTTCAAGCTGAATCGGCTTTTGATGGCTGATCTTTATCAGGCTTTGAAAACACATGAAGGGCCCATCTGAATAAATTAAGCATTTAGACCTCAGTGAAAAGAGGTGTTTATTCAGATACAGATAACCCTGAGGACAGAAAATGCAAAAAAAAAAAAAAGAAAAGAAAAGATTTTACTATTAATTAGTTAATTAAACTGGGCTCATTTCTGTTTCCGCCACAGAATAAAGAAAGTAAGAAGGGTATAGTGAAAAAATTATTTACTGAATTTACAAAAAAAAAAAAATGAAAAATTAGGTACGCTAAGTGACTGCAATCAATTTATTTTAAATTTTATTTTAAAATTTAAATAAACAAATTTAGTTGCCTAACTTTCAACATTTTTTATTCAAATGTAGCTAAACAAATTGCAATGTATATATTTGCCTGTGACAAAAAAAAAAAGAAATTGAGATGTAAACCCAGAATTGAGAAAGCAGTCAAAATTAATTCTGATTTAAAAATTCAGAAGTCAGAATTGAGTTTGCAAGGGAAAAAAACAGAAAATGTTGCAGCTAGCTTCATTTACGACAGCAAATAAGCATAGAATGATTTCTGGAGGATCTTGTGACACTGAAGACTGAAGTAATGGTGCTGATAATTCAGCCTTGATTACAGAAATAAATTATATTTCAACACACAGAAAACAGCTATGTGACATTGTAATAATATTTAACAATATTACCATTTTGCTGTATTTTTAATCAAATAAAAGTCTTTCTCGGTACATTTTAACACTTTTTTTTTATCAAGTTCTAACCCTTTCTCTACATGAGTGTGTGTGTGAGTTTATATGAAGCTCTGATATGAATCAAATCGGGCTGGAAACGTGAACGCTCTCTGTGAGTCTTACAGATGGAAGAACAGGCCACTGGCCAGAAGCGGGAGAACTAAATATAGCAAACAATGAGAGTAACTTCAGCACAATCAGATGAACAGAAGCTCAATCTGACCTCACAGACCTGAAGTGGGCGTCAGGATCAGACACGACAGTGGAGAGACAGTCACCAGAACATGAGCCTGTGGATTATTACAGATATATAACACTGCGGAAGAGGACAGAATCCACAGAAAATAATAATATTTAACATATATATTGCTTCCAAGATAGGAGACTGTTCCTTTAAAGTATGCAAGCATAAAGTATGTTTCTGGCCTAAATCGGCAGATGAATAATATACATATAAATATCGTATATACCACAAAATAAATCATGATATTAGCATTTTTAGAACTGATTCCCTTAAACAATTAACATGATGCACCAAGGAAACAAGAGAAGTGAAATTGCACGTTCACAATTCATTTCTGCTCCTGTACATTTTATACAAAGGAACAAAACATCTGAAAAGACAGCAGTTTTGATCCAATCAGTTTTATTGTTGGTTTGTTTTCGAGTTTAATAAAGAACAAAAACACATCAACAAACGTGAAGTGAAGCATAAAAACATCAAAGTTTGACCTCAGAAAGCAGATTCTCTCACCGGACGGCCGTTTTAATAAGGGACTTAATAAGGAGAGCCAAACATACGCTCGTTATTTTGTGAAAAACACATTTCCATGTCACTTCTGCTGGTTATTATACAAAAACAATATTGAATAGGGTGATTAAATGTGATCGGATACTAGAATACAAAACCCAAAATCGTCAGTGTTGTCATTAAAAGCAAGTAAACAATGATCGTTATGAAAGAATAAATGAGTAAAGACAATTATTTACAGAAGAACGTGGATCTTATAAGTTCAGAAGCTAACAGAAGAGTGAGATGCTGTTCATTAAAGAATACATGCTATAAATAAACACCATCTAACATCTAACAAACACTTCTGCTCCAAAACCTAGTGCTCATAGACAGCATCCTAACTGAGACTGAAGCTCACCAGAGACAGATTCACAAGAACTTCTGTGTCTCTAAACAAAAAGTATGCCATTTGATTTCAAGAAATTTGAAGATTTTAATAAAATAAAACGTGCACAAATAATGGATACAATAATGCGTTAATTAGAATATATTTGATCAATATTTTCCACCCCTAAATGAAATGCGTTTTAACTTCATCCCACATCTTTCATTAGATTTAACTGAGCTTGTTGCAATACATTCTGACATTAATTGATCTCTCTGTCAAAGTCATACAAAAAACAAAAAACAAAAGCAAATGAAGGAAGTTGCCTCTTTAAGTTGTCTATAAAGCTCACTGGGTTTAGGAACAGATCTTAAACTAAAAAAAAAGACTTTCTTAATCAGTATTTTTGTCTTGTTTTCCAGTACAAATACAGAAACATTCTTAAATCAAGACACAATTACTTGGGAAGCAAAATATTATTCAAATTGAGAGAGTTTATGCTTGAAACAAGTAAAAATATGTGTCAGTAGCATAAGAAAAAAGTTTAATTTATTACTAAAACATTTAATTTAACTAATATTTGTAAAGTGTGGCTAACCATATTTTAAGGGTAGTATTTGTTGTACTGAATTAATTTATGCAAAATGTTTCATTTGAACTAAAAACTTTTATTTTTCTTCTGGAAATTATTTTTTCACTTGATTTTCCAAAATTATTGACATTTTTCCGAAAACCCAATATATATTTTATTACAATTATTTAGGTTTATGCTTAAGTAAAAATTAATTCAAATGGAAAACAAGTTTATTTTTCTGACCCTATTGTCACATATTTTCTAGTTTTAAGTATAAACTCTTTCTTTAGAAAATAAGATATGATATTTTTGCTTATCTTGATGTAAGAATTTTTAGATGCGTGTCCTGGAAAACAAAATTAAAATACTGAGTATGAAATTTTTGAGTCTGTAGTTTAAAAAACACTTAAAACTGCATAAACATAAACACACAGAAACACATGCAGTTATCTCAAATAACACACACACACACACACTTACATTCTCTTGCACACACACACACACACAAGCATACAAGAAGGACATTGAGACACATGTCAACCTGTTACCAAGCAACAGGCGTGTAAAAGGAGCTCGTCACATTCACACACACTTCAGCAGGTGAGAATCAAATCAGATCAGAGCTTTAAATGCACCTGATGAAGTGTGTGAACACACTCACACAATTTAAAATGTGTCAGAACACAATTTATAAAGTATGTGTTCATGCATAAACATTCTAGGCTCCGTTTTCTCTTACAGGTCGATGTATTGATCTTTCTGAGCAGGAAAACTGTTGACATATTTGTATGAAGTGACCTGTACGGTAATAAAACTGAGATCCGGAGGAAACTCTATCACCCTCTGGAGGACTGTGTTTGCTTTTGTTTAAAGAGTCAAATCCATCTGATTCAGATTCAAGAAAACAGAAATGATTCACCTGAATCACACAGCACCTGTCAATCATCTCTGTTCCAGATCTTTCCAAAGCTTCATCACAGTTCATGTGAGAAGATAAATGAACTGATGCAATCACAAACTCTTTCAGTTCTGTTTTGCTCATATTTCACCCCAACATCAAAAAGAAATAAGAAATTGCATTTTGCATAAAGCAGGGTTATAGGTGAATTTGAAATGCTAAAAGTTTGCATAAAAACTTCTAAAAAAAACCCCAAAACAAACAACAACAAAAAAAACAGCTACTTGCCAAGGAAAGATTTTTTTTAAAAACTAAAAACAGCTTTTAACTTAATAAAACCACCACAAAATTACTAAAAATAAGTACTTTAACTGAAAGTAATTTAACTAGGGTAATTTAAACAAGTACTTAAAATGCAAAAATATAAACAATTTGAAAATATTAATAAAATTATTAAGTATGCTTCATGGCACTATTTATTAATGTTAAATTTGTAATTAATTAGATGAGAACAGGATTTTATTCATGTTTGGATATTTAATTTGAGAGTAAATGTAATTTAATTATCATAATGCAAAACAATCAATCAATGATTTTAGAAACAGGCGTCATTTCATTCATGCAAAACATAATTTCATATGTGTTTTTCCTTTCATTTTGGTCTGAAATGTGAGCTGAAAGCTTTTTATCATGAAATTCACCCATTTACAAAAGCAAGAGGTTTCGCTACGATTCTAGTCCGACATGTGGGTAAAAAGAATGAATTACTGTGCCATACGAAGGCTTGAAGGTCTTATTTCATGAATGTGAATCATTTTGGGCAGTTTGGACATTCAGTATTTCATTAAAGCATTACATCCGAAATATCTAAAGCCGAACAGATATGATCATGAGCGCGCAGAACCTTCACCCGGTGTCAGAACAAATTAATACAACTGCTCTATGAAGATGAAGAGCGCTCGTCATCATCCGTCAGTGTGAAATAGCCATGAAAAAAAACATTTCTAATGAAGATGTAAACAGAGGGTTAGTGAAACCTAAATAACAGCGGTAAAAAAGAAGGATTATTTCTGTCCTTTCCGTCTGTTGCGTCTCCTCTGACACAGAAACACAGGAGCAGAGGTCAGCGGGGTCAGAGGTCACGACCCGCGGTTTAATCCAGCCCCCTGTGCCCAGATCCGTGTCTCCGGTGTCGTCGATGCTCGCGCCGAGATCTGTGGTGTTGCCGACGGTAACGGTGAGATCGCCGTGCTGGAGGGAAACAAAACAGTCACATGACTACAGCTGATTTGCATATGCATTTAAGATTTCCATTGCACTGAAGGTTTACATTTGAGCGCCAAGTTCTTTTAAGTTAGAAGCACCAAATAATCGCTTCTGACTGTACTTAAGACATATTTACTACAACCATAATATTTCATTAAATAGTTTCAAGTCAAATGCATTTGTATAGCACATTACTCAATACACATTGTTTCAAAGCAGAAAATCTTGATGTTAAGGTTTATAACACCTTATTTATGAATTTGTACTGGAAAACAAGACAAAAATACTCAGGAAGAAAATTGTTTTTTGCAGTTTATGTGAATAAAGTTGGATATACTTACAAATCTGTATTATAGATTTTATGACAAAATAAAACAATACATACAGTAATATATAGTGTAGTGCTGTCAAACGATTAATCATGATAAATCACCTCCAAAATAAATGCTACATAGTATATGTATGTATACTGTATGTATTTCTTATGTATATATAAATACACACACATACAATATATATTTTGAAAATATTCACATATGTATATATATATATATATATATATACTGTGTAAATAAACATATTTAATATATGAACATAACATTTTTCTTAATACAAAAGCACTTCTAGTATACTTTTTAGAAATATATAAAAATAAAATTGAGTATATTTTTAATGCACTTTAAATAAGCATGTTGGGAATACAAATGTATTATTGTCACGAAGCGGCTGTGTGATGTCGCGCTCTCGCTTCCTAGCGGGCAAACAGGACACGGAGACAGGATTCCAATATTAAACGTGGGCATTTATTAAAGAAAACCAGAACAAAGGAAACCACGGAGAGCAATGCAGACACACACGAAGGGCACCATCAACGTTAACAACTCACAAAAGACAAGACTCAAGGCACGGTTTAAATGAACACACAAATCAAGACAAAACACAAGACACCTGGAAGACACAGCTGGAGGGGAATCAACACTGATGAGCGGGACGGAGTTACAAATGAGACAGAGCATGCGGGACAGAATGAAAACAAAAACAAAGAAGCACATGGACATGATTAAACATAAACACAAGGACAGGGACAGCGTGACAATTATAAACATAATACTTGAATTTAAGCTTAGTTATACTTTCTAAATACAAGCATACTTTTAATATATTCCAAAAAGTATAGTAAAAAAACACATTTTAATAAATATATTCGTAGTTACACTTTTAAGTTATATACTAAAATGAACCATACTTTTAGTGACGTTTTAGTGTATTTACAGAAAACACACTTATGTTACTCTTACTTAAAGTATATTTTATGTGTACTTTGTGTACGAACATAAAATTATTAAACCTTTAGTGGGTTTTTAATGTAATTCATAACCATGTCTACGCATACTGCAAAATATTTTAAATATTTATGTATTTATAATTTTAATCTTTGGAAAAATAAGATATTTTGAAAAACATTTTTAACATTTACCATGTACAAACGTTTGTCAACTATTATTAAGCATTGCAATGGCCTGTTTAAAATATGTTCTTTAATATGTTGCTACTTTGGTTGATTACGTTGTTGTCCTTTACATGATTTGATGTCCTTTACATGATTCATTCATTGTAATATGCCACTACTAAAATTCTCATAAGGATTTCAACATATAACTAAAATGTGTTTAAATTCAAACAACACACTGACTAAACCTGATTGGTTCCAGAGCCACTGAACGGCTCTGATTGGTTCGTGTGATAATGAGTTTGCGCCGGAGAGCTTCGTATATAAAATATGATGTGCGTGCCAATGACCCTTGAATGTGAATATAAGTCTAAATTTAAGCAGTTATATTATAGAGCGATCGTGTCTCTTTAGAGCACTTGGAGGAAACCACGCGATTCATATGTATTACATGGCGATGATTTTTCGATGATCTTTTGAAACGTGAACATCTTTGGTGAATCGTCTTTCATCGGAGGGACACAAGCTTTTCTTGAAGATGAACGAAAGTCTTGGATGGTTTGGAGCGTATTAAGGGTAAGTGATGATAGATTTCAATAGATTTTGTATTGGGTGAACTATTAATTAGAAAATATAGGCCTAGCGGTACGTTCTTATTTTTTTACCAGAAACCTCACTGTAACTTCAGGTAAAATTTGTGTTTAATTAAAGTTATTTGTCTGTGTCAGGCGTGTTTTTGACACATGCACATAGTCATAATGTAATATATTACCATTCTATGATTTCTGAATGAACTTGTGTTTTCTGATTTCCTGAACAATTTGTCTTCATTTGTAATGAGTCTAATGGATAAAGAGTCAGACCTATAACCCGAAGGTCAAGGGTCCGAGTCCCAGGTCCGACAGGGATTGGGGGGGAAGTGAATATCCAGCGCTCCGTCCACCTTCAATACCACGACTGAGGTGAGACCCTTAAGCAAGGAACCGATCCCCCAACCATACCTGGCCACATGTCATGTCCCTTCCTTTCCTTTTCTTTTCAGAAAACTGCATTGTAATTTTTATTGATTCATTGGTGTAAAATTCAGTATTTTTCAGTAATACAGGTACAACTGAAATGAAATAGATAAGATAAACCTGCCATAACATTTCACACTTTTTTCATTTATTATAATGTTTTTTTATTTTTTAATAAATGTTAAATATTAATGTATTGTATTGTAGTAATACAAATAATCTATAAACATACTTGTATTCCAAGTGCATTTTTAATACATTAAAAGTACGTTTTAAATGTATTGTAAGAAATACACTTAAATTGCACTAAATATACTTAAAATTGGTCCATTTTAACACAATTTCAATGCATTAAATATATTGCAAATACATTAAAATTGAACTTAAACATATCTTGAAATACACTTAATATATTTGAAGTTATTTCAAAATACTACATTTAATATGCACTTATAGTATAGTATAATTTAAATATATTAAGTACGTCTAAAAAAGCACAATTTAAATATATTTCTTTTTTACCTGGGTATACATGCATGTGTGTGTATTTATAAATATATATACATAATAAAAATACGCAGCATACACATCTTTTATGTAAAAAAAAACCTTTTATTTTGAATGTGATGAATCACGAATAATTGTTTGGCAGCACTAATAGAGTGCTTTATGTGGGTGTATGTATGCAGATTTGGGTATATCTAAATATATAAAAAGTGCAGGGCAATAATACAATTCACATTTTTGTGATGATATATGAACAATCACAAGTATTATGTATGCAGCTAAAGTAGCTTGTATTACACATGCATCTTTTAATACATAGCTGAGTGATTGAGATTTTTCAACGGTATGACAGTATGACAGTATGCTCCTTTAGTATTTTGAAGTTTCACACCCATCAAAAGGCAGTGTTTTGAGACTCACATTTGGTGCAGATGATCTTGGGTCTCTCCCAGGTCCCGTTGGGTCGGCAGCGGACGGTTGGGATGTGTCTCTGGAAGAAGCCGTCGTTGCACTGGAAGCGAACCACAGCGTGGATGTCGTAGTGTGAGCGTCTGCGGCCCACTAGATAGGCGTTATCTACGGCCGGCGGAGTGCCACACATCACTGCAGACACACAGAAACCATCAGTGTCTGTCTGACTGAACTCATCCTTAACATGCAAAACCCCCCAAAATTTAACTCACAACATAAATGCTGGATTATCAGCCAATCTGCATGCCACTATTTAACAGCATCACATTTTACTAAGTGAAACAGAAATTTGGGTTAATTCTGGTTACTAAATGAAATATAATTAATTATAATTTAATTTATTTTTAAACAGAAATCGCTGAATGATAAATGTATAACCTAGTGCTGTCAAACGATTATGTCAGGATTCTGCCTGTCACTGTGTTTTGTGTCTTTTGTGGTGTCAGCACACAGCTTTGTTTTTCGTCAGCCATGTGCTTCCCTAGTCCCTCCTCCTCGTTTCCTCGTTACCACACCGTCTTGTTAGCCTTGTTGAGTCCTTGTCTAGTAGATTGTTTTCACCTGTTCCTTGTGTGCCTTCCTCCCTACTTATAGTGCCCCTTGCCCTAGTGTGTTTTGCTGGTTCGTTCTGTCTTTCTCACCCCTTCTGTCTCTGGATGTGTTTTCTTGTGCCCCTGTCTAGTCCTCTGTAGTATTGTGCTCTTGTCTTGCTCCTTGTTTTGCTTTTTAGTTAGTATTTGCTTTCTTTTATTTGAGTATTTTTAGTTTTCCTAGTCTTGATCTCTTGTTTTGCACTTTATGTATTTAAGTTGATCGTGATGTTTAAATTAATGACTACTTTTGTTGTTTTACTTATTATTTATTCCCCTGGCTTTTTGTGTATCTCTGTTCCTGTGGAGCATTGTCCTATCTTTTGCACTATAGTTCCTGTCCGGTCCTGTTCCCCACCACTGGTTCTCCTTGCCTAGCACTGGGTCAACATCAGTGTTGGTGGCCTACAAGTCTCTGGGTCTGGCTCAATCATATCTTGTCTTGTTCTCTCTAAATACCCGGTCAGGCTTCTCCTGTTGCTGTTATAGTCTGCCAGTTGGTGCCAGAGTGGACTGGTTCCAGTGGTCCTCCCTTTTCATGTTTCAAATAAAAACTGTGTTTCTCATGTCATATCACTTATGCAATTCACTACTCTCTTGTATCAATCTGTTTTGTTAATAAACCCCCTCTTTGTTCAACCTGCGTATGGGTCCTCCTTCCAGATCCCTGGCAGATTAATCACGCATACAAAATAAAAGTTTTTGTTTGCATGTGTGTGTGTGTGTTCTGTGCATTTTTATAATGCGTATATATTCGTGCGTATATTCTCAAAATATATACACGTATTTATATGTCTATACTCATATCATTTATACTATACATTTAATATATAAACATAATTCTAAAATATACACATGCACATGTGTCTTTATATATACACAGTGCGCACACACCATGTAAAAAAAAAATAAATGAAAAACTTTTATTTTGGATGTGATTAATTAATTGTGATTAATCATTTGACAGCACTAGCATAAATTATTTTGAATTATAAATTCAATTTATTTTTATATTTGAATATAAATTGATTAATATAATTGAATTTATATTTAAATCTACACTTAAAACTATAATTCCATTTATTTCATATTATAAAGTAGCATGATTGAAATGTGTTTTAGGGTTACTGATAAACATTGGCACTTCGTCAGCAGTAAGCACATTATCATAGCCTTGCAAAGAGAATTGCACCGAGATCAAAAGCAGAAATGGTAGTTGTCCATTTTAAAAGCAGATATGCAAAATGTGCAAATAAAAACAGTTAAGAGCAGGATTAAAACAAAAAGGTCTAAAAACTAATATCCGAAGTTCTCATGCATTTTATATTTTGTTCTTTGATGAGCTGCAATAAAGGCTTTTT
Source organism: Enteromius argenteus (assembly GCA_032357425.1). NCBI lineage: Eukaryota > Metazoa > Chordata > Actinopteri > Cypriniformes > Cyprinidae > Enteromius > Enteromius argenteus. The sequence goes on along the minus strand of JAUCMR010000156.1, from coordinate 229,886 downwards.
TCCCACCTGACTGTGCTGTGCAAAGTGTTGATTTTTGCCTAATTACATGCAAATCAGAGTGACCAAAATTTGTGAAGCCTTTACAAAACACGCTTACTGCATGTGTCAAAAGTTTTGCATGCACCCAAAATGAGAAAAAAAACAAATTGGTGTTTCAAAAAAAAAGAATGCAGCTCGAATCTGCCTCAACACAGTCGACCACAGATAAACCTTTATACGGCTGAACACTAATCTGAACGCTTCAGGTTCCAGGAGGGAAAATACGATTTTTTTAAATGTTAACCTTTTGAATGAAATGAAATCCTGAAACCCAGTCACAAACACTGCGTCTCCAAACAATGAGGCTGATTTAAATAGGCAGGAAGCCACCGGCCATAAATCTGTCCAGATCCTGGACGTGCCACAAAAGACAGCATCGTGGGAAATGTAGTGCAGAGCCCAGAGCTTAAAACCACAATCCAAGCCTCTGAATACTCGCTCCCTAAAAACTGAGAGCTCGTTGTGAGGAGTTTAGTCTCTCATTCAGAGTCCATTGAGCTGCCACACAGAGCCCATGAAGCAGAGATGAGACTGAATCAATGGACACATCAAAACACCTTTAATCTGTCTCACTGTCCACAAGATGACAGTCAAATTGACACTGAGACGTTCCTGCAGTTTATTAAGTGCGGCTCACATACACACACATGATCGATAACCACTTAAACTGGAAAACCCGCTCGGTTTTTAGGTGTGTGCGTGAAGTGAGTGTTAGATGATGCATTAAAGCTTTAAAAGATCAGAGAATATTATTGGCTGCTAATTAAACTTTATATGTACATGGTTTGTAAAGTAAAGACATTTTTAGAAATAAACTAAAAGGAACATTTCTGGCATATTCCACTCATTGCAAATCTCTCTTTTTTTTTTATTTTATGAATTGAAGACATTCCGTTCTGATTTAAGACCAATTATATATCATTTTTGCTCACCGGGGCTGCATTTATTTGATCAAAAATACAGTAAAATCTATAAAATTGTTAAATATTACTACAATTTCATATAGATGTTTTCTATGTGAATATTTGTTAAAATATAATTTATTTTTGTGATGCACAGCTGTATTTTCAGCATCATTACTCCAGTCTTCAGTGTCACATGATCCTTCAGAAATCATTCTAATATACTAACAAACATTTCTGGTTATTAGCAACGTTGGAAACACAATATTGTAATATAATAAAACTGTAATGCATTTTCTTTTTCAGGATTCACAGAAATGAATAGAAAGTAAAAAAAACAGCATTAATTTGAAATAGAAATCTTCAGTAACATTATAAATGTCTTTACTGTCACTTTTGATCAACTTAATGCATCCTTGATCAATAAAAGTGATAAAGTCTCTCACCAGTTCCTTTCTTGCAGATGTAGGGTAGATTGTAGTTGCAGGGCACATCGTTCCATTTGCCGTCTTCTCTGGTGATCATCACCACACAATCCTCTCCGCCCGCAAAGAAATTATCCGGCTGATTCTCACGCCAGTTCTCATACACCTGTGAGAGGAACAGACCATGTGAAATGATCACTGATGAGACAATCTGGAATAAGAATGTGCACGGAAATCTGAATAAACCACATGAGAACAGACAGATTGATGGAGACCATGTGAGTAAAACACAGTGGTTTAAGTTTGATTTCCTCACAGTCTACAGGTGAAGCTTCAAACCATGTTCATTTGGGACTAATTCTTTTAAAAATGACTCACAACGTCCATCCCATCAGTCCACTGGAAATCCTCCTCCACTGTACGATCATTCAGCCCGATCCAGACGTTCTCATGACCCAGACCTGAGGACCACACAAACATGGTGAAAAACAATTCCCCTTACACTGCCATCTAAATCTTTACTGCATCCAGAAAAAAATAGCTTAAATATTTACTTGAGATCTTCAGTTAATATTTCAATAATTTTATAACAAATATATATGGTTCTCTGATAACAGATAATGGTCAAGAAAGCAGATAAACAAAATATTACTTCTTTTTTGAGCAAGTATTTTGATCATTTTTACTTACATTTTTTTATTTTCCATTTTTATTACTTAATTATTAGTTTTTCGCCAACTCTTAAACAGCTTGTACAATGATTGTAAAATGTTTTAAAATTTTTTATCATTTGATATATCTTTTTTAAAATTATTATTTGTGTATATTTATTAATTATTTATATATATATATATATATATATATATATATATATTAGGGCCGGGACTTTAACGCGTTAATTTAGATTAATTAATTACACAAA
>JAUCMR010000156.1:200879-227498 GCA_032357425.1 Enteromius argenteus | reverse complement strand
ATTAATTAATTACAAAGCCTCTAATTAATTAGATTAATTTTTTTAATCGAGTCCCGGCCCTAATATATATATATATATATATGGGTCAAATATACTGATTTAAATCGGTAAATAAATAAATAAATAAATTAATTAATTAATTATCCCTGATTTACTAAATTTACCCACTAAACACTAAAATGTCATTCAGTGTAACAATCTTGCCAGGCATATTTACAACAAAAATCAATTTATGACACATTAAAAGATGAATTACTTTCCCCCGAAATACTAATTAATTTTACATTATTTAAATTTGCCACTACCCTAAGTTTTGCCCATTTGTCAGTAAGATTGAAAAATAAAGAAATACATTTTTTTATTTAAAACACAATAAAATTTAATATGCTTCCTTTTTCTTTTATATATTTTAATATAAAAAAGTCAGAATAAGTATGTTGTTTGTATGTTTACATAAATATTGTGTTAAACTGAATGACAATATAACATTATTTCAACCAAATTTTGACATTTTATTCTCTAAATCTTATTTGAAACCTTAAAAGTAGACACTTTACTTACATTTAACGTGCGTTCTATGGACATATGGACTTTTGTGAATTTCTTTTGATGCTGACATGCTATGGGTCTTTGAGCCATATATATATATATATATATATATTTGTTTGTTTATTTTTTTGACCAACCGTTAAGGAAGTCCTGCTCCATGGAGGAAGTGATGCTGGTCAGGTGACTGCTGTGCTCCCTGCAGTCCTTCTCTGCGTCCTCCCAGGTGTGTCTGCGAGGAAACAGACGGTAGCAGTGACCGTGAAACTTCTTCCAGCCGTGTTCACAGCCCTCTGTGTCTGCACACAAACAACATCACCACAGAGGAAGTTCAGACTACTGAATATTCAACATGTGCAAACTTTTGCACAATACAAATGTGAATGCAAGATATTATTTGGATACTACATATGCAATACAAATACGCATGTGCAACATATGCAAGAAATGACTGCATATGCAAGATATAAACTTTAGGGATAAAAATATATAGAAGTATGTTTCAGCCACAGGCTAAAACTTTTTTAAGTTAATTGCAACTTCTTATATCACAATTCTGTTTTGTTTTGTTTTTTTTCCGATTTTTTTTTAAATTCCAATTTAGATTTTGCAATTTTAAGTTTATGTCTCAAAATTCTAAAACTCAGTAAATAAATAAATAAACCCATGAAAAACCCATCAAAACAACAACAACAACAAAACAGAATGTAATGAGATGTAAACTGAAAAAAGGCAGAATTGCAGCATGTAAACTCTTAATTGTGAGACAGACTTGTTTATTTCCTGATGAATTCGATGAAAAAAAAATGCCTTAATTGTGAGATAAAAGGTTATGGGCTTCCATTAAAACAACAACAAAAAAAAAAATCACAACAAAATTCCTAAAATTCAACTTAAATGAAAATGACTGTAAAAAGTAATAATTTAAAAATAGTATTAAATTGAAAATAGTAATAAGCTAGTTTATATCAATGATACTGTCATATCGGAGGGTTCCCCGTCACGTCCTCCGGACCATCAGAGGGAGATCTTGCCAGAGTATTAACCAGCTTTTCAGACTCAAATTCCCATCAGCCCCTTCCCTGGGATTGAGCACACCTGTCTCCCATCTCTCATTACCACTCATTATCAACAGTACAACGTGAAGCCCTTTTTTGGCCCAGTTGTCAATTCCAAGCGTTCTAGTGTATGTTATTGTCTTTCGTTGCTGACCTCAGACTGTTTTACCTCTCTTGTGATCGTTCTCTGCCTGCCCTGACCTTGCTTACTCTGTTCCTTGATTGTGATTGTTTGCTGCCCACCTTGAACTCAGCCTGTGTTCCCCCGACTTTGATTTTGCCTAGCCTCTATTGTTCCCATTGCCCCTGTTGATTCTAACTGTATGACTCTCCTATTAAAATTGCTGCAAATGGATCCCGCTCAGCCTGGTCATTCCTCACAGATACTAAAACACACTCATATACACAGTATCGCATCATACCACTTCTAAACAAGCGAATGTTTTCATATGAATGATTCATTTGAGCTCATTGGTGTTTATTATCATGCATTCTCATAATCCAACTCTGTGCTCGTGATTCTGTGGTTTCATCAGATTAACACTGATCAAAACATAACCCCCTGAAATCTCAATCTGCCTGCAGTGAGTGTGTCTGTGTGCGTGAGAGCGAGTGTGTGCGTAGTTAAATCTGAGGGCAGGTCACCGGAGAGCTGCTATTAAAGCAGCACACAGATGTAATTACGTCTGTATCAGTGGAAGAAACACTGAGCAGTAAGTGTGGGTAATGTACAATCAGCCTGTCATTACTGCAAAATAAACCCTCTGCAGGGTCTCCTATCACCCACACAGGCTTTATTTTAATAATGACCAGCTGACTGAACATTATCCTGGATACTTATAGAATAAATAAGATATGACACATTGATATGAGTGTGTATGATTCATTATGTGAGAAGAAAAAGAGTGTGGAGTGATCTGAGAGATGTGAAGCTAAAAAATATATAGTATCATTATAGACTGTAAAAAAATAAATAAAACAAAGTTGTTTTTTTGAGTGCTTCAAAGTACTTCAAAATCGAATGCATGTTACCTGCAGGTTCTTTGTAATTATTTGTGAAATATACAAGCAATTTCAAAAGAGTTCATCAATATAGTAGCCTATGATGAAGAGAAGCTACTATTTATGCTGAATTTAATGCCAGATACAGTTTAGTGTTTGTAATATACCAATAATAACCAATTTCACACATAAGGCAAGACTTTAAAATTATTAAAAAGCCTGAAATATGCCACAACTCTTATTTTCTTTATCTCTATTCTTTAATTATTCCATCTGCCTTTTTAAAAAAGGTGAGGGAGATAAAATATGCACTTCTACAACCATATTACTCTTATAACAAACAGAATTACAGTATAAACCCATAAAGTTAACACTATCATAAATCATTGACAGTTTTTTTTGCTGATATTACTAGCTTTACACTATATAACCTTTTACTGATTTTTGCTCAATGTGAATATGCACATACAATATTTGCAAGCTATTACTGGATATGCAGTATGCTAATTTGATAAACTTGCCTATTGCATATACAGTATGCAATATATTAAATTGATCATAAAGGTGTAGTGAAGTCTATGGCTCATTGCCTTTTAAAGTTTACATTTAAGGATCATTTTGAAGAATTCTGTTACAGCTGGGTAGCCTTTTAAAGTCATATAATGCTTTATGTATCAAAATCAAATCAAAATAGATCAAATGAATCACTTTTATGATGACTTTTTGCTCAACAGCATCTGTTAATGTTCACTTTTGATTGTTAAATGAAAGTTAGTTGAGAGTTAAACCATGCAATAATTTAACTAAAACAGCACAGGAAAGTGTTTTCTGGTTATCATGTACATTTTTCTGAATTTTACTGTTGGCCTAATGCTTATTCAGAAAGCAAGTGAAAAACACTTCCTGTTGCACTCTCCTGGAATCACCTCAGATTAAACACAAACACCTGCCCATCAGCTGCAGACGCTGTCTAAATCTCTACAGCATCATAACTATGATGAAGCATCTACTAAACACACACACTATAATGCGTCTGATAGAGTGCAGTGACATCACGCTCGTGTGAAGCAGCCCTGTGCATTATTAGCAGTAATGCATCATCGTTAGAGTCACTGTCACCGGAGACACAGAGGAGAATGAGCGAAGAACCACTGAGAGAGCGCTCAACGTCCACAGCACACCTTCAGACGCTGACAAACACTGTACATCGCTAATGAGAGGAATGAAAAGATCTGGAACAACTCACACACACTTGCCAATATCACTAGCTGACTCTTATTTGACTGATGTTGCATATGCAGTATATTCATTTGAATGTTTTATGCAGTGTGAATATGTAATGTATATGTAACATATTAATTTGACAGATTTCTGTATGCGAGTATGCATTTGCAGTATATGCAAGATATTGCTGCATATGCAATTCATTGATTTGACTTGTTATTTTTGCACAGCTCAAATATACATGCAATATATTGCATTTACTGCTGTCAAACAATTAATTGTGATTAATCGCGTCTAAAATAAAAGTTTTTTTTTACATAATATATTTGTGTATATTTATTATGTATATATAAATACAAATATGTGGATGTATACCTGTATATTTAATACAAATATGTTATGTTTATATATTAAATATATAATATCAAATATAAGAAAATAAATATATAAATGCATTTACATGTAAATACTTTCAAAATATATACTGTATGTGTGTGTTTTAATATATGCATACTAAATAAACAGTAAAAACAGACATGTAAAGAAAAACTTTTTAAAAAGGTGAAAAAATTTAGCAAATAAGTAAATAAATAAGTAAAATAATGCAAGCAAGTAATATTATCAAAAAAAAACTTTGGCGCACAAACAGAATTGAATGATGCAGTGAAGGTCACCCTGACCAGTGGAAACCAGCTTTGCAACAAGGATACCCTTCATCTTAAAGGTGAAGACCTCTGAAGACATCACAATGATTGACAGGCAAAGAGCATTTCTGATAGGCTTAAAAGTCTGAGCCACGCCCCTTTTCTCCACTGACTTCACTAACACTATAGACGGTTTCATCGGGCGCACGCACCTGGACCTAAGTTAACTTCCGGTCTGTGTACTCTAGAAGGACTTAGCTGTTGTTATTGATACTATTTGGATGTAAAGTTAGGGCCACAAAAGCACGCATGAACAGTAAAGTTTGTTTATGTTGTTGTCGTTGAAACTATCTATAGAGATACAGTATTTCATGATCAGACAGAGAAGTGTTCTGAGCTGGATCCTCTCACCTCTCTCACATCGGTCTCCGCTGTAACTCGGCAAACAGAGGCACACAAACGAGTCCTCTTTATCGATGCAGGTGCCGCCGTTCTCACAGGGGTTCGACTGACAGTCATCAACATCTGAAAGAACAACACAGTCAGAAAGCTTCTGCATAAATATTAACTTGATCTCAGATCATTCTCCCAAAGTTGCCTAGTACAAGTAAATGATAGACATTACAATTATTTGGCTCCTTTTTTCTGTAAAAACACTGACTTCAGCAAACATCTGCATATATTAATACATGAAGAGTTCATTTGCAATAAAAATTCCCAAAAATCATATTTTTTCATTGTGTATTCCAGTTAATCTCAATCAAACTGCAGTTGATTTATTCTGACTAGGTTACAAAATAAAAATAAAAAACCCCCAAAACTAACACAATAAAACATAAAACATGAAAACATAATACAAACATGATTTCTAAAAAATTAACAAAACAAGAGTTATCTGTTTTTGCAATTAAACTTCATATATTTTTTACTAAAACTACAGTATTAAAAACAACTTGCGATTATTTGTTTGATAGCACTAGAAATATCTAAACCTATAGGTATAATAAAAATAAAAATGAATTAATACAACGCAGAAATTTTTTAAAAAGCAAATAAAAATGGCAAAAATACAAAATAAGTAGACGTTTAACTAAAGAGGAAACAGAAAATATTAAAATAAAATCTAATTAAAAATATTAACAAAAACCCAATAGTATATCAACGCTGCTAAAATCACACTAGATTAAAGAGCACATTTCAAATAAACAGTTTGATGCTGTTTTAGAGCATAATGAATGAATGACTGTCTGCTGAGGGTCACTGCACAGAAGAGAGCAGGTCTGAAGAGGTCTGGAGCAGCATGAGGTGACAGTAGAGCAGTAATATCTGTGTTAAAGAGTGGACAGTGATGTAGAGGCTCAGTGTCTGTGTAAGAGCTTTACAGCTCAGGATTACTGCGAGACATTAGCGCAGACGCTTCCCGATATAGCAAACACTTCTGAGGCTCGCGTTTGTCAGGCTTGCAAAAAAGTTGTCATCAGAGGAGCTTGAAAACATAAAGTAGAAAGTCTTAAAAGTTTGTGTAACGCGTCAGTCACAAAGTCCCGAACTGCTGCTCCTCAACTTCTTGAAGTTTTTAGGCTTTAAGTGGATATCAGATGAGCGGAGGATCATAGGAAGGCGGTATTTGGAGCTCAGGCTGTTTTAAGAAACTTAATACATTACGGATTTGATTGTCGTGTTCATCGCATCATTTCATGGGGCTTTAAATGTGATGGGAAGAAAACGAAGCCTGATGAAAACAGACAGAGTCTTAAGAAGCCTCTCAAGATCACATCTGGGTCACCATAAAAGTAAAGTCAAATTAATTAACTATTGTACTTATGTAAATTATGACATACAGCAAAACAAAGACACTTTTTCCGATCACACTCCCAGTCGTTATAGACATTATTTCATGACAATTATGGATGCCTCCACAAGGTATAAATATATTTATTTATATTTTTAATTATAAAGTTTTTATGTTTAGGGGAACATTTGTTGTAAAATAATAAATAAAAAAAACATAATAATTGATTCATATATTTCACAAATATATTGATTTCACATTCAGTTTAAAATCTACTGTAAAAAAGCCACTGAGGAAAAAATTACAAAAAGAAAAAAGTATAATAAATAATAAAAATAAATAAAAAATAAATACTAAACACAACAAAACTAAAACGTTAAATTAAAATGAAAACGAAAAGAATCTTAAAAAATAAGATCTAATAATAAATACACAATAATAAAGCACAATATAAAATTATTTTTATTATAACACAGTTATAATATATTAATTAATACTATTTATAATTAATAATAAAAACATACTGTATCATGAGGAATGTTCATCAAAATAACTACAACTAAGTAAAATAAATAAAAACTTAAACGTAAAGTATGAAAACTGTTTTATGCAAAGAAATGTTTATAACTTTTAAATATAATTTTTTCTATAATACGATAATGTTTGAAAAGATTGACCTCTAAATATGATTTCCACAATCCGTCATGTTGATATTCATCAGTGAAAAGGAAAAGCACCTACTGAGGTCATATCCTGTTTCTTAAAGACTGGCAAGGTTCTTCTGCTCTTCATGAATATTTGAATGGGCTCATGCATTATGCATATGATTTCTGAAAGTGCTGAATATCTACACCAGCTCCAGTTTCTCCATCACTGCTCTGACGCTGCTCACATCTCGGTACAGTATATACATCCTCAGAGAGATACACAAACCAACAAAACACTCTCTGTGCTTTCTTTCTTCTGTTGAACACAACGAGAGCGAATGCAGACAGATGCTGTCATCTCCTTTCGTGCTTCACAGGCGAAAGAAAATCAAGCCGAACTATTATACTAAAATATCTACCAGAAGCGTTTGTTTCTAACCTGACATGCTAATCTAAAGCTATTAGAGTTGCCATTTAATCATAATAAAAGCAGAAAGTGTATTAGCATTGACCTTCTTCTCACTGTTGTCGTTCCTGTCTCAGAACGTGAAGAGGTCAACATAAACCTGTCAGCCTTCTCCTGACCTTTGACCCCCATACGCCCACCCTAGGGTCTCACGTGATGGACTGCTTGACCTCTGACCTCCGTATTGACCTGACAGCTGGACCAGAACCCTAGTTGAACTAGCGCTGTCAAATGATTAATTGCATGCATTATGTAAACAAAAACATCAATTGTTTGACATCACTAATTGAACATTTTCCTCTATAATTCTAAATGCAGATTACAGTATCTTTTTTAATCTACTGTAGCTATGTTAATTATTGATAGAAACACTTTTTAAGAGCAGTCTTCTCTTTTATACTTCTTTATAAAAAGTAAAGGGCAAACGGACAGACTGTATGGGATTAAAACACAGCGCAGATGGTTCATAAATTCCCCGCCGACACTTTGACCTGCTACAAACTATCATGAGTAAACAACAATCACACACACACTTATCAGAAACACATTTCTGTCAAGGCTTTTAAAGGGACAGGTCATCTAAAAATGAAAATCTGCTGAAAATGTACTCATCAAAGATTAGGATGAGTTTGTTTCTTCATCAGATCTGTAGAAATGTGTCTCTGCATCAGTGTCTCAGCAATGGATGTGAATGGGTGCCGTCAGAATAAGAGCTGATAAAAACATCACAATAATCCACAGCACTCCAGTCCATCAGTTGTGTTTTGTTTCTTACCTCAATATTTGCTTTTCATCATGTACACACTTATTTCATGTGATATTTAGGGGTGAATCTCTTTAAACATTATTTTATTATATAAAAAGTTAGATCTAAAAGTAATTTATTTACACAAGACAACTGATGTTGACAAACAATTTTTTGTTTATCGGCTCGCTCCCCTGGACAGCAAGCCAAACATGCTATTCTATTTGCATTATGAGGAAGTGTGAACTCGTGAAATATATTTATTTTTGTCCTTAATTTTAGTTATTTTTTATTAATATTTACCAATAATGATATAGATATTCTTTTGTATTAATTTATTATTATTATAATAAACAGAATGTAATATTGTGCTTTTTTTATTTTTTATTTTTTTATTAGATATTATTTTTAGATTTTCTGTTTTCACTTAAACTGTTGTTATTTCATGCTTATTTTAATCAAATATATGAATAATCCTCAATGATATCAATATAAATTTTTAGATTATTAATTAGTAACTTATCAATTAATATATAAGGATGTTAAAATAATTACTATGATAATTATTCATATCAAACAATTAAACAATTGTACAATTGTTTAATTGTTTGATATGAATAATTATCATATATATATTACACTCAATTTAGGTCTTGTTGTGTGTATATATATATATATATATATATATATATAATCAGTTCTGTTGTGTGTGAAGAAAAAAAAAATCACAAAAGGTTGTTTGTGATGTGAACTGATGGACTGGAGAGCTGTGGATTTTTGTGGTGTTTTTATCAGCTGTTTGGACTCATTCTGACGGCACCCATTCACTTCCATTGCTGAGACACTGATGCAATGCTACATTTCGCCAGATCTGATGAAGAAACACACATCCTAATGTGTTCGTCTAAACTCTGTATTTTCTCACCGATTTCGCAGCTCTCTCCAGTGTAACCCTGCGGACAGAAGCAGCGAAAACCCTCTCCGTGAGGAAGACAGGTCCCTCCGTGCAGACAGCTGCATCTGTCGTCCGCTGTTGAACAGAAAACACACACACACAAACAGGGTCTGGAGTCAGTGATGCTCTGGAGGTGATCCATCACAATCTGTCTGTGATTATAAAGCTGGCACACACTCGCAGACATACGTGACCCGCGTGACCCGCTGAAAGACGGCCGGGCGAGTCCTCAATGCCCTAATGAACATTTAGACACACGAGTGAGGTTCAGCTGCAAAAACCTGATAAATAAGTCCAGTTTTCCAAACATCATCTGTCTTATGTTAAAGCACTGGCACTTTATTGACAGGAAGGACATTTGTTTGTTTACCTGCAGAACTCACTGCCATAACACTACCATAAACACTGATATTAACAGTAATAACTGTTATAGCACTAGAGCAGTATTCAATGCAGTTTTTGATTAGGTTTGTTGTGAATAAAACCAAATTGGCTTAGTGTGATTATCAGATCATAAAGGCTGTGATCTAAATAAATAATTATATGCACTGCATGAACAAAAGAGAAGCTTAAAGAGATGAACGATGAAATGAAGAAGAGCTGAAAGATATGAAAATAGAGAAATTAAGACAGCCATAAATATTAGCATTTAAACATTAATAATGATAAAATAATACTTTATTATTATTATTGTTATTAACATCAACATGCCAAAAGGGACTATGGAAGAAAATTAGCCAATGTGTAATGTCCCTGATTAAATTAAATAAATGAAAATTAAACGAAAACTAGTATATTATTTTTCGTATTTTTCCTGAACATTGCAATATTAATAGTTTTGTTTTGGTTGATAATAATAATAATAATAATTATTATTATTATTATTTTCTAAATATTGCAAGAGTAATATTTTTTTTATTATATTTATTATTCATATTTTATTAATATGTTTAGTAATAATAATAAAAATAATACAATTATTTTAATAAAGCATTACATTAAGTATTAATTTAATTATTAATTATTGTTAAGTTTAATTACAATACAAAAATGATTTTCTTCCTCAGTATTTTTATCTAGCTTTCCAGCACAAATATCTAAACAATCTTAAAACACAATATATTTACTGCAAATGCAAAAGACATCAAAAATGAAAAAGGATCCAAATTCATTTATGTATTAAAAAAACCCAAACAGATATCTGCCAGCGGGTTCAGAAAAATAAGCCTAATTCAAAGAGAAATATTTGTTCTTGTTTTAATCATAAACAATAAAATATCTTTATTTTAATATATGTCATATTGCATCTGAAGTATCTGCATCTTATTTTAGGAATGTTCACACACAAGAATATACAAATCATTCAAAACTCTTCAGTCTCTTTCAAAACATTAAGACACAGCTGCATGTAAGGAACACATTCCAATAAGTTTATGCATGTTAACGTTCAGTATTAATCATTTCTAGAGCAACAGCAAATATAGGTGTTTTAGCATTTTCCAAGAACTGAGGAATGTTTTACATTATTTCAGACATGTTGCATGCTGCTCTATTATTGTGATTTAAACGTCACATAAAAGACGGGCTGTGATTGGTCAGTTTCCCTGTCAGTCAGTTTAAGTGGGCAGGTCTTCAGTAGAATTAACAACAAAGTGAAGTAGACGTTCAGATGACATTCAGTCTAAACACACAACACTACCATTCAGTCCTGCTTTCTCTAGAGTCTCTCTTCATTACTCCTCACACACACACATACCTCAGCCGTGCATGTGTGTGTCTGTGTGTGTGTTTGTGAGCAATCATTGAGGCCTGTAATGGGTTTCCAGCGATGAGTTTCAGAGAAGGGCTCATTCTTATACAGAACTGAATGAGGTTCACCGCTGACCTCTGACAATCTCACCTCACACACACACACACACACTGTGTGTGAGAGTCTCTTCACAGAATCAAGGTCATATATACCTGCTCTACATTTAAAGATACAGTTCATCCACACACTCAGTCATCATTTACACACACTCAAAACAAAGGCAGATGTTTATAGTAGAATGTTTAAGCTGCTCTTTATAGTACAATAGATGAAAAAGGCACTTTTTTGCGTGAATAAAAAGTCTCAGTCTTCAGTTTTTTAAAATATAGACTAAAATATAGTTATATTTTTATGAAAATTATACAGTGCTTTTTGTTCTTTTTGAAGACTGACAGCCTTTGGTGACCCATCACTTTCATTGTATGGAAGAGAACAGCTCAAATATATTCACTGTATTGCTGTTCAAAAATGGGATCTGTAAGACGCTTCCAGAAAAAACTGTAATATTGTGAAATATTACAATTTAAAATAACAGTGCTCTTTGATGAAAAAGAAGTTACAAAGAACAGCATTTATTTAAAATAGAAACCTTTGGTAGTCTCAAAATAGAGTCTTCACTGTCACCGTTTATCAATTTGACACATCCTTGCTAAATAAAAGTATTAAAAAAAAAGAAAAAAAAAGAAAGAAAAAAAACGTACTGACCCCAGACTTTAAACGTTAGTGTATATTGTCACAAAAGACTTCTCTTTTAAGTACATGCTTTTTTAAAGATATTTATTCATCAAAGAATCCTGAAAACAATGTATCACAAGAAAACAAAGAGCCACAACTTAATCAGAAATGTTTGCTGAGCAGTAAATCAGTATATTAGAATGATTTCTGAAGGATCATGTGACACTGAAGACTGGAGTAATGATTCTGAAAATACAGCTTTGATCTCAGGAATATATTACACTTTAACACATATTCACATGAAAACAGCGATTTTAAATTGTGATAATATTTCACAATTTTACTGTTTTTGCTGCATTTTTGAGCAAATAAATATAACCTTGATGAGTATTAAACTTAAAAAATAAAAAATTGTACCAATCCCAAACTGAATGGCAGTGTAGTTCATTAATGTGTCTTTATGAAATGTAGCGTATGTATTTAAAATGTATATATATTTATTAACTCTGAACATAAACAGCTCCAAATGTTACAAGAATACAATTTACAAAGTCCAGGATCAGTTCACTGAACATGAAAGTGTAGAGCGGGACTATCAGTTTAATTCTATTTCTTCTCTTACTCTCTGTTAGTCTGTCCATTCCTCTCTGTCTCTTACATTGATGGGCTTTATAAATACTTTTCTCGTGGATGCACTCAGGCTCTGTTGTCATGGCAACTGTGCTGCGAGCGGCTGCCAATCATCCTTTCGCTCCGCAGGCCACGCCCCCTCCTGTCTATCAGGCCTGTTTTTCTTCGTTATGGCAGCAAACCCTCGCTTCGGCCCTAATTGCTTCGTTGGCTGTTTTTACCACACATCCTTGAGGTCACACCAGCAGGGCATGATGGGATATACACAGAGAACTATATGTGACACCATATAATTGGTTTGTGAGGTTAAGAGGGCAACTGCAAACATGCGAGGTGATTTTTAACAGAGCGATATGCAAATATTGCACAAAGAAAGAGAAAAAAGAGTGTGATAATCACAGCAAACAATTACTCATCAGGCAAACTGATTTAATTCAGTGTTTACACAGCTGCAAATCTATTTAAACATCATTAAATTATCACAACAATCTTCCTCAAAACACTTCAGAGATATTACTAACACGCCGCCTATAATTAAATCAAAAACCCTGTTATTTAGATTAAAATATCACACTTCAGCAAATACAATATTTACTGTATACTCAGGAAGGAAATAGTCTTGATCTTTCAAAATAAAACTGACCTAAACATATTGTACATTTTAGACCACTGATATTGATATATTAGTATTGTTTCTGTTAATATTTGATTTTTATTTCTATATTTTATTTTTTCCTTTTAACTTTAGTTAAATGAGGTAATTTTGCAGATGTTTCTGTCATTATGTTAGTACTTTACTATTAGCTGTGTAAGTGCTGGTGCTTGAGACGTGTGTGGTGTCAGTCAGTTCAGCTCACAGGCCTCGTGTGATTGACAGCTGCTGTAACACTGAAGGTCAAATCCGGCCTTCTGCAGGACGACAGACGTGAGACGCCAGAGACATCAGTTTGTGTCAGCAGCAGCTAAATCAATCGTCATGGACACGAACCCTACCGAGCCGCCTCGCTGTCTGTCTGAGAATGACTGGAGTTAAAACACCGCCAGAGATGATCACAGCTGATGCTGAACGCTGAAGTGGCACACACACACATTTCCCGCTATAGCTTCTCACATATTCCAGAGCCGGATGAAGTGTTAAACTGCTGGGAGCGCAATAATGACTGAAACACACACACACACACACACACTACAACACACAGTGAATCTAGAATATGAATTAGTGCAGCACTGAGAGCCTGAGGCACAGCAACTGGTACTTAAGATTATTTTCAATAGTTCAGAGATGTCCAAAACCTCCCTTTTCTGGGGATAAATATTATACTTGATTAAATCTGTAAATAATCTAATCTAATCTAATCTAATCTAATCTAATCTAATCTATTAATTTATAATATAATATAATATTTAAAATATACATAAAATAAAAAATCTATAATAATATACAGTATATTAATTATTAATTAATTATATACATGATAATATTTTTTGTCTCACCAACATCTATTTTCATGTCCAAATATCCTTAAACATCCATAAGCCTCTTCACTATAACAGCTCTCACTATTATAACAGCTTGTTAATATTCATGACAATATGAATATTCATCTGAGTGAGCTCTCCACCCAAGCACACACTCATCACATTAACAAAGCCAACAAGAGTCTCTTTCCTGCACCTGGACATCCAACCACCTGCCACACACTATTAAAATATATTTCTTATCAAAGGGCTGTATAAAACCACCAGTAACTGGAATGAATGGAGGAAACTGGAACACCAAATAAGTCCCGCCTTCCATATTCAACAGCCAATCAGCAATCAGCTTTGTGTTTATTTCATAACTAGCATTACGTTTTTGCTCTACCCTGCACTTGTGCGTTGCTGTTCAGCCTGAAATATCTTTTTGAAGGTTATAAACAAAGTTTGACACCATTCAGGTCAGTTTTTAGGGATTTTGGCAAGACGTCTTGGCATTTTCACATTCAATTGAGGCATTTGAGCTCAAATAGCCAATCAAATCAAAACTGCTATCTGACATTTTGACATTAGGCTTAATTATACTAAAATGGTGTTGCTTTGTCAAATGTAATTTGGATAATAGGTATCCAGAGTGACTAGTTAATTTAGTTTTGTTCATACCATTCCTAAAATCAGCTGGTAATCTTGAAAAATGTGTTGGTTTTGACTTCTTGTTAAATTGTTAACTTTACACTGGGGTGATTCTAATGTTTTCTCCATTAAATGAAAAGACTATATGAACAAAGCCTGTGTGTTTGAGCAGGTTTCATTAACACTAGATGCAATTACATGAATTTTAATAGGAGCCTTTTCCCACAGGAAACCATTGTAAAGAAAACACTTATGGCTTAATGTATTAAAACGTTGATACTGGAGAATCAAAATCAGGATACATCTTATTAATAAAAGCAGATGAACAGAGAATATAAATGCAATGTGCAAGGTTATAAACTATCAGAAGTTAAGTACATAATGTGTAATTCATATCCTGGGTTCACCTGCTTTCCTACATATAAATATGCCTTATCAATAACATTTATATTCTGAATTGATCTTTTAGAATATCATACATAAGGTAGTTTATGAGTACATTAACCATTTTGTTTTTCTGGATTCTTTTTTATGATTTAATACAAATGCATCAAATACCGTGTCTAACGAAATTATTTAATAAAACTTTTTTTTTATATTAATACAACTCATTTAAATAGCAGTTTAATCAATCTTTTAAAACATAATCAACTAAAAATGTATTTTTTTTTTATTTAATTATGTTTTAAAGGCTTCAGTGTTTTATGATTTAATACAAATTTATCAAAAATTGTGTCTAAAGAAATGAATTAACAAAATGTTATAATGTTTTTATAAATAATAAATACGGTGGCTGAGAGGTGCAAAACAAATCACAATTCTGAAAACAAAATAACAAATTACAAACGCACATGCTAATCTAAAATACAACAGAACAATTCTGAAAACAGTACAACAATTCAGAAAACATTATAACAAGTCAGGAACACAACGACAAATCAGATAAACCGGAAGAGGTAGGTATGGTTTGAGACAGCGCCACTCACCGCTGACTAACACTGTGATATGCTTGAACTGTTTTATGTCTATAGATTTTATTTTAGGCAAGTCGTGATGATTTGAGAAGGCATAACTATTAAAACATTGGATGATCAACTCGTTGCCGCTGGCCGCAAAAGAAAAAAAATATTGATAAGCTCGTACCATCGGAAGAAATCCTGCAGGCGCCCCTGTCTCTGAGATACGGTTCGCTGCTGATATGAACGCAATCAATCACGGAAATGAACCGTTATTAATGACATATTATTTGATTAAAAAAATGTGTATTCGTTTCACTTACTTTCCTGACAAGCGTGACTGAGCAGAGAGCTTTATTTCATTTTATCGTCGTTGTGTTTTCATTTTGTTTTCAGATTTGCTGTTGTGTTTTCTGAATTGTTCTTTTGTTTTTTAGATTTGCAGTTGCGTTTGTAATTTGTTATTTTGTTTTCAGAATTGTGATTTGTTTTGCACCTCTCGTAACCGTAAATAAAAATAATAAAACTATTAAATCAATCTTTTAAAATGTAATCAAATTGAAAAACAATTTATTGACTACAAACTTTGCAGTTTAATTTTCTGTTAATTAAAACAGGGATGAAATATAAGTTTGTATGACATTCCTGAAAAATATTATCATTATTATTATTAACACTTTGAGAAGATTTTAGCATAGAATATTAATAGTTCTTCAAGTTAAACCATACTTTTATTTAAGTTTTCTAATTTTTTATAGTAATTTTTAAAAAAAATTGCATTGTAGTTTTCCTAAGTTTTTATCAATAGTAATATATTTCTGTCATAATTTCTTCAAGTTAAACCAAACATTTAATTAGGTTTTCTCTTTTGAGTTTCAGTGTGTTTTTGATGGCAGTTTTTCTCAAATGAAACGGTGAATCTTGATATGACATTGTTTATTACCCTAATGAAGACGATGATTACCTTCTTCCCCCGTGGAGTTGTTCTTGTGGACGGCCTCGGGGCTGCTCAGACCCTGCTCTACTTCGCTGGGGATGGTCGTGATGAAGCTTGATGTCTGAGTCTGGTCTGCAGATGTCGAGAGGGTCGTGGACATGGAGGCGGAGGGATTGGTCCCGCTCGTGGTCGTCTCAGTGGTGCTCTGGTTGAGTCTCTTGGGCTTGTTTCTGCGTCTATACTGGATCTCTCCGCGAGCCTCGAGGCCTTGTACGGCGGTGGAGAAGGACACTGAGCTGGTCGTCTCCACCGTCTGCGGCGTTTGGGACGTTGGGTACGTGTCACCCCACGAGCTGCCCTCCGTCTCTGGCACTCGACTCTCTCCGGAGAAGTTCTCGGTGGAGACGGAGACTCTGGGTTCAGGGGTCTGGGTTTTCTGCTCGGGTATTTCAGTCACTACGACCCAATCAGCCATCGTCGCCGGACCGTCCTGTGCGGGTCGACTGGTCTGACTGTCACTGGACCCATCTTTGGCATTCGGTATCACTGTTGTCGGTACGACTGAACTTGTGAGCGGGAAGGAGGTGATTAATTTATCAGGGATGGTTGAAGGATCGGGCAACCACGAGCGGCTCCACCAGGACATCAATCCTATAGAGACAAAACAACCAGTGTTGCTAGTGTTCATTACAAATAAACTGCAATAGAAATATTTCAAATAATTAAAAAGAGTTGAAATTAAAATGTCAATTTTATATATATATATATATATATATATATATATACACACATATAAAATAAATACATAAAAAGTAGTGCTGTCAAGTTTTTTGTCTACATAATATATGAGTGTGTACTGTATATATTCATTATGTATGTAAATACACACTCATGCATGTATATATTTAAGAAATATGTGTTGTTTATATATTAAATATATTTTATTATAAATATATACATATAAATAGATGTAAGTATTTTTTAAATATATTCTTTATGTGAGTGTATTTATATATATATATATATATATACATAATAAATATATTCAGAACACACACAAACACAAAAAAAACTTTTATTTTGAATGCAATTAGATTTTTATGGTAGTTTTTCTCAGTAGTAATCTATTTCCGTCATAATTGCTTCAAGTTAAACCAAACATTTATTTAGGTTTGAGTTTCGGTGTGGCTTTAATGGAAGTTATTCCTAGTTTTAGTTTTAAACACAAAATTTTTTGTGTACGACAGCACAAAAGAAAGTGTAAAAACAGAAATATTAAAAAAAGACAACAGCAAAAAATGACAAAATTACTACAACTACTGTAAAACTATACAAAAAGCTACATCAAAATGTTAATAAGTAATATAAAAAATGCAAAACTACTAAAAAATGATGAAAGCATTAATAAAGAAACTAAAACTTGCAATAAAAATAGATAAAATAAAATAAAAAAAAATATTCAGAATATTAATAAATACTATAATAGTAGCTTATAAATAATTCACTAAAACTTTGCATTATATTGTTACAGGCTATACTATTCTAGGATTTATTAATTTAGTTGTAGTTGAATATTCTGAATTAAATGTTTGTTTTATTTTAAGTTGTATTTTTTTGTCGCTTTTGTCTAATTTCTGTTTCCATCATCATCACACATCTTTTTTTCATCTGTTTGCCTCAAGCAAATAAGCAGCACTAACAAGGTAGAGACTAAACACACGCTTTCAGTAATGAGACTGATTAGTTAAAGACTCACTGCCAGATCTTCCTGATGATTATTAATCTGTCTGTGTGGGGTTATTCAATCAGCACTCGTGTTCATCTGCATTTAGATGTTGTTGTTTTCAGATTTATTCCTCTGATCTGTTTTTTTTTGTCTCTAGAGAGCAGCGAAGCGTCTGCCAGAATCTTATTACATCTTCACTTGACTCCAGTTCTTATCTACTCGTTTAAGACTTCAGGTTATTTGCCTTTTGTCTGTTAATAGCATTACTATTGCTCATTTAAAGACTAGTGACCTGAACCAAATGTCAATGTGCAACTCCATCGGTTCATGCATGACTCAAATCTTAAGGTGATAAGATGCAACATTTTCATCAAATATAAAAGACTTTTGAAATATGAACAGATTTGAAAGCACATATGCATCATATGCTTGATGACATTGTAAAAAACAGTTACAGAGGAAAACTGGACTAAACTACAGGAGATCAAATCATTCTTAGAACAGATAGTGCTTTTTAAAATGATCAATTATTAATAAATATAAAATATTAGACAAACATTTTTCATTTAAACTTGAATGAAAATTAGAATTAATTAAAAAAAGTTACAAAAAATGATTAAAATTTGAAAATGACTAAAACTAAAATTTAAATAAACAAATTAAAGCTAATAAATAATAAACTAATAAAAATTACAAACTGAAAATATAACAATAATATTACAATAAAAAAAAAACAATCATTTCGATTTCAGTTTTAGTTAAATAGCTAATAAAAAGCTAAATTCAAATAAAATATTAGATTAAAAAAACTTAGACATATGGGAACTCGCTTGAGAGTCCAATCACCTTCGAGTATTAAGAAAAGGCCAATGATATTGGCGTGCACATGATTACATCCAGGTGCATCTCGTCACTACGTGAGTATAAGAGAGCCCTGATGTAGTGCACCTGCAGCTTTTCGCTTCTGAGCCTCGCTGCATTGAATGCCAGTGTTCGAGTCTGCACGGAGAGATTTCTACGTAAAATAGTTCCAGCGAGTTCATGCTCTCTCTTCATCATCAGTGTTGACTGGGAGGCTGATTGGTGATCCCCGCGGGCTGGTTGCCTTTTTAAAGGATAGAGCAAGCCAGCTTTTTGCACAACAGCGAGTGACCCTACTGAGTGCACGGCGTGCCACGAGCGGTCCTCCCTGGGCAATTCGGGTGACAAAGAGCAATTTCTTACGGTTGGTGAAGCATCTTCCGGGATGTCGTTCCGACCGTGCGCTTCTGGGTGCGGGAGTCTCCTCACCTCTTCAGATGGACACGAGCGCTGCCTTACGTGTTTGGGCTGGGAACACGCGGAGGCGGCGTTTGTGGATGGCTCATGCGTCCTTCCCGTGGCAGTTCGGGGAGCCGTAAAGGCTTCTCGGATGAGACGGTGAGGCGCCTGGGGGATCACACGGTGACTGTGCAGAATGTTCCGTGCGGTGTAACAGCCCCGCGGACTTCTGCCTCACCAAGTAGTCCCGCGGTGGTGCTTCCTGAGCAGAGCGCTCCCCCGGGTGCCACCGGGCCAAGCGTCTCCTTTGGAGCACCCCAGGAGGATGAGATGTCGTCCGCTGCATCAGAGGGAGAGTCGGCGGGCGAGACTGAAGCCGAACCGGGACAGTGCCCCTCTGCGGTCACTGCCCCATCCCAGGCGGACGCTGAGCTCTCGGCTATGCTCCTCCGAGCCGCCGAGGGGATCAGATTGGAGGTACCGCGTGTGCCCCCGTCCGATCCATCGAGGCTGGATGATTGGTTTCTGGGTTCTCGGTCCCCCCCAGTGCCTTTCTTCCCGGAGGTGCATGAGGAGCTGACCAGGTTGTGACGAGCCCCGTAGTCGTCACGCCTGCGTCCTAGCTCCTCTCCCCTCACCACCGTCGATGGAGGGGCAGCCAAGGGGTACGTGGCGATCCCCCAGGTTGAGCGCGCTGTGGTGATGCATCTCTGCCCGCGCAGCGCAGCCACCTGGCGGGGTCTGCTGCGGCTCCCGTCCAAGGCTTGTAAGGTCTCGTCCACTCTCGCGGGCCGGATCTACTATGCCGCGGGACAGGCTGCTACCTCCTTGCACACGATGGCCACACTTCAGGTGTACCAGGCCAAAGCGTTGAAACATCTGCACGAGGGTGGTTCTGATCAAGGGGTGATGCAGGAGCTCCGTGCTGCGACCGACTTCGCTCTACGGGCGACAAAGGTCACCGCAAGTGCCCTTGTTCAGGTGATGTCCTCAGTAGTGGCTCAGGAGCGACACCTGTGGCTGAACCTGGCCCAGATGGCTGACGCCGACAAAGCTCGCTTTCTTAACGGCCCCATCTCCCAGGTCGGCCTCTTTGGTTCTTCCCTTAGGCTGCCCCACCGCGAGCACAGCGGTCAACGTTCTTTTGATACCCCTGGCGACTCGGGTGGAGGCTTGGTTACAGCTTCCTAACCCCTCGCAGTGGTTGGTACAGTACGGTACGCCTCGCCTATGTGATTCAGCTCGCCAGGCGCCCACCCAGGTACAGAGGCATCCTGTACACCACTGTCCGCTCGGAAGTGGATGCCATTGTCCTGCGTGCAGAGGTTGCAGTCCTACTGGCGAAGGACGCAATCGAGCCTGTCCCTCCAGCCGAGATGAGTTCAGGGTTTTACAGTCCTTACTTCATCATGCCCAAAAAGAGCGGTGGGCTGAGACCCATCCTGGACCTTCGAGCCCTGAACTGGTCCCTTCTCAAGCTGCCGTTCAAGATGCTCACAACGAAGCGCATTCTGAAATGCATTCGTCGCCAGGATTGGTTCGCTGCCATCGACCTGAAGAACGCGTACTTTCACATCTCGATTTTGCCTCAACACAGACCCCTACTGCGGTTTGCTTTCGAGGGTCGAGCGTATCAGTACAAAGTTCTCCCATTTGGCCTCTCCCTGTCTCCCCGAATCTTTACGAAGGTCGCGGAGGGGTCCCTGTCTCCCTTATGGCAGACGGGCATCCGCATCCTCAACAACCTCAATGAATGGCTCATTATAGCTCACTCGCGAGAGTTGTTGTGCGAGCACAGGGACCTGGTGCTCCGTCACCTCAGCCAGTTGGGCCTTCAGGTCAAATGAGATAAGAGCAAACTCTCCCCAGTGCAGAGGATCTCTTTTCTCGGCATGGAGCTGGACTCGGTCGAAATGACTGCCCGCCTTACCAACTAGCGCGCGCAGGCAGTACTGATGTGTCTGGACTCGTTCAGGCACAAAACTGCGGTCCCTCTCAAAACGTTTCAGAGGCTCCTGGGCCTGCTTCATGAGACCGTTTCAGTGCTGGTTACACGATCGAGTTCCGAGATGGGCATGGCACCGTGGCACTCTTCGGATTGGCATTTTCCCGGAGTGTTGCCGCCTGTTCAGCCCGTGGTCTGACCCTGCCTTCCTGCGGGCTGGAGTACCCCTAGGACATGTGTCCAGGCACATTGTGGTCCACACAGATGCCTCCTCCACGGGTTGGGGTGCTGTGTGCAACGGGCAAGCAGCTTCGGGTCCCTGAACAGGCGTCCGACTGCTTTGGCAAATCAATTGCCTGGAGTTGTTAGCCGTGCTCCTGGCCCTGCGTCGCTTTCGACCGATGCTGCGCCACAAGCACGTGCTGGTCCGGACGGACAACACTGCGGCCGTTGCGTACATCAACCAACAAGGTGGTCTATGCTCCCGCAGCATGTTACAACTCGCCCGCCATCTGCTCCTGTGGAGTCAGACGCGGCTGAAATCGCTGCGCGCTGTTCATATTCCAGGGATTCTCAACTGTGCAGCCGATCAGCTCTCACGGCAGTCCACCCACCCTGGAGAATGGCGACTCCACCCCCAGGTAGTCCAGCTGATCTGGAGTAACTTCGGCGAGGCCAAGGTAGACCTTTCTGCCTCCCCCGAGTCCTCCCACTGCCAGTTGTATTACTACCCTCGACGAGGCACCCCTCGGCAGGGATGCACTGGCTCACAGCTGGCCTCCGGGGCTCAAGTACGCTTTTCCCCCAGTGAGCCTCCTTGCACGAAGCCAGTGCAAGATCAGGGAGGATGAGGAGCAGGTTCTGCTGGTAGCGCCATACTGGCCCTCCTGGACCTGGTTTGCCGACCTAGTGCTCCTCGCGGCAGCCCCTCCTTGGAAAATCCCCTTGAGGAGAGACCTCTCCGGTCTTCCAGCGGCTGTGATTGATACCATCTGTCAGTCTAGGGCCCCCTCTACAAGGCAGGCCTATGCTCTGAGATGGAGTCTGTTCATCGACTGGTGCTCCTCTCGCGGAGAGGACCCACAGAATTGCCCGATTGCAGTGGTGCTTTCCTTCCTGCAGGAAAAGTTGGAGCGCAGGCTGTCCCCTTCGACTCTCAAGGTATATGTTGCAGCCATTGCAGCATACCATGACACAGTAGAGGGTATGTCCCTCGGGAAACACCAACAGGTCGTTAGGTTCCTCAGAGGTGCGAGACGGGTTAACCCCCCGAGACCACCTCTGGTGCCCTCTTGGGACCTTGCCGTCACCTTACAAGGCCTGCGGCAAGCTCCTTTTGAGCCACATCAGTCAGTTGAGATAAAATATCTGTCGCTTAAGACAGCACTGCTGATTGCGTTGGCATCCATCAAGAGGGTTAGAGACCTACATGTCTTCTCTGTCAACAAAGCGTGCCTGGAGTTCGGTCCGGTTGATTCTCACGTTATCCTGAGACCCCGGCCCGGCTATGTGCCCAAGGTTCCTACCACACCCTTCTGCGATCAGGTAGTGAACCTGCAAGCTCTGCCCCAGGAGAAGGCAGACCCAGCCTTAGAGTTGTTGTGTCTAGTACGCGCTTTGCGCCTCTACTTGGACCGCACTCAGAGTTTCAGACACTCTCAGCAGCTATTGAGGTCAGCAGAAAGGGAATGCTGTCTCCAAACAGAGGTTGGCCCATTGGGTGGTTGATGCCATCTCCCTGTCTTATTTATATCAGGGAGAGCCATGCCCCTTAGGACTGAGAGCCCACTCAACAAGGAGTGTTGCTTCCTCCTATGCGTTGGCTCATGGCGCCTCTTTAGCAGATGTCTGTAGAGCTGCGGGCTGGGCAACACCCAACACCTTTGCAAGGTTCTACGACCTTCGTGTACAGGCTGTGTCCTCCCGCGTCTTAAGTTGAAAACTGCAGGTAAAAGAAAGCGTCTGTAATAGACACAGTATTTACCTTTTTTTTGCTGTATTTGACCAACGAAAGTAGTTCCAAATAAAGCCACAGCAGAACCATTACGTATCTTCGAGCAACAATGTTTCACTATTGCATGAATCTGTGCTCTTGAACAAATAATGAATTAGTGAATAATTCATTAAGACTGTGACTTGATTTGTTTCTGAATGATTCAGATGTTAGAACAAATCTGTAAAATTAATGACTCAGTGACTCACTCATTTAGGGACCTGCAGCCACCTTCTAAAAGTACAACTTATTTTTATTATTATTTATTTATTTATTTTCAAATTAATTCGATATTTCAATATTCACTATGTTATTTTGAAACATTTAGTAACATCCAGTCATTTCTGTCACTGCTGTGAACCACCACACAATATGAAGAACATGAAAAGATTCAGGAGTCGTTCTCAAATCTAACTTTTTTCTATTGTATTGTCCAAAAGTTCAGTTGCTTAGAAAAAGTTGGATGATTTGACTTACATCAATATTGCAGTGCAGTTACATGTTTAAGTTAAATTCATAAATTAAGGTTTTGTTCAAATCCATTAGTATGAACAGTGTTAGAGTGATGCTTGCCTTTTCAAGAACCACTAATCATCATCTACTAGTGCATTGAATGTGACACGCTATGGTTCAGCTGGGGGTGGCGGACAGATTGAGGGGCAGCTTGGCTCTGGTATCCAGATGCAAAGCTATTTTAACATCTCCCCTGCACTGGCCTGGGTCTCTGTCTTCCCTGCACATTATTCAACAGCTCTCCCACAGAGAAAAGGTAAGGTAATCGATCAGTCGGCGACCTGCTGAACTGACAAAATATATGTGAGCTTGCTTGAGTGTGTGTCAGTGTGAGGAATTCAGTGCAGTCATATTCACCACATCATAAAGGAGCAGCTACTGTCATAGTCATGTGTGGTAAAGCTGTCAGAAAGGATTTAGTGAGAGATTTGTTGAACAGAGTCCAATTATTGGCAGACTTCACAAGCAGAGAGCAGATCTCTGGTCTTAGGCTCTAGTTTAGTAATATATATTGTTAGCATTTAGTCACTTTTAAAGCACACAATTAGAGCGAGCAAACAGCATTCAGATGTGGATGTGAAGAGTCATTGGCTGGACCCATTGAACAAACATGCCTCTTTACTGCATGAGAAACTGTCTGATAGGTAAAAGAGTATAGTCATTATGAATATGCAGGAAAGATATGAAGACTCTCTCTGCCTTTTTTTGTATAGTTTAAGTCATGCTCAAATCAACAGAAAGGACAAACAATGCATCTGCTTCATTGTCAATAAAAGGTTTAGAGTTTATAATGTTCAAACACTAATTTTGGAGTCTCTTTGGAGATCTGTAAACATGCAAGACTTGAACAAACCTTTTGAGTAAGTAATTCAGTGACTTGAAAAAAAAAATTTGTTTTCAGCTACTGGTATAATGATGTTACCTACAGAAAGAGTCACTGGACAAGTGAGTCCTTTCAGTGTGTGTTTATCTTTAATAAACGCTGTCAAAAGATTTGAAATACTAAGATGAAACAAACATTAAAACCATCAATTCCAACATTCTACTTTATCTTGCGGAAGCTGGTTATCTTTCCAATTCCCTGAACTCATTTTCTTTTACAAGAACACATTCATTTATCCCCATCCCGTCAGGACTTAGTTATTCTAAGAGGCCCAACTACAGCTTCTCTCTTCTTTCACTGTTTTTTTTTTCATTACAGTTAATGCATAATCCACATGTGACTGGATCACATTAAAAAAAGAATATGAGAACCAAAGCATAATTATGCTCCAAGTGTTGTTCCATAAACACATATGGAGAGTCGAGGGATGTTCAGGCTGATGCTAAACTGGCAGAGTCACATATACAAACCCAAAAACATAAACGCAACATAATACTAACTTCACTCTTCTTTTCCATCACTTATAAAGTGTCAGTGAAGGCCAGAGAGAAAGGATGATTAATGATGTTTACAGAAAGGTTGATTTTATGTGATTTGTATAATCAATAGACAGAATACAACGACGAGTTATGAGTAGCAGTTTACCGATATGAGCTTCACAATGCCTGATGTGAAATTCAGTATAACTATAATAAAGAGTGAGAGAGTCTCAAATAGCACAACCAAATAAATAAATAAGATAACCTCCCAACCGTGTGACCAACATGTAAAATTACCAAATGTATCAGCTGAGACTAGTTGGACTGGGCCAATAAAATGCTAGTATAAATGTGGATCAATTTAATGATTGCAAATAAAACAGTCACAAAATTTCAAAATACTTATATGGACAATATTTAGTCATATTTCACTAAGGCTGTTTTGACATCTGGCTTGTTGCATTTTCTCTCTTGGTTTAGTTCATTATGGCATATATGAACATGCAGTCAGCCCAAGATCCACTAAATGCAAATGCAAATGATCTACAGGTCTAAAAATGCCCTAAAACATTATGAGTGTCTGGTTTTACTGATACATGCTTGTTGTTTTCTTTTGCAGTGGTTTGGAGTCTGACTACACTATTGTATTAAGAGATGGAGCAGTTTAGCTGCTGGGAGTTTATTTTAGGATATTTTGTGGTTTGGGGAAATAGATTCCATTTCTGGCGAAGGAATTCATAAGCAATTCATGCTGCTGTGTTTATGTGTGTGTGTTTGTGCTCCAGACTCACATCGTGGCTGTGTAGCCAAACTGTCCTTCTCCTGTCCACTGAAAGGACACTACTGCCTGTACGGGAAGTCCTGTTTCTCACTGTGTAGCTGTCAGCCACACCTCTGGATCCAAATCATGCTACTGGCACTGCAGGTCAGTCAGACATGTTTTTGTGGCACCATGTGTGTGTTTGTGCTTGTTTAGCTATATAGCTATTACAAGGGCTGAAATGTCCTGAATTATGCAATGAAATGTCACAACAACTGATTTATAAAGTGTTCTCACTAGTCGAAAAATATTATAGGCAGGCTAAATCATGTTTCTACTTAGATCTAGTGATTTGTAGAGGTTTCTGTTATGGCTATATATATTGGTAGGGGTAAGGTTAAAATAATCTGATATAAAATAATAATAAAATAATCTGATATAAAAACAGTGGAAGTCTATGGGATGTACTTACTAATATAGTGAAACAGTGTGTCTGTGTATGTTAATGGAACACTGTTGGCTGTAAATAAATAAAAGTGGCAATAACTTAATTTTCCAATTTACACATTTGCCAAACATGATAGGTAGCTTGACTGTAGATTTTCTAGTAACAAGTTATTGTTCCAAACTAGTAGCCTTGCAGTAAAACACTTCATCAACACAACACGTTATCTTTCTTTCTGTCAAATATTACATACTACAGTAAGAATTTGACTTAAACACAATATCCTACAATGTCAAGTCTCTCACATAATTTGTGATTAATTTTATTTTAGGAAAGGAAAGGAAAGGAAAGGATGTGACATGTGGCCAAGTATGGTGGCCCATACTCGGAATTTGTGCTCTGCATTTAACCCATCCAAG
>JAUCMR010000156.1:188899-200779 GCA_032357425.1 Enteromius argenteus | reverse complement strand
CAGGGATCATAAAATTAAGTAATACACATAAATAAATAATGAATGGATTACCTACCGCATTCGTCATTATTGCTCTTACTGCTCATACTGGCTGAAATGCGTGTGTCTTACGGTGAATGCGTGACACTTGAGAGCCCTGTAATTATTTTTCAGGTATCATTTTTAATTTATTTACTTTTTGTTATTTCAGTACTTCAAGCTGTAAAACTTAAAAAACTTAAAAAAATATCAATATTTTTGATGCACTTGTTAAAGTTTTACGATGGATATATCCGGATTCTGGAGCTTCCGAATCATGGTCACCATCCACCAGCATTATCAAGCTGCATATTTCAGAAGAAAATTTCAAATGGCACAAAAGAGGTTTTTGCATCTGAAGTCGTCAAATATTGATGCAGCCCTACTTAAAATGCTCTTTCTTTCCTTTCAGAAAAAAATGTTCTTAATCAGTCATTTTTGTTGTGTCGCATCTGTTCAGAAGTCTACAGCTACAGTGAGGGTCAGGAACACAAACCCTTTTCTTTCATATTCACCTGCTCCGGGCGCTGCCGTGGTTCTGACGTCTGTCTCAGGTGTCTCGGCTGTCTTGTGAGTCTTGTGCGTCTCGGGCGTCTTGTGCATCTTGGGTGTCTCGGGGATCTCGTGTGTCTCAGGCGTCTCGTGCGGCTCGGGAGTCTTGGGCGTCTCGTGGGTCTCAGGCGTCTTGGGCATCTCGTGTGTCTCAGGCGTCTCGTGCGGCTCAGGTGTATTGGGCGTCTCGTGTGTCTCAGGCGTCTTGTGCAGCTCGGGCGTCTTGGGCATCTCGTGTGTCTCAGGCGTCTCATGCGGCTCAGGCGTATTGGGCGTCTCGTGTGTCTCAGGCGTCTCGTGCAGCTCGGGCGTCTTGGGCGTCTCGTGGGTCTCAGGCATCTCGGGTATCTCGTGTGTCTCAGGCGTCTTGTGCGGCTCAGGCGTATTGGGCGTCTCATGGGTCTCAGGCGTCTCGGGCATTTCGTCTGTCTCGGGCGTCTCGTGCGTCTTGGGTGTCTTGTGGGTCTCAGGTGTCTCGGGCATCTTGTGTGTCTCGGGCATCTCATGAGTTTCGGGCGTCTCGTGCGTCTTGGGCGTCTCGTGTAGCTCGGGCGTCTCTGTCACAGCCGTGCTCTTGGTCGTTGTCTCTGCTTTACTTCCAGTCAAGTAGCTCCAGGGCTTCCATAAGGAGCTGACGATGTTGGTGATGGAGCTCTTGGCCTTTCCTTGAGGAGCCTCTGAAGGAGCCGCAGGACTCACGGACTGACCGGACTGACCTTCATCCTCGTCCTCCTCTTCTCGGGCTGAGCCGCCGGGACTCAGATCTGGAGACACCTGCTGGACGTCTGGGAAGGAGTCCAGCTGCCCGCTCCAGTCCAGAGACGTGTCTCCGGCTCGCAGACGGACGGTCAGATACTCAGCCGAGAGCTCGGCTCCTTCAGTGGCCATCAGCGGCTCTCTGTCCAGATCCACCTCTCCCGTCCAGTTCAC
This sequence comes from Enteromius argenteus, assembly GCA_032357425.1. Lineage (NCBI taxonomy): Eukaryota > Metazoa > Chordata > Actinopteri > Cypriniformes > Cyprinidae > Enteromius > Enteromius argenteus. Next base: position 199,279 of record JAUCMR010000156.1, on the reverse strand, counting down.
GGGTCGAAGGTCAGGCAGGTCCATCTGGCCGGGAGTCTGTGTGTCTGAATACAGTCAGATACGAGCTAATTTAACATCGGTTTTAACAACACTTTTACTTTTCAATATATGACACATTTCTAAATGAAACAGGGCGTGCAACAATCACTCAACTCTGTGCAATAAATCAACTTTAACAACATACTCAAGAAAGGTTTGGGATGGTAAGAGTCTCTTCTGCTCAGCAAGGCTACATTTATTTGATCCAAAATACAGTAAAAAGATTAGAAAATGATTGTCATTTAAGACAGCTGTTTTCTATGTGAAGGTATGTTAACCTGTCATTTATTTCTGTGAATTTTCAGCATCTATACTGATTTGCTGCTGATTATTGTCAATGCTGGAAACGCTGCTGAATATTTCTGTGGAAATATTTTATCTTTTTTTTACAGATTCACAGATGAATAGGAAGTTCAAAAGAACAGCATTTACTTGAAACAGAAATCTTTGGAAACATTATAAATGTCTTTATTGTCACTGTAGAGCAACTTTATGCATCCTCCAGGAATAGAAGTGTAAATTTCTTTAACAATCTACCACCCAAACTTTTGAATGGTAGATTGTCAGAAAGCTATTAATTTATCCTTTTGATGCAGCTATAATTTTTTATAAAACACTTGCTGAAAATGTTTTACCTTCTAAAACAAAACTTCAAACACAACATTAAATATTTAAATAATATTAAATAAGAGAATATATATAAATTATAACAAAAATGCTTTCGTGTTCTTTTTGTAGAGACATTTAGAAAAAAAGAACTTAAAAGAAAAAAAAGATTAATGCAAAAACCTTGACTAATTTGGTAAGTTGACCTCTGGGGGGAAAATAAAACTAAATGTCTATACTCTCTTTTTTGATGAATTTAATGCATCCTTGATGAATAAAAGTATCAAGTAAAAATCTTACTGATACCATGCCAGCTATAATTCACATAATTCACACTTCTGATGAAGAATATTACTGATTTCTTAATCATTTGTAACTCATTGTAAGTTCTACAAAAACTAACACATTAAATATTTAAATCAGTAAGAAATGTTTGTAAAGTAATTTAGAAACAGACGAAAAGCAGTAAAAACAGCCTGACAGGGTGAAAATGGTCCTGAATATTTTTTTTCAAATAACTATTTCAATGCAAAAAAAGACTTGATTAATATTATAAGCACACTTCTGTGAAAAAATCTGGGGGAAATATGGTCCCTTTAGCAATAAAACACACATTCTGCTGATTAGTATATCAGTATTTTGTTGCAAAGAAAGATTGGTGAATTAAAGAAGCTGTTTAAGAGTTTAAAGAGGAATCATATTTATATTTCATGCATGTTGAGGTATTTAAACGGTTATAGAGTTGGATTCTTACGCTAAACATGGCCATGATTTAGAAGTAGAACAGAGTATTTCTGTGCCAAATACACTCCTGCTTTTGTACACGTTTCGTTAAGTTTTCCTTAAGCCTCCAGGAGCTCAGCTGTTTTCAGAGAGAATAGTAAAGCTGTATCTTACTACTTCATAAGTACTCAAGGTTAACATGGGGTTGGGTGAAACTGTGTGTGTTGTCCCCTTTAATTTCTAAATGAGGATGAAAATAATCCTGAAAAACTGTTCTCTGATGCAAAATCCTTGTATAATATTATGTGTGGACTTCTGGGGAAAATAAGAAGTTCTGATGGTATTAGTATTGAATCTTGTTGCAAGGAGTGATGAACTGTGGTCAGTATAAGTGTAAGTGAGTGAGAGAAAACACAAATGAACACAGTAACCGCTGACATGAGTCGTACCGCTGCTGGAGGAGAAGGACTCAGATGGCTCTTCTCCGGTCATGTACCTCCACGGACTCAGTAAGGACTTGACGAAGCCAGCGAGAGGCTTCTGATCTGTCTTTTCTGTGAACACATTAAACTCAGTCACTCAGACTCTCTCTTACACACATTACTCAAGGTCACGGCTTCAATTAGCAGAGACACACGTGCTGATGAAATATAATCCTTCAATGAGCTGTAAATCACTGTGGATTAACATCTGTCAGATCAATAAATCTAGATGAATATGTACAGATGTACATAATGACAGACCAGCTATCACATGCAGTATCTGATTACATTTATAAACGTGAAGCATACAGCACTGAATAATGCAGTGAAATAAATACCTTTTATTATTATTATATTTTAATACTATATTGAATTATTTATTTATTTATTTAGTACATAGCATACTTAATAGAACATCATTTAGTATACTTATTTTCTTTGTAAATAAGTATTTAATACATAATATTAAGGCTTATTATATAAGCAATTTAATAATAATTTTAAAACAATCTATTATATTATTTAATTATTATCTTTTATTAATAGAGCATTAAACTGACAAGTTGCAACATCACCAAAGTGACATTAAAATCAGAAGATTTAAATATAAACCAAAACACAGTTTGCAAACTTATTTAAATATTAAACTCTTAAAGGTACAGACAGCAAAAACAGCCTGTTTAATTCTAAACAGAGAAAAAAAAGGACCTGAAAAACTTAACTATGACAATTATTAAGAATTATGGGGCCTGTACTGTGATATATTTGTAGCAATGCACTGCATGGGTCAAATGATCCATTTTTCTTTTATGCTAAAAATCATTAGGATATTCAGTAAAGATCATGTTCTATGAATATATTTTGCAAATTTTCTACCATAAAAATATCATAACTTTTTAATTAATAATATGCATTGCTAGAAACTTCATTTGTGCAACTTTAATTTTTTCAATGTTTTTTTTTTTTTTTTTTTGGCATCCTCAGATTCCAGATTTTCAAATAGTTGTATCTCAGCCAAATATGAAATGTCATACCATAAAGCTTATTTATTTAGCTTTCTGTTAAGTGAAACATCTTACAGTATGGTTCATAACATCCCATGATCAAATGCTTCCAGTTGAAGGTACAGTAGCTATAAAACTAGCAGCTAAATGTCACTAGATGACATCATAAAGGCATAACTGATCTATGTAAAGAAGAATATAAATCAGTGAGCATGATGAGAACTAATAAAAGGTTAGTTCAAGAAGTTGCTATATTTGTCTCTAAACTTCTAAAAGAAGTCTCAGAAGAGGTGGTGGAGTCACTAAATGCAGCTACAAAACCATGAAGCACTGACCGAATGGGTTAGATCAAAAAATACAGTTTTCTGTAATGTGTGACTGTATAACATGCTAATGCACACCTCTATAGCAGAAAGCATTGAAGCGTGTCCCGTTGCTCAGATCTTCTGGTGAAACGGTTCGGACGCCTGGTTCTCGGTCGGGACAGTCGGAGCGCAGCGAGCTGATGGAGGACCTCACGCTGCCGTCAGACACCCATGCTGGCTCACAGTGATCCAGACCAGAGCTCCAGGCCAGATAGAGCTGACCCACGCTTGCCAGCCGGCCGCCCAGAGACACACAGAGAGCCTCGGCCTCCGGGCGACTCAGACGGTCAGGAACACCGGCCAAAAACACTTCACCTGAACAAGCAGAGACGGGGGAAAGATACTTTCACAAGCTGTTTGAACTGAAATGTGTTAGCTGTGTGTGTACATAAACACCCTATAATGACAAAGATACACCCTTTAATCTTGTTAAATCATTTCCTCTTTCTCAAACCCGAGCCAATCTCAGAGGCCTGTCGGAGTGATGTCACACAGACAGGTCCGTCCTACAACTGTCTGATTGACAGAAGCGTTTCAGCACCTTAGGCAAGGCAAGGCTGATTTAAGGTTTGGTTTGAGCTTTCAGAAATGTACATATGTATCTAGTACATAGTATACTATTTAGTATGTTTATTTATTTAGTAAATAATAAATATTGAATGCATAATATAAATACATAGATTTTCTGTAAATAATCAAATAAATACAATTATTACTGTTGTATTACTTTATTTTTAGATTGTTATAATACTATACATTAAATTATTTGTTATTGTAAATTATTTAGTAAATTATAAATATTGAACATACAACATACAATATACAACTAATTTAACTATAATACTATAATAATTTAATTGTGCATTATGTATTCATATTATACATTACACAATATATACAACAATTTTTACTAAATTATTGTAAAAAATGTATGTATGTAAGCATTTATGTATTTTTTTATAGATATTATATCGTTAGAATATTATATTCATTAGAACAAAAAAATCAGCTGTAACCTTGAAAGTAGCAAATTAAATTAAATTTAATTTAATATAGTAATACTAGTACTAATATAATGGTTGGCTATGGTTTGAAATGTACTATTGATCTCATTCGTCCATGCTAAATATGTTCTCCAGAATCTCACCTTGCATGTCGCTGGCGAAACAGTAAACGTCAAACAGCTCTGAAGGGTCCCGTTTCCCATAATTCCTCACTCCAGGAGAAAACTCTTCATGTCCGTAGCAGCCGAGCTCGGGTCTCTGTATGGGGTACCTGCGGAGATGAGAACAAACACAATACAGCTGCGCTGTCATAGACATGCTAATAAATCACTTCACTGCAGTATTATTACAAGATCCTTCTAATAACTGCAGTTATACAGTCTTCATCAACACTGCTAAAGTTCACCTTCAGAAGAACTTGACTAAATTTAGTCTGTCAATAAATATGTAAATAAACAAATAATTAAATAGATAAATTAGTTATACCATTCTTGTTAAAATATTACATAATGCATAATTAAAATAGTAAAGTAATAATTGTTTTTTTTTAAACAAATTATTCTTATTCTTCTTATTATAGTTATTATATTAATTGTATATTATATATTTATAATATGTAATCAATATTTATGATTTACTAAATTAATAGAATTTTATTTACAGTACTATAATAATATACAAAATAACATAATAATAATAATAAAAAAATAATATATATATATATATATTTTTTTTTCATTACATAAAAATTATTTATTATTTACTAAATAAATAAACATACTAAATAATATACTATTAAGTATACTATGTACTTAATATTAAATTCTTATTTTAATAATTATTCATTAAAGTTGTGTTTTAGGTTCAAATCAAGTTTGACTCATCCCTCAGTTTATAAAATGCAAATACAATTCATTTTAACACTATTGCATGCTCTGGTTAAATTACTATTACATTATTATTGTTAATTATGACCACAATAACACAAATAAATAATTTTACATTTTTTAAATATATTTTTAAATAAATATAAATTTTCACTTATTAAAATAGTTTTCAGTTATGATAAAGCTAAACTCCTCCCTTAGTTTGTAAAGAGAAATAAAAGTTTAATATTTGTAGACTCATTACAAAAAGTATTAAGAAGAATTATACTCTATAAAATATATAATTAATATCAATATCAATCAAGTTTGACTCATCCCGAGCTGATAAAAAAACTGATCTAAGATTCTATTAGAGTCAGTGGCGTGTCGAACCTGACGCTCTGGTCTCGCAGCCATCCGGCTGCACAGCTGTTCAAGCCCGAGTGAAACGCTGCCCACAGCTGCTCAGGGGTCGCGACCTCTGCCGAGTGCTCCTCACACGCTCGAACGGCCTCGGAGAACGACAGAGAGTAACGCTCCACCGGAGAACCGTAGTGAAACACCACCCCTGAAAACACACACCAACATCAGAAAACTACCTGAGACAAGCACAAAAAGAGGTCAGAACAGTGCATTATATTTTACATTTATTTTACACTTGTCAATTAAATAGTAATAATATTAATATGTGATATTAATAAATTAAATTATTTTTTAAATCTGCTATTAAATTATTATTATTAATTATTACCACAACAATAATAATTAATTTCATTTTCAATTAATAATTCTTAAATAATTTATTTAATTTTCAAATTGCAATTTAGAAGAGGTTAGAACAGTTTATTACATTTACACTTGTCACAAAATGTATTGATAAAACAGTAATAATATTAATAATATTAATCACTAAAAGCAGTACTTAAACTGGTATTAAATTATTATTATTTTCAATTATTATTGTTATTATTTGAACCCCAACAATAAGTATTTTTTTTTTAAATTAAATATATTCTGAATAATTTCTTTAGTTTTCACTTATTAAAATTTTCAATTCAATTAATCCCTTAGTTTGTAAAGACAAATATTAATACTAAAAGTATTAATAAAAATTATATATTTATATAATATATAATAATTTAATACATTTTTGCAAAAACTTTAGTTAAAAAATTGTTTTTTATTTGTCATTTTTTAGATAAAAAACTAATTAAAATATCATTTTTAATTTTTTTGTTTATTTTATTTCTAATTTTCTCAAAAATGTCTAACTTCAAATTTATTTTATTTTTTTAATCTAATATTCATGTTTAATTTGATTTCAGTTCAGTTACCAAACCCAACTTTTATAACAAAAACAACAACGCTGTTCGAATGACAATAATTTATCCTGAAATGTGTGTGATGCTATAAAATCGGTGTTAAAAAAGTACAATAATGAAATACATTTAATCATCAAGTGTCATTTTTCAGGTCAATTCAGTTTAGCGTTGGTTCAATAATAGTATTAATATGTTATTATGAGTTCAAATGTTGTGATGGTGTCAGAACATTAAATCAATACAATCAGTAAATATCAAGCACACATTATGTAGAAGATTTGAGATGATTTATCAGGTTTAGTGTAATTTCCCTCATTAGGTGTCACCTGTTTCCCTCAGAATTCACAAATAATCAATCTCACGGCTCTAATTAAAGAGTTACGGCCAATTAAGCAGTTAATGAGGGCCTCAAATGAAAATGAAAATAAAGCGGAGCTAAAGTTAGACGGGAAACGAGGGAAAAGGCTGAAATGAATGTGATATTGACAGTGTGAGTGGATGTAATGAGAGGGTAATTAATTCTCCTGGACTCTTAACGAACCTCAATGTTTCTCTGAAAACTGCTGTTCTGGGTTCAGACGTGCTCACGTCACACTTCAGACGCACACACACACACACACACACACACTATAAGTCCTTTACACAATCTGACGTGTTTAATATTGAACTGGAGATTAGGTGCTGGGCGTCCGGCCAGAGGAGAACTGGACCCAACTAAGCCTGGTTTCTCCCAAGGTTTTTTTCCCCATTCTCTCATGGATGGGGCTTAGTTGGGGACACCTAATTTCTAGTGATTTTCGTCGTCTTGACTACAGAGACCGTCTCTGTATTTGATAAATAAATAGTTTACTCTCGTCATTATACATTACCATCACTCTGTTCTCCTATTTGATAATGTTCAGTGCTTTGCTACAATCTGTATTGTTAAAAGTGCTATATAAATAAAATTGACTTGACTTGACTTGACAAAATGACTTTCAGAATGATTTTAACGTGCTCACTGGGGCTTTACAGACAAATATATTGAGCTGTAATGTTCTCTTAATTGAGCTGCTAAATGAGGACCTTTTAGGACCTACAATATTATTATTACTGCAGTTGTTTTCTGTAAAGCTGATTACAAACAATGCCCACTGACAAATAAAACATTACACTAGTATTTAATACAGTACATATTATAATATGATTTTTTTTAAAAATCACCTACATATTATACATTTGTTTTACAAATCATGATAACTTTTAGAAATTATTTGAATATAATTTTAATTTTAATAGAAGAACAAAACTAGATTTGTTTACAAATGTCAGGGCATTGTTACTTCAGTATTACTTATAAACCATATCATTTATAAATATTTGGAATTATTTTTTACATTTTTTATCCAGAAATCATATTTTATCCAGAAATCTGGAATCTGTGTAAAGCTATAAAATATTTTTTTAAGTCTAGGAAGAATACAATAACCTCATCTTTTAAAATAAATCATATTTAATATTAAATCAGCTCCTGTTCATAATCAACTATTAATTCAAACTCTAATTTCTAGCTTTGTTTACAATTTTAGCATTTAGCATTTATTTATTCATATTTTGACTTAGGTTATATTTTTCATGCACATTTTAATTAAATTTAAGTAATGCAGTAATTGAATATTAAATGGATCCAGTTGGGATCTAACCTTTGACCTCCAGGTTGACTGTGTCCTGCTCATATTTCTCTCCGAGAGCGACGTGGCAGCGGAAGGCCCCGGAGTCGTTGGAGCGGAGCTGGGAGATTTCCAGCGAGGCGTTGAGCAGGTTTGTGGAGTATCCTGGCAGACTGACCCGGCCCGCGTACGCCTGGTGCACCCGGACCACTCCGTCCCGGGCCAACAACACCGTCCGCTCGCCCCGGCTCCAGCGGATGAAGGGCCCGTGTCCCGGGAGCCGGGCAGCTGGGAGCGTGAACACACACGGGAGCAGAGCGGAGCCCGATAACGGCCGGAGCTGAGGAGGATGGGTCACCCTCCGGACCGTCGCCCGAGTCTCAGCCTGAGTCAGTCCTGACAGAGACAGAAACTAACAGAGTCAGGTTTGAAGGTGAAGTGTTCACAGTCAATAATGACCTACAACAGTGTCTTATAAAATAACTATTTAACCAACCTGGTCTCATAAAAATATGTACCTTTTTGTGCAGCACAGGTTTTTACGTACCTTACTGCACATTTCGCCGCAGTTTTAAAGAGAAATGTTCACTGAGTGGCGCTAAAACACAGGTTCAATCTGTGAACCCTGGCACATTTTAGTATGTTGATATTGGTACATATTTTTTTTATTACCTTAAATATCCGTGGACTGCTGGTAAAAGTTGATGCTGTATCAAGTTGGAAGTATGCTCTACACCAAATCAACCCTAAACCTCCCTGATAGTGTTAACAAATGCTAAACTGATATGTGTGCGATACGCTCAAAAGCAGCAGTTTTCAAATATCCCAGCATATTAATATTGCTTTGAAGTCATAAGAAAATCTATGATGAAAATTATGAAGACAATGATTTCAATACGTGCACTGATGAATCATTCACTTTAAAAACATAAGTAAAAACATTATTATTTTACATCAAGAAAAATTCAGAAAACAACTAATGGATTATCAGCAAAAGCCTCAAACACAGAAACACATGAATAATATTTGTTCTCCAGCCTGAGTGTCTGCTCTGGGTCTCAGCACAGTTCATTAAAAACACTTCAGAGCTGTGAGAAGAACTACAGAAACATGAAGCTTCAGCTTGAGCTGGATCTCAATCTGATGTGTGTTTATGTGCATCTGAAGCTTTTTAACTATCTGTCAGTTCATCCCAGCAGATGATTCAGAATAAACACTGATGCACTTTAAACACAGAACACAGTCAAGGCTTTGTTGTCTAAAAGCTTAAATGCATAAATGTAAATATAAAGGTATCGTGCACAACTCCAATAATCTAAACCCAAGAAGAGAGAGATCCACTGTAAACTTGAACATGCAACAACATTATTCAGTCAGTTACTGGAAAACAACACATTTTATTTTATAGTCCAGGTTATTAATAACTCAAGCATGGACAGCAGTTGGCATGTTTTCAGTCACTCCTTCATTCCCCAGCCTTTAAAACTGTGTTTACAGTAATTACAGTTGTTTGATTTTAAAGAGGATTTAAAATGTAAAGCTTGTATTTTTTGTTAAAGATGCCAAGAGATACCTCAGTTAAAAATGTGCGCTATTGTACACTATTGTTGAAAAGTTTGCCATCAACTTTTTATTGTTGTGAACTTTTTCTAAGAGACCAGGAGACGTTTGGATACCTTTGAAGCTGAATTTTCTCTTCTCTCTTCGTAGCGCTTAAGTCATCAAAGTTGTCTAAGGCATAATACCTTGTGGTTTATATACATTTTCAAGGAGGAGGAGTACAGAGAGGTGGAGACAAATGAAACATAGCATGCAAATACAGAACTTGATCAGCCTTGATCTTATTTAGCATACAAGTGTTATTCAAATGCATAGGTGCTATAGAAACCTTAAAACAAAAGACACAGCTGAACCTTGAGATTAGCATTCACACTTATCTTGGAAAACCCGACAGATGTTCAGGAACTAACAAAAGTCTGCTGTCTCAGAGTCTGAGCCTCCTGTTCTTAGAATGTAACTTTTCAGTTTACAGTAGGTGGACAACCAAAACGACTATTACCGCCGCCGCAGGGCCTGGATTTAACTTTAATTCAGTCGCGTGTTAAAGTCATTCACGAAACTACCGCCAAGTGACGCAAGGTTTCCAAACTGACTACAATTTTGTTTTGTTAAATAGAGATAAAATAACCAAATAAGTAAGGGATAATGGACAGGCAGCCGGTAGTTATCGAAGAAATAAGCCCCGACGCGAAGCGGAGGGTCTTGTATCATGCTGAAGGGGCTTATTTCGCGATAACTACCGGCTACCTGTCCATTATCC
>JAUCMR010000156.1:151710-169282 GCA_032357425.1 Enteromius argenteus | reverse complement strand
TATATATGCTGTTGACATGTTTTTCTATTGTACTTAAAAAAATATTTTAATTTAAACAATAATTCTATTAAATAAATTTTTTTATTTCATTTACAAAACGTTTTTGCTGTCATTTTAAAAATACAAAACAAAACAAAACAAATTTATTTTAGTTATTTAAAAATGTTATTAAATGTTGTTTTATAAAGAAGTGTTGACAATATTATTGACTATTTTTTAATCTTATCTTAAAAACTTTAATCTTATTTGAACAATGCTTGAAATGACGAGCACTTTCTGTGTCCATTTGCCTCTTTAAAACCAATCGCTTGATGTGCAATATGCAAGTTGCTTTGGATAAAAGCATCTGATGAACAGATGTAAATGTAAAAGTATTTGAATTCTTTTAATTGTTCGTTTTGTTTTTAATCATTTTCCTTGTTCGTTTTCTTTTTCATAAATGCATGCTTCACAGTATTAAATGACAACAATAGATCCAACAACACAAATCAATTAGTAAAGTAACAATAATAGACTAATTTAACCCTCTACACACATATATGAATGCATCACCACACTTTTTTTGCCTGTTTTGCATGCTTAAAGCATCTGTATTCACATAAATACAGGCTAATGTGAAATGCAGATCAATTAAGCACAGTTTTTCTCTTAACTCAGCTGGTGCCAATTCAACACAGAAAACTGCATCAGGCGTCTTTACAGAGAAACAAACAGATCAAATTCTCGCCAGTGGCCATCAGCGCTTCACGGCCAATTACTGTAGGACTTTAGCACAGCCGAGCCCAGAACCCAAAGACAAGAATCATGTCTCAAGGAGGAGAGACATGAAATAATGAAGCTGCGAGCCAGAAGCCTGTCAACCAGTTAACCCAAAGAGAGAGAGACGGCCTGATCATCATTATCCACAGCCATAACTAACAAACATAGCTGTCTGTGTGATGTATATGAGCCTGCGGAGCTTCATCACAGGCTTCACGAGCAGCGCGAGGGTTAACCGGCTGTCTGGTTGCCATGGTTACTCCGGCATACCGGGAGACTCAAACTAACCGTGGAGGAGAAAAAACAGTTGATTGTGTTTTGCATATGGATATGGGTTCACACTCGGCGGTGGTGCTGAGACGCTGCATTTAACACATTTCTGTTGCAGCTTTTTAAGGTCTTTTTAAGGACATTATTCCATACCATAAAGGTTAGGAAATATGCTATTTTTTTAAATGGATGGACAAAATAGGTTTTATAGAAATAACAACTGCAACATTATTCATTAAAACATTTTTTAAATAATTGTTATTAAAAATAAGTCGTTATTATTTTTGATTTGACTATTAAAGATTATTTTAATTAATTAATTTTTCTATTTTAAATATAGATAAACTGGCAATTATATGCATTTTAGTGTAGAAAATATGAGTTTAAAGGGGAAACAACAGTAGGATAGTAAATATAATTTTTTGATTTGATTTTTATTATTATTTTAATTTCTTTTACTTACTTTTTAATAAAGAATAACTGGCGTTAAAAATATGAATTTTAAATAAACAAAATGTGGTTTTACAAGCAAAACAACTGTAATGTTATTAATTGCAAATATTTTAATTATTAAATATTATGATTGCAATTAAGTTACTTATTTTTGATTTGACTATTATCAATTATTTTAATTTCTTTTACTTATTAATTGTAAATAAAGACTATATAAGTTTTTTTAATGTAACAAATAGGGTTTTAGAGGGAAAACAACTATTATTAATTAAATTATTAATAAAAATGTTTTTAATTATTAATACATAATTAACATTTCTAGTTTGTCTAGTATCAATTATTTTAATTCATTTAAATAATTCATTTCAAATCATTTCCGTTACAAATAAGTGATTTAAATTTAAACAAAGAATATCTGACACTAAAAATTATTCAGTAAAGATGCAAAACAAAAATCACTATTAATTTATAAACTATTATACATGTGTTTTTCTATTTGATCTAACCCCTTTTATCCATGCAATGTAATATATTCAGGCTGGTTTAGTTCTAATCAATAATTTAGAATAGATCCAGTGAATGTACAGGTTGCCTGATAAAACATTTTTACAGTAATCATTTTCAAATGACTTCTTTTTAATTTAATGATCACATTTGCACTGTAATTGCAGAAAAGAAACATGTCACTGTGGTGTAAAACAAATTCTGTCACATTCTATCAAGTCAAACATGCTTGAATGTGTTTCATATCAGCGTCTGTCTGCGTGTCACGCGACGAGAACGGACGATAAACACAAAGAAATGGAGAGCCTTCCTTTGTTTGACTGTTTCTCTCTCTCTCTCTCTTTAACTGCCCCTTACACGTCTATGGAGGACAGCCGAGGGGGGCTGGGAAAGACCTCCTGCAGACTGACGTACAATTAAAGAGAGAGATGCTGGAGAATAATAGCAGGTTTCTTTTCCTGTGAGAGGGGATTTACATTAGTGAAAGTCATTAGGAATGCAAGTAAAAGACCTCCAAGGATCATAACTGCTATGCTTTGTTTCAGTGCAATGCTTTTCCCAGACCCAAGAGCTCTAGCTTTGAAGTAAATTAATTTCTTTATATTATCCTCTGCTAAAAATAAAAACAAACTGCATTTCTATTATTATTTTCTAAAGATGATGCAAAAAAAGAAGGCACAACTACTGTATTTATATACAGTATATACATGTATATACTGTAAAACAGTTTGTTCTGGTGATAATATGCCTAAATCTAGTACATTAGATTACATCAACAGCAAGTTTCATCCGTGCAAAACTCAGCAAGATAAAAGCATTACAGAAGCCCGAAGAGCAGTCATTAATATTGACACAAAGACATTCTGTGAGTGTAAACAGTATCTGGAGCAGGATTCAGTAAAGATGAGACAGCAGTGAGTGAATCAGGAGCTGTCCAGTGCTGAAACACACTCACACAGCATTACTACAAATACAATACAGGATTTTAAAGGGAAAACTACTGCCAGCTTAATTAAAAATATTTTAATTAATATTAAAAACATAAGTGTTATTTCACAATCTTATTTATTGCTTGATTTTTCATTGTTAATTTTAAAGAATAATTGTCATTAAAATGATTTACTAGCATTAAAAAAGGAGCATGCAAAGACTGACACTAAAACAATAAAAAGGTTTATATAAAAAAGTAAGTATTTTTAACAGTTAGGTGTGAAATTGCTTAATCCAGGGTTAAAAGGTAACTAGTTTTAAGTGCACAGTATAAAGCCAAAAGATCTCAATTTATAAATTCAAGCAGGGTGGCTAATTTTCATCTGTAGTCCCAGAACAGGTTGATGTTTAAAAAAAATAAATACATAGGATTTTTTTTTTTTAGAGAAACCATCATTACTTTGCATATCTTTTCATTCTGGTGGTAGTTTTTCCAGCTCTTGTGCTGCAGGCATGCTCATGATGAACATTACAAAAACATGGCTTATGTAGCACTTACATATGATGTGTGTGAATAAAGCTCTTGCTGCTCATAAAAAGACGCTGATTTTCCAATTGTTACATAATACATCAGGATCAAAACTCACAGACTTATTCCCACAGCACATAGAAAATAAAGGTGCTCAACTAAAGAAAAAGACTAATGTTCCCAGGGAAAACTTCTATTCCCAAACCTTATTTACTGTATATTCTACCTACTCACACACACAGTCTCAGTCAGTCTGATCTCAAATCTTCAAACACTCAGGTCTTCTACTGAACTCAATGCCCTCCAGCAGGGCAACATCATTTACCCCCATTTTTATATAGGAAAGCAAAATCACAAATGAGATCTCTGTCCGATCTGAGCGGCTTCTCCTAGACGATAATGAGATTAAAGGAGGGCCAATGGAGCCGTTTGCTGAAGTCTTCTGCTCTCAATGCTTTACAGGAGCAGCTTAACTCTGACCACATTCTGCCATCAAACGCTGCCTGACAGCCACTGGCTCATTTGTTTTCCGCTTATAGTTTTTGGAAAAAAACCTGGGACAAATCAAATTTTTAAACAAGTCAGAATCTGAGTAATAAATGTTTTCTCTTCGGGCTGCGGCAAATCCACATGAAATGTTTTAGTAGTTATGTAGTTGCCAGGGCATTGCTACTGCAGGCAGTAGTTAGGTTGATATGGGTGGTTTCTAGGGCATTACTATGCAGTTGCAAGGGCATTGCTGGTGGTTGCCAAGGTGTTGCTATGTAATTGCTAGGGCGTTTCTGGTGGTTGCCCAGATGTTGCTATACAGTTGAATGGTCAGTATCGGTGGTTGGTTTCTAGCATATTTTCATATAGTTGCTGTGGTGTTGTTGGTGGTCGCCAAGGTGCTGCTATGCAGTTGCTAGGGCATTGCTGTTGGTTGCCAAGGCATTGCTATGCAGTTGCTAGGGCATCGCTGTTGGTTGCCAAGGTGTTGCTATGCAGTTGCTAGGGCATTGCTGTTAGTTGTCAAGGTGTTGCTATGCAGTGTCAATAGTGTCAATATTGGTGGTTGGTTTCTAGGGTATTGTTATACAGTTGCTGTGGTGTTGTTGGTGGTTGCCAAGGTGTTGCTATGCAGTTGCTAGGGTATTGTTGTTGGTTGCCAATGTGTTGCTATGCAGTTGCTAGGGCATTGTTGTTGGTTGCAAAGGTGTTGCTATACAGTTGCTGAGATGATATTGGTGGTTGGTTGCCAGGGTGCTGCTATGCAGTTCCCAAAGAGCTACTATGCAGTTGCTAAGGCATTGTGGGTTTTTGCCAGGGTGTTGCTATGCAGTTGCTAAAGGTAATGTTGGTGGTTGTCAAGGTGTTGCTACGTAGTTGCTAGGGCCTTGCTGTTGGTTGCCAATATTGTGTCAATATTGGTAGTTGGTTTCTAGGGTATTGTTATACAGTTGCTGTGGTGTTGTTGGTGGTTGCCAAGGTGTTGCTATACAGTTGCTGAGTCGTTATTGGTGGTTGGTTGACAGGGTGCTGCTATGCATTTGCTAATGGTTTTGTGGGTTGTTGTAAGGGCATTAATATGCAGTTACTAGTTTGATATGGGTAGTTGGTTGCCAGGGTGTTGCTATGCAGTTGCTGAGTTGATAGTAGTGGTTGGTTGCATAGGTTGCCAAAGTTTTGCTATGTAGGCCTAGCTGCTAAGGTACTTTGGGTGGTTACTGTTGCTAGGTCATGAGTGGTTACCAAGTTGTGAATGAGCAGTTGATAAGGCATTCTTATGAAGTTGCCAGGGTGTTGGAGGTTGGTTGTCAGAGCATTGCTATACAGTTTCCGGGGTGTTGGTATGCAGTTGCCAGGTAGTTTATGAGCAGGGCATGTGTAATTGCCGGTGCATTGCTAGGCACTTGGGTGGTTTCAAGGGCATTGCTATACAGTTTCTAAGGCATTGTGGGTACTTGCCAGAGTGTTGATATGCAGTTGTTAGGATGTTGTGGGTAGTTGTGTGTGGTTGCTAAGGTGTTGCTATGCAGTTGCTATTACACTGTCAGTGATTGCCACAGCGTTTCTATTCTAAAGGTTTTGCAGTAAGCGTGTTCATCAGCCCAGCAGTGATTCAGCAGGCATTAATGAACCAATGTTAAACTTAATTAAAACAGCATGAACTTTGACAAACATTATCAGAGATTCTGAATGTGTGCTCAGCGATCCTCTAACTGACTGACTGTATGGGGCTGATTTCACTCCCCGTACAACCTGCACATCCTCTTAAAAATGGAAAGATCTTTCAAATAGAGTTACTCAGCCTAAAAATATTTTTAGGAGTGAGTTTATGCAAAAATAAATCAATCCATCATTTACGTACACTCATTTCACACTCAAGGCTGTTCTTTTCCATTAAATTATTGAATAAAACAGCCTTGAGGTTAAAAAAAAAGATCTCATTCAGGTTGCAAGCATTCATACGACTCATAAAGATACATGTTGCCAGGTTGAATCTAATAATAAATAAATAAAATCTTACATTAAATCTTGAGCAGCATTTTTTGGTACTTCTATGTCGTTGTTTAGTTTTTGGTCATTTTTGGAGCCTGTACTCTTTTGCTTTCATTGCATGAAAAAGCTGCATGAGCATTCTTTAAAACATCTCCTTTTGTGTTCTACAAATAAAAAGAAACTCAATTAGGTTTAGAGCACATGAAGGTGAGTAAATGATGACAGAATGTTAATTTTTAGCTGAACTATCCCTTCAGGAGTGCATGCACAACAAAATATCCACTAAATAAAGTTGAAGGGTTCTAGAAGAGCCGTGTTTCTGGCGGCATGTGTCTGGCGGGCTGCCAGAGACCCTCCTGTGAACTCACACAAATCCAGACACAATTAATTCTGCATGAGACTGAAGAAGCGTGTCCTGTGTTCTTGAGACGTTTGTGTGTTTGCACACAAGGTTACAAGTGTTTGTTTATGAGATTTTTCTGAAAAAGATGCAGTGTTTAAATACGTCCAACAGTAAAAGAGCTGCTTGAACACCACTAATAAGAAACAGGTGTTTATTTGCAAACATGTGTTTTTGTGGTTGGGTTTTGCTACGTTCCACTGCAGAGAGTCCAGTATGCAGATGGTCAGCAGTATAAACCAATCAATACAGCAGTATGTTTGTTAAAGAAACATCACGTCCACCTCACTTCATGAGCTGCTGATCCATGGAGATGAAGGACTTAATGGCAAATACAGACTAAGCACTGAGCAAACAGACGACGTCACACACACACACTCACACACTCTGAACACAAACACTGAGAAACACATCTTAAACACGTCTGCGCTCAGGAACGCAACGATACAGAACAAAGAACAATTCACAGTCAAGCTCTGAATTTTTGTTTGAAATAAAATCAGGCTACTTTTAAAATCTGTTATCTCTACATTGGTTAAAAAAGATTTTCTGCTTCCAATATCAGCCAAATCACAGCCACATTTTTTTTATATTTAGAAAATTAAAAATACAGGTTATATAAATACATATGAAGTCATACTTCACCCCAAAATGTAAAACTATATTTTACATAAAGAAAATAAAGCCTCTTTTGATTTATGCCATTTTAAAGAAAATTAAACACATTTAATAACAAAAAAAAGAAGATATATATATATATATATAATACAAATTTACATTTTCATTACTTTAAAAATATAATATACAGAAAACCATTCAAAATTGTACATTATTATTATTAAATTATTTAATGCATTATTATTTAAATTTAAATCAATTTACTGCAAATGCACCCCAACAAAAACTACCACAATGACAAAATGTAAAATATATAAAAAATTTTGCATACTGCAGATGGGAATTGCATTTAATTGCAATGCTGTAACATCCAAATCTCAATGGTATCTTGTTTCAGAATACAATTTATCATCAATTTATGTCTTCCTTTTAATTTCGGAGTAAAACATGACCAAGACATGACATATTGATATAGAGTGAATAGACCATATAGACTGAAAAACTCTCAGTTCTCACTGTGTCTGTGTGAGAGAGAGTACTCAGTGTCATAAAGTAGCCATATACTGGTGAAAGAGAGCCTCTGATATTGAGTTGAGCTGCTTTTTGAACAGCTTTTAAGGAGGACAAAGAGACAGACAGCTGCAGGAGAAGAGAGACAGAAACCATTGTCTTTGTCATAACTTCAATTATATGCATAGGATTAATATTTATACTGCCAATATAAAAGACTGCTTTGGAGTTGGATTCTGATTATGTGTTACTAAAAGAAAGAGAGATTCGTGCTGCATCGATCCATCGCTGAAACACAAAGCCCGACCAGATTGATCAGATTTGTGAACTATACATAACACCTGACCTCAAGCCCTGATTTCTCTGACCCGTTCACCCTTCACTCCCTTCACCCCTAAAACACCATCTCATTATCAGGCTTCAGTAAATCCTCTTATCTTCACCCTAACCTCTCATCGTGGCCCTCTAAACCCACACATCCAGTTAGGCCCGTGATTGAACCCAAAAATCACAAATTGCAGACAAAACCCGCAGGAAACGCTGCTGGAGTGTCCAGTGATTATGATGTCACAGCACCGCGGTCAGTGTGTCGTACGGGTCTGAAGAGCCTGTGAAGAGGTGCCGGGATGAATAATAAATGCCCGCAGCTGCCAGAGACTTTTTGATCTCCAGCAGCTTCAGTACATCACTACATACAGATCTTAGCCTGCACCTCTCGCCCAGAACCGCAGCTGCCTGTCGAGCACACTTACTAATGCTCACCGACACTGATATCTCTCTTCTGATACAAAGGAGTATTCGTAAGCTGATATTTGCACCCTGTTCTTCTGTTCAAGCCAACTCTTTCTGTCTGATCCTACTCTAATTTGGACATTACAACACAAAGCGTGTTATTAAGTAATATTTTATGGTGTATCACTGCTGGGGATTGTAACATTTACATGCATTCTTCAGTATCTTGATTGCAATGCTGTTATTTTGGCATTTCTTATTATTTTCTGCACTTCTCTTCAGATCTTGTGTGCTATTTTTATTAAATTTACATTCATGCATTTAGCTGACACTTTTATCCAAGCCAAGGTGCAAAAGAGAAAGTATTTTAACTTAAATATTTGCATGCATTATTTATGCTGTCTCTTCAAATAAAAAGAGAAAATATGTTTTGCAATGATTTTCTTTGTTCAATATCTTGTGACTTGCAACGCTAGTGGGATTTCTTACAATAACTTTCACTGCATTTTTCTATCTGTCAACTCTTTTCTGCATTTCACTTCTGCTCTAGCTTTAATCAGTGCTATTAGATTTATGCATTTAGAAGATGCTTTTACCCAAAACAACCTGCAAATAAACATCTTATGCTGTGATTTAAACTTGCATGCATTCTTTGTGCAATGTCTTTCAACTTGCAACGTATTTTTAAGATTTTGGCATTTTTTATTGCTTTAACTGGAGCATATATTTCTGTTCTTGTCTGCCTTTCAGTTCTAATTTTATTTTATTATGACGGTTCTATTTTATTACATTTAGATGAATGCATTTAGCAGGTGCTTTATCCAAGGGGACTTACAAATGAGAAAGTGTCTCATTCTATGATTTTAATTTAAATAAATATTTACATGCATTCTTTGTTCAATATCTTGCAACTTGCTATACAAGTTAATACCAAATACTGCATCGTTCTATATTTCCGTGCTTTTCTGCATTTTACCTCAGCTCTAGTTAAACTGCAAAAAAGAAAGTGTACTTAAGTGCACATTACATTACGCTATTTGTTTAAAATCTTGCAATATAACGGAATATTTGGCATTTCTCATAACTTTTACTGCATTGTTCTAACTATGCATACTGCCATGGCTCTTTTAATAAAATGTTCCATCCTTGAATAAAAACATCTGCTGAATACAAACCACATCAATCAGGATTTCTCGATGGCTAAAGTATTTCCAAACATCTCCCACAAAGACGATGCATTAACATTGTGCAGATACTCAGACAGAACCAGATTTCCACATTCAGGCAATCAAATCGAGCAAGCAGAAAGTAAACGCTGCCCAAACGATTTGGAAACACTTACAGACATCTAGATGGTTAAACCGGGTTTGTAAGATGCGCTAAATCAGACATCCATCCACCAAAACCCCTACTGCTACATTAATCCCAAAGTAATACTTATGAGAAGGTTTCCTTTTTACCTAGAGTTGTTGAAGTTGTCAGATCTGAGAGAATGAGTCCACGCCGGCTGAACGGATGAAGATGATCCGAGAAGAACCGAACCGAACCGAACCGAAGTACGGATGCTCCGGTGCCTCTGGTGGAGAAAGAGCCGATCCGATCCGAGTCTGCTGGAACTTCTTTCACGTGAAATGAATTGAACTCCACAAATGAAGCTGCAATTGCTCTCGAACAGTTTCCGACGCTAAAGCAATGACAAGCACCGGTCACATCTGCGGAGGAACGGACACAGGAGAGACTGACGCCGGTCTCTCTCCGCAGAGGAGCCTCCGTCTAGATCAGAAACAAAAGCGTGCTGGAGAAGAAGAGAAGAGCACAGACCTCCACAAAACCCCCTCCCGACACTGAGAGAGAGAGAGAGGGAGAGAGAGAGCATTGCAGACTTGAATAGAACCCCTGGGAAAATACATCATTTATGTTAAAAAAATCATTTTAGACCACAATTTTATTATAAAACAGCTAAACATCTATTGAGTGGAGGTCTATACAGTGCACTACAAAAGAGTGCACTATAGACTAGGCCTACTAAATAAACAAAAAGTTGACCTTGCTAAAAAAAAAAAAAACCCTGTAATTTTCTTATAATATTCTTTATTTTTACCTTATTTTTTCAACGACTCCCAAATGTTTCGTTCAACGATTCATTTTTCCAGACCCCTCAATGATTGATTGGTTTCATTTAAAGCAGTGTTTATGAGCTTTTAACGCTCCAAAATGACACCTAGTGGTGAAAAATGAATTTGCATTTTCATTCAGACCATTGCGAAAAGAACAAGTGGGCGGGGAATATGCTAATTTTTCATTTTGACGTCAACAGGCAATGGCCTGGTTTCACAGACGGGGTTTAGACTAAGCCAGGATTAGGCCATAGTTCAGTAGGACATTTAAGTAATTTTTATAAACATGCCTTAGAAAAAACATTTCCGAATAATAATAAAGGCACAGAGATATTTTAAGATCTGTCAGAGCAAGTTTCTTTCAGTTGAAACAGCTCAGATTTAGATTTTCATCTGGGATTAGGCTTAATCCATGTCTGTGAAAACGGGGGAATAACTTTAAACACGCTGCACTTTCAGATTTAAAACTTTGCGGGATGTTTTTATTCACTTGTTACACACTGCAGGAAAGATCATTTTCAAAAATCCATAATTGGGACACTTTAACATTTAGCAATGCTAATCTTTTTTAATAATCATCTTTTCTTTAGAATTAAAGTTCCAAAGCCCACTACATAGTAGGTAGTAGCTGCCTCTTAAAATTAAAGGTAAACATTTATGCTGATAAACAAATGTATTATCTTCAAAAGTTACAATGAGATGCACGTATATATCTCAGATTCTCACGATGAGGATCAACAAATGTTAAATCAGTAAAAATATGAATAGACAGTGACAACAGCAGCAACAGCAGCAAAAATAAACCCAGCTTAATATAAAACAATGACAGTAGTTTAATAACAATTAAAATAAAATGCTGCAGTGCATGCTGGGAACTTGTGCAATATTGTTCAATGTAAAATTGTTTGTTCAGATGACTCAATTTGAGAAGTTGGGAGAAAATCTGGATATTTAATTAAACAAAACAACTTTCACACACAAAAAAATTAACTTTAGTAGACTTCTACTACAAAAAATTCTTTGTTCAGGTTTTTTACATTTGTAAGTCGATTTTTCTTTTTACTATGTTTTAAGATTTTTAAATCTGGATTTAAGTCAAAACTTAAAAAATATAAATATTAGCCAAATACCCCAAATTTTGATTAAATTTTAATGACTAAAATGTTTCATTATCCATAATCAATTTTTATGCATTGTATGAAGCACAATTCACACCAAAGTCTCTTACAAAACAAGCAGCTTTCCATGGGTAAATGATTGAGAAAAGTTTTCAGGAAACTGAAAATGAGAATGAAATGTACGGCTTAAGTTTTTACTGTGCATTGACAAAACCCAACTTTAATTTATATTTCATAAGCAACGTTTAAGTAGGTTAATGATTTAAAAAAATAGTTGTTTTTTTTTAAATAAATGCTTGCAAACTAAAGAGGCTTTCCTGTAATTATACACATTTTCACATATTTACATGACAAGAGTGAAAAAAATAACACATTAGTAGCTATTTATTTTATTAAAAAAGACTGACGTCTGACTTGCAGATGGTGCCAATTTGTGTTGCACATGCGCAGACGAACCTTTACAAATCACGGCCCACAGAAACTACATATAACTATCCTTTAACAATTCGACCCCCTGAAAGTCATTGTATAATTTAGATACATTGGGTAGATTCAGGAATAACTCTTACAGCCATGAAGAGAAGTATATCATCCGTGAAAAACATAATGAGGTTAATGGAGTCCATATTTAGAGTGAGCTGAGCTTATGATCTGAGCAGCATTAACCACAAACTCACTGAACCCTCAGATCCGTGAGGACTTTCACCTGAAGAGGGCAAAAACTCCAACTGATATCATTAGACAAGCCAGCAAATATCTCAAACATATCATCAGGCTTCTAATATTGTTTGAGAATACTGAATAAGTGCTCATTGATGTTATTTGCACTGACAGAAATGAGGACTTTTGGCTTCGGGTGTTGGTCTGAGACTCAGGAAAGTCTCTGTTGCAGTGGAGAGAAATGCTGACTCAAAGCCTGTAACCAATAAACTCTAATCCTGGTAGGTATTCACACCCACACACACACACACACATACACTTTGAAGTACAAGTGCATGCTGCGCAGTATATACTAGAAACTGCTTATTATGAAAAATGGCATGTAAAATAGTATGCAATGTGCAGCAATCAAAAAGTCACATGTTTAATTCAGCAAACGGCGTTCCGTAATCTCAGAAGTAAATATGGGTATTTTGCATGTTTGAATCCAATTTTTCTCAAACTTCCCTTTAGGCAGCCCAGTCAAATAACGAATCAAAAAGAGATGTTAAAAATCACAGGTGATGTCAGTGATGGTTAATTCATGCACACTAGAAATTAAAAGGTCAGGTCAAAGCCCACTGCATTGTGGGACAACATTAGTACAGCAGTATTATAGGCATTTTGCAGAAAATTTGGATTAAAAAATGTACTCACCCTCAGGCCATCCAAGATGTGAATGAGTTTGTTTCTCCGTTAGATTTGTCTCAGCAGTGGATGCCTGCAGTGAATGGGTGCCGTCAGAATGAGGTTCTGGTAAAAACATCACAATAATCCACACCGCTCCAGTCCATCAATTAACATCTGGATCCTGTGTAACTACGCTTCAACAAAACACTTCAGATCTGTGTAAAAGGAAGCTGAAATGACATGCTTGCATCAACAAATGTGTTTTAGCATATGTTAACACTACCGGGTAGGTTTAGGGTTGATTTGATGTAGGGCATATTTCCTACATGATAGAGCATCAACTTTTAGCAACAGTCCACAGATATTTCAATTCTGAACCCCTGCAATGCATACAAAAATGTGCCAGGGTTCACGTATTAAACCTGTGTTTTATGGATCTTGGATCTTTTGTCTTCTCCAGATGTTAACTGATGTACTGGAGTGCTGTGGATTATTCTGATGTTTTTATCAGCTGTTTGGACTCTCATTCTGACGGCACCCATTTACTGCAGAGCGTCCATTGCTGAGTCACTGATGCAATGCTGCATTCCTACAAATCTGATGAAGAAACAAAGTAAACTTTCTATTTCTTTAAACCCACCATGTACATAAACATTTAGAGAACTGCATGGTGGTGATAAAAAGGTCATAAACAGCACCCGTTCAGCTCCAGTAGTTCAATGTTGCCACAAAATATACATTCAGATCTAATTCATCTTCATTTTCAGGCTCAGAATCATGCTGCTGAACCTGATCTGCGTTTACGCTCCTACCAGAGGAAACAGTCTCTCGCTGAACATGAGTGTTTAAAGGCAGTGATTTAGCTGACCGCTGTTTAATCACCAGCTCATGCATTAATTAATCTGTTAATGGACGCCATTAATCTCTCTCTGGGGCTTTCAGCATCTGTTTATTTACATGCCCGTCTGGATAAAATCTTGCCTCATCTAAACAAAAGAGAATAAGAGCAATACATGTCTGAGAGAGATGGAGGAAAATTGTACTGCACCATTTAGGAGATTTTAACTTGCATTTAAGCATCAGCTTCATCTCAGGTCTTTCTCCTAGACACAAATGAGTCCATACTTGTCACCCAGGAGGAGTATGAAGCTATAAAATGAATGTGGAGCAGCTCAGAGAAATGTTTGAGAAATCTCTTCGGTCTGAGATTACAGGGCTGTTTTTGTTCCAGGAGAAACATCTGAGCCAGAACAGATGAAGTAATGCACTGAAGTCTCTTGTAAACGCTGCTGCTGGATGCTGAGGAGGGTTCTCCATCACTCCAGCCGCAGCAGAAAACGCTCATAAATGTGACAAATGAACCTGACACAGCGCAGCCCTCTGCTTCACATAAAATGAAAAGCAATGTCTTTAAGCTCGGCGGCAAAGTTCCAGATAAGTAAAAGCAGCGCCTCGCACACGGAGCCTGCGGGAGACAGATATACAGCAGCACACATAAAGATGCTCATGAGTTACTTTCTCCTGTTTATTTGACCAATGGGTTTAATACAGTAAGACAGCTTCTACAAATCTTCTCTCAGATACTGCAAATAGAAACACAGTAAACTTTCTGATTACCAGTGTAGGCCTGTCTGCCAATTTTAATGAAGTCAAAGCATTTTACTTCCTTAATGTGATGAATTTTCCAGTAAAATAGGTTATGCAACAAGGAAAATGTAGGTGTATTTAACCGGATCATGAAAAGCAAATTAGTTGTTTGGCAATTGGTTAACTTTATTTAATAGCCTGCAGTGAAAAAATCAGTATTGAAATCATTTTCACTCAGAAACTTAAAGTAAATTTCACAAATAGTTACAAGAAATGGCAAGTTGCATAAAATAAAGTATGCAAAGTGAAATGGTATTTTATTGTAAAATATACTGCATTAAAACTTAGAAAAAATGTTCAAATGACACTCCGAGTCACATCGGTGACCGACGAATAGGAATCTCGCTTCAAGATTGCAAATCAACTCTGCGTGTATATAAACACGCCAATGAAATTGGCATACGCTGATTAATATCCAGCTGCACCTAATCGCAGCACGAGTATAAGTAGGTCAGCAGATCAAGCGTTCACTAGCTTTTCGCTTCGGAGCCGAGCATCTACATGCAACAGTTCCTGAGCATTTCGACTCACCTGACGGACGAGAGAGGCTGGTGTCACGGCGTAGCAGCGACGGTGGTTCCAGTCGAGTGGCGAACACATTGTATTGCACTATGGCAGCATCCGCGGAGCTTCCACTTCCGGGGTGGCGAGGGCTGGTCTTACGGTGACAGTCAGGAGCTCTCCTCTGAGAGGGCCTCCTGTCGCCCGCACTCCGACACCGGTGGAGTTACCATCAGGGCAGGCTGGTCCACCGGAAACGGTCCCAGCCGTCACCTTTGGTGCTCCCCCCGACGAGCAGATGTCGGTCGCTGCATCAGAGGGAGAGGACGGTTCCGGAGAAGATGCGTCAGCCGGGACGGCATCCACTGGATGTTCGACCGTGCCTGACACGGATCCGGAGCTTGTTGCTATGCTTGCCCGGGCCACCAGGGGGGTCGGGATTGAGTGGAATCCTCCACCCCGTCCTGAACCCTCCAGGCTGGATGACTGGTACTTGGGTGTGGCTTGCGCTGGTGCGCAGGGACCCACCCCGGTACCGTTCTTCCCGGAAGTGCATGACGAGCTTACTCGGTCGTGGACGGCACCATTTACTGCCAGGAAGTGACCAAGTGGCTCGTTCTCCTTCAACACCCTTGACGGGGGCGCAGCTAGGGGCTACACGGGGGTCCCCCAGGTGGAGAGGTCTGTTGCGATGCAACTGTGTCCGCAGGCCTCTTCGTCCTGGCAGGGTAACCCGTCGCTTCCCTCCCGGGCCTGTAGGCACTCATCGGTTCTCGTCGGTGATGCCTATAAGGCTTGTGGAGAAGCTGCCTCCTCCGTGCACGCTATGGCGTTGTTGCAAGTGCATCAGGCCAAGGCTCTGAAGTCTTTGCACGAGGGTGGCCACGACCCGGAAGTTCTGGCTGAACTCCGTACCGCGACGGACCTCGCGCTTCGTGCGACGAGGGTTACGGTGTGGGCTCTGGGTCGTGTGATGTCCACGATGGTGGTCCAGGAACGCCATCTGTGGCTGTGTCTGGCCGACATGCGTGATGCTGAAAAGACACGGTTCTTGAATGCTCCCGTTTTTAAAGTAAAATTTCTAAACATGCAAAGTTTTCTGCATAAGATTAATCAGTCATTCTGAAAGCAAGCGTATGTGATTATCTGTTGTCAGTACGCTGACGTTCAGCTGGATCAAACTCTATGTGACTGAAATCAGTCTAATCCAGAGCTCTTGAGTCACGCTGAGAGCAGATCCCAGCCTCTTCTGCTGACTTCTCTCCCAGAATGCACCTGCTGTTGGTCCACAGAGACACAGAAACCAAAAACAAATTACCACAATAAAGCATAAAGTGATGAATCAGTTTGTAGAGTTATAACTAGACTGGGTAATTATGTTCAAATTAGAAAACTAGCTGAAGTACTAAAATTGTAACTAAAACTCAAGATAAATCTAAAGCTATTTTATTGATGGTTTCGTTCAGTTGATCCCAGTCTTGTATGAATATTGTGTGCTCTTTGTAACTATTAAAATATTAAATATTCAATATTAAAAAAAAGATTAATAATAGACAAAAGCCTGTAACAGAATTACTAAAATTAAAAATAAAAGTACCTTATTAAAAGCTACTAAATACTGCAATAATATATTAACAATGTTAAAATAATGGTTGTGGAACAAAGTAAAATGATGGATGAGCAAAGTTTGTAGAATTTATTATTATTATTATTATTATTATTATCATTATTATTATTATTATTTTTATTATATTACTATTATATTATATTACTATTATCATCATCATCATCATCATTATCATTATTATTATTATTATTATTATTATTATTATAAAAGACAAAATTCCATAACGAAATTACTGTTACCAAAATTAAAATTCACAAAAAGATAAATATAAATAAAAATAAATAAAAGACAAAAGCCCATAACGGAAGTGCTAAAGCTAAAATTAAAATATCACAGTAAGCTCTAAATTTAAGTTAATATACTCTAATGCTTATTAATGTTACAAAAAAAATTATAGTATAAGCCTTCTATATTAAATTAATTTAATTTAACATTCTATTTTAAGTAATGACAACTTAAAAAACTATGTGCAATCGGTTTCCAAAGTTTTTCAAAGTAAAGTGAACGTGCTTTTTTAAGTAAAACAAAAATGAAAACTGAAAATATCACAAAAGCTCATTTATATCTTAAAAGCTCATTTAAAATATTAATAAACAATAA
Source organism: Enteromius argenteus (assembly GCA_032357425.1). Taxonomy (NCBI): domain Eukaryota; kingdom Metazoa; phylum Chordata; class Actinopteri; order Cypriniformes; family Cyprinidae; genus Enteromius; species Enteromius argenteus. Next base: position 152,157 of record JAUCMR010000156.1, on the reverse strand, counting down.
AACTAAAAGAAAAAATCTATAAAGCTAAATGAAAGCATATTTTTAAAGCATAATTTAAAAAAAAAAGTCAAAACAAAACTGGCAAAACTAAAATTAAAATGAAAACAGAAAGTATTACCATAAACAATAAATCTAAATATTGAAATACTGTAATTATATATAATAGTATATAGTATACTATGACATTATATATTATTTATACAGTATACTATAATAGTATGTATATTATAATAGTATATAGTATCTAAATACATTTATTTATTTATTTATTTATTTATTTGTTTGTTGAAAAACATGCTAGTTACTAATTTAGCTTGGTGAACTCATCAACAATAAAAACATACATTAAAATACATACGTAAATACATACTGTAACAAGGTTCGTAGATGAAGGATGAGGAAGTCAAGATAAATGTCAGAAACAACTGATTTATTGACTCTTTGGCA
>JAUCMR010000156.1:122506-142577 GCA_032357425.1 Enteromius argenteus | reverse complement strand
CTCACTGTGTGAAGAGTTCTGCAAAAGTGAACTAAGTATTGAGAAATGTGTCCTAGCGTCTGGAAAAAACTGTAATATAAAAATACAACTACAGAAATGAAAAAAGTGCAATAATAGAGTAAATACAATTTAAATAATACTCAATTAACATATTCATTATGATTATGAATTTATTATCTGATATGTATAATAACATTTATTGTATTTATAATATTTTACATACAAAACAATACATTAAATATTAAAAAGTGATTAACAAAAAAATACTATTTAAAATAGTTCAGTAAGAGTTTCTTGACAATGACAATTTTTATCGCTGCAGTAATGCTTTTTTTTTTAAATGGTAATTATTATTAAATTAGCATTTATGCTTGTATTGTTACTTGTGACTATTTTAGTTGTAACTATGCAAATTATCAGGAAAAATGGAAAATAGTAATATATACTATGTGCGTGTGTGTGAGTGTGTGCACCCGGTAACCAATTGACCAATTGTCCCCACAAAGATAGGAATACCAGTAAATGTTGACCTTGTGAGGACATTTGTTAGCTTATAAATCACACAGAATGAAGTTTTTTGAAAATCTAATAATGCACATAGTTTCCTGTAAGGGGTAGGTTTAGGTGTAGGGTCAGTGTAGGACAATACCACATACAGTCTGTACAGTATAAACACCATTACACCTATGGAGAGACCCCATAAAACATGGAAACACAACGTGTGTGTGTGTGAGTGTGTGTGTGTGTGTGTGAGAGAGAGAGAAAAAAGTACTGCAGATTTTCCAGTATAATTCACTTTTCCGCCACATGAGGGCGCGAGAGCAGAACCTTTGACCCCGGAATGTTATTCATTAGTCTGATACTCAACATATGAAGAACATTTTAAAACTGATGTCATGTTTGCAGATTACATGCCAACAAGGAAGAAATATATACCTGTTGAGATATAGACTCATTAAAGCGTCTCAGTTCAAATCCTGACACACATCAGCACTTGCTTCAGAAAGTGTCCGTCTGATCCGCTACGACCGGTTCCCACCCAGATAAAGGAATGGAGGATGAACAGTCTGTCTGGACACCTCCCTCCAGACTGACCCGAATGTACACACACACATCCATCTGCCAACTTACACACACACACTCAGAGACAAATGAATCTCCACGGCAATGCACATGACTTCAGACAGACTGAATGAAGGCCTGTAATTAATGCTGTCACACATGAATCTATAGTCTCTCTTATACACACACACATACACACACACACACAATTGCCATTGAGCTCTGAAACGGTTACTAAAGAGATCAGATTATTTTCACTTTCTGGATATTAAAACTGGTGAAAAGATCCCACAGATGTGCATTAAAGTGCCCCATTATGGTTTATGAAAGGTTCATATTTTGGTTTTGTGAGTCCCAAACAACAGATCGACATGCATGCAGTCAAAAAACGTTTTCATGTTCTTATAATATGCATTTATTTTTACCTTTTTGGTTCAACGACTCTCAAACCATAATTTTTCCAGATCCCTCAGATATTGATTGATTTCATTTAAAGCAGTGTTTGAGAGCTTTGAACGCCCCAAAAGAGACACCTAGTGGTGAAGAATGAATCTGCATTTTCATTCAAATCGACAGGAAAAGACCAGCAAGTGGGCGGGGATTATGCTAATATTTCATTTTGACATCAACGTTTTAAAAATGACTCGTTTCAATGATTCAAAGTCGACTCTTTCTTTTGAAAGACAATAACTTTACTTTCAGATTTAAAACTTTGCAGGATGTTTTCACAGATCTGTGTTACACACTGCAGGAAAGATCATTCTCAAAAATCTATAACGGCACGTTAAGAAATTATGAAAGAAAACACCTAGCAACCACATAGAGAAACTGTTCAAAGCTTTTCTTGACAAGTGCGGTTGATATTTTTTGGGTCAAGTTTTGGGTCAGCAAGATATTTTTTAAAGAAATTAATAATCGTATTCACCAAGGATGCATTGAATTGCTCAAAAGTGACAGTAAAGACATTTATAATGTAACTAAAGATTTCTGTTTCAAATGAATACTGCTCTTTTGAACTTTCTATTCATCTGTGAATCCTGAAAAATAAAATGTATCACAGTTTCCACAAAAATGTTGTGCAGCACGACAGTTTCCAACACTGATAATAATCAGAAATGTTTGTTGAGCAGTAAATCAGTATATTATTATGATTTCTGAAGATCATGTGACACTGAAGACTGGAGGAATGATGCTGAAAATACAGCTGAACATCACAGAAATAAAGTATATTTTAACAGATATTCACATAGAAAACAGCTATTTTAAATTGTAAATAATATTCAATTGTTTTACTGTATTTTTGATCAAAGAAATGCAGCCTCTGTGAGCAGAAGAGACTTCAAAAAACATTTCCAACCTCAACTTTTGAATGGTAGTGTAATATACAATAATTTCCCACAAATAACTAAAATAGATGACTTTAATGTATAAATCTCTCTGTACAGAAACCAGTCACAGCTTCAGACCTTTGTACAAAGTGATTCATTTTTAATGCACTGAGAGAGAGAGAGAGACAGATCCGGTCCATCAACAGGCCTGACCTCTGACCCCTTGGATCAATAGGTCAACTGACCTGTGATTAGTGTGTGATTTTCTCCTCTGAAGAGCTTTTGTTGTGTCACTAGTCCTGCCGTTTCTTCACTAATTACACCATTCTGAGCAGCTCAATAAACACGGCACACTCCTCTTGTTAAACACACTGAATAGCACTTATGATGCAGCAGGGATTCAAATACATAATCATAGAATTAAATCAGCTTCTTAGTGGCAGAATACAATGAAAACTGCTAAATGTGTGATATAAACACAATTTTCTGTAAAACTGCTAATCACTACAGAAACACGTTACACTTAACTTGAATCGTTATAGCAAGGATTTCATGAGAAATGTTGAAGGTGAGTTGAAAACTTACCTTATCAAATCCAAGCAGTTTAAGTCTCAAGATCTCTTCTGAAACTCAAGAAGGATCTTTTTTCTGCAAAAATCTCAATTGTTTAAACATTTCCACTACTAAAGAGATCTTTGTGGATTTTCTTTCCTACAACAAGTTTATAGTTAAAGGAAAGCAGTCATGAATCTACAGATGTAAACGACAGTTAATGTGCCTGATGAAAGCTGCTATTGTGTGTTTTATAAGAAAATACATCTTTTTATATTAGATGTAGACTACTAAAAGGTCTAAATGTAATATTCACATATTTCAATTACATATAAAATGTCTTTTTATTTGAATTACACACACTTCTAATATAAACAAACTAATAAACAACTAATGTGCTTATTTCTCAGTCATAAATAAATACAAAAGACAGCTGTTTCAATGATTTAAAATAAGTATGAATGCTAAATAATAGATAATACAATAATAACAACAATAATAATAATATGGATAAATAAATATTTTTAATATTAAATAAAAATGTAAAATAAAAATACTGTTAAAGAGAAATAAGGAAAAGAACAAATAAAAGACGAAAAAGTAAAAATAAATTAATAAATAAAAAATATAAAAAAATAAATGCAGGACTAAATGTAATAAAAAATGAATTATTCTTGCTTTAGCAATTTATTTTTTCATTCATTCGTTCATGCAGGTTTGTTCCTCATATAAACCTGTTCACTGTGAAAACTATTTATTTCCATGAGCTTTTATTTAGTTAAAGCACACAGATGTGGAGCAAGCAGTATTTAGTCAGTTAAATGTATGAGATTAAAAAGAGGTATGTATTGATTATAAAAATATAAACCTGGTTGTTGTGTATTTAAAACAGGTTTAATTTACAATATTAGAGAAATCTGAGCTGTTTCTCTGATACATGACTGACAAATATGCATCACATAAAGTTAAGTAGTTTGCTTGGACGTTTTATATACAATTCAGCTGCATAAATCTGAAATCTGCTGGGAGCGTTGACAGAGATGGCTCAGTGGAAGTGAATGGGTGCCGTGATCGTGGGAAAGGCTCCTGGTCATACAGAGCGGCCGGCGCTCGTCTCCCCAGGCTGTAATTGGCATGTTCACACAACTTCCCTCGGCATTGTCCCGCCACCGAATGGTGTCTGGCTCCGTGACCCCGCGACCCCGCTCTGAATATATGTTTAATTTGGTGAGAAAACTATGGGAACGCTGTGAAAATGATCTCTCAGCTCGCCACGAGGATGCCGGACACAGACAGTGTAACATCGACTCGTGATATGACGTGTCCAATGATAAAAATTCATGCCACAAATGAGCAGAATCTTTCCTCGAGCCACAATTATTCAACAGTCAGACACTTAAATGCACCAGAAACCCAAAGAGTGAGTTTCTTCGAATGACCTCTGCTTTAAAATGGAATCTGAATGAGAAAGACGCCCAGAGGAAGGAAACGTGAACATGAAGAGAGAAACGGTCTGATTCTCAGCTGAACGTCTCACACAGAGTTTGAGAGAGGATCTATGTGTGAGCCTGAAGCACAGAAACAGTCATGAGTAGCACAGGTTTATTTATAGCAATGGCCAATTGTACTGGTTTTGGGGTCCAGGGTTTTTTCAGCTGCTTATAAAACTTTGCTTCTCTTCTGTGTTACGGAGAGAAGTGTGCGTCGTGTTTTACAATAGGTGTTATATGAAACTGAAAACTGATAGTAGTGGATGGTTTGATGCAGATTTGGTGTGTTTCTGCTGTTTGAGCATTAGGTTTCAGAAACTATGTGACGAGGAAAGATTTTGTGTGTAAGTAGTTGAAAAAAAAACTGTAAATAACTTTTATATTAACTTTTAAAAAATCTTAAAATGACTTGAAAATTGAGCTGAATTTGAACTTGAAAAAATGAGGTAGAAACTGCTTAAATGATTTTGATGAGTAGTGATGGTAAAACAAACTGATGGATTTACTCAAAAAAAAGCTGATTATTAGGAGAATATCACCTGTCTGCCACTCGCAAACCTTTTCAAAACTGTATTTTTTCATAAACTCTTCACATCCTTCCTTTTCTTTTAACATTTATTGAGTTGTTCTTAAAATGAACATGTAATCAAAAAGTTAATCTCACAAAATAATTACAACATTTATTTTAGAAACATTGATAAATTTGTGGTTTTCTTTAGTGCAAAATATACATTTTCATCCTATAGTTTAGGGTTAATTGTGACCTAGACATGTTTTCATCTTCCATCACATGAATTTGTACGCTTTTTATAATGTTTAAGTGTGTGTGTAGGGTTTCTGCTGTCTTTGTCCATGTCTGAAGTCTGTCTGCATGGACTATTCTCTCTCACACACACACACACACAGGGATGTGGTGTCTGGGAAATGTCTGCTCATGCATTTGCAAATGAAAAAAAAAATGACATCAATGAAATAATATGCAGACATTTATAAATATATGATCTAGAAAAGCACCGTTTCTCAGATTTTTCCAGGTTTTCTAAACTCATAAATACTACACATAAACATAAAATACTATTGCAGTTAAATAATCGAAGTGTTACATGAATTCATAAAATAGTAAATAATTACCATAAATACTATTTCTACATTTGTAAAAGTGTTCATTTTGCTGTTCATTTAATGGCATAACAAATAAAAATTGAATGATTGTTTTGATGATTTAAGCTAAATCTTTAAAACATATGCTCGGATATTTTGTTCAATCATCCCACAAACGTTGTGCATTTATTTATTTTATAGAGCTATATGCATCATAGCTTAGATAAATGCTTGCAAACATAAAGCTAATTCTGATTATTCTGCAAGTCATCCTTTGTGAAGGTATTTTAATCAAAACACACATCTTCAGACACTTGCGATGAACTAAAGCTGAGAGAAGCCGAAGGAGCTGAAGGAGTTGCTTGTGAAGGCTCAGACTTGAGCTTGAACTTGACCGTCAGCAGCGTCTGAGGACCCAGACGTGAGTTTGGCCCCTGCTATTATCATGCAGAAGTGAGTGTCAGCCCTCATTAACATATCCCCCCGCCTGCCTTCAATTAAAAGAGCAGAGCTGTGAGAAAACACTGAGACGCTCTCAAGGACTCAAGACAATCACATCTGCTCAGTCCAGACACACTGCTCCACAATCACAAGTAAGGATGCTGCTCCACTCCAACACTGCGGATTTAAATGAATAAGAGCCGGGAAAGATATGAACGTGTTGCCAGGTTTGTTTTCTGTTTGTTTGATGAATCTGAAGCACTGTAAATGTCTGGCTCTGTGTTTAACCAAGGATTTATTTGATTTTAAAGAACAGCATTGTTTTATTATCATTGAGATACTTTTATGGATGTTTTTATAACCTTTTTTCATATTTAATATTATTACAATTTTCTTTCAGTTTTCATTTTTAACTTTCAGTTATTTTAGTAGAAGAAATGTGTGTGTAAATATATCTATATAGTTTGCATTAATTGTTCTTTCAGGTGTTTATTTTAGTACATCACGTTTTAAGTGAATAAATCAAGTAAATAAATTAAAATGACAAAAGGCAACTAACTTTATATTTTATTTTAGTTAACAGTTATTTTATTTCATTTTTCTTTATAGTTTTAATCTCTAGTTTTTGTTAACTACACACTTGTGTTTAATCCAGACATCAACCAAGCCTCAGATATTGCTGAAATGTTTGCATTCAAATTGAGATCTCTTGGCACAGTTTGAGTCATTCACACCTTAGATTATGTTTTTACATTTAAGAAGTCTACTTTAAACTTTACATTTGTTAATTTTACAAATGCGTTACACACTCTGCAAACATCTGTTCCATGTTAAATGTTTTTATCATTTTGTGGAAGTCTGCAAAACCTGCAAATAATCCCAAATGTGTTTAATTCAGTGACACTGTAAAGATCTGTGTCCAATGAGAGTTCAGCGTTTGATCATGTGACAGCAGCTCTCATCCAATCACAGCTCTTAAAGGATGAAGAGCATCCTAAAACATCTCTTTGCCTTCACTGTGTGAAAATACAAACTACTGTGAGCTGGTTAAATGTATTTAATGGGGTTTGCGTTGGGTGGGACGTTTGTAGTTCTTGACAATTAAAAAATGGGCTGTTTATTTTGAACCAATTCTCACTCAGAAATTGTTATTATAGTCAACTGGCAAGTAACATATTCATCTGAAAATAGGTTTAAATGGTCTGATCATTTGATCATTTCTGCTCCTTTCAAACTGAATTTAATAGATTCTGCATTATGATATTCTGTCATTCGGGATGTTTATGTATACATATATAACACCTGAGCATGTTTAGTCTCTGTGATGCATATAATATTCTGTTTGATCAAACTGCATCAGAACCATCACACAGAAGAGGTTGATGGATGTTGTTTGCATGGAGGTCAGTCACACACTTTATGAACAGAATAAAAACACAATGTAAAACTCTATCCAGATGATCATATGGCATCACATTGCAATGGTACAAGATGCTGTGATAGGATTTACATTAGCGTGTAAAATATCTTACATTAGTCTGTTAGATAGTGTGAGCTGCTTTATGATATGTTTTCTTTGAATGGTGATTTTATTCAGGTGAGGTGGATGTAGTTGCAGGTGTGAAGTGAGCACAGGTGAGCAGGTCCTGTATAAACGGCTGTTTAGCGTTTGGTGTGTGTTAGAAAGCTTAAGGAAATGACTCAAATAGCATGCAGGTGTTCTATATTTTGCAATCTAATTTTTCAGTGAGATTAGTCCATACCAAGGTGAGAGATAAAAAAAAAATAAAAACATATTAGTGCAGTTTTGCAAAATATGTGGTCGTGAGGAGAGAAAAATTCATGTATTTAGAAGGACAATCGTTTTTTTTTTTTCAAATGATGTATAATTATTATTATTATTATTATTCATTTGTATTTGTGCTCATAAAATGAATGCATGGAACTATATTTAAAAACAGATAAATCAAATCATTTCTGATGCTTCTGGACTAAATATTTTCATATTCTAACAAAAGCAATAAGACTTTTAATATTATTTTAAAAATGACACCCAAATAACAGTCTGAAGAATAAATGCAAAAACACACAGAAAAAGGTAATATTACTTTTAATATTCTAGTTTCAAATAAAAACTAACAAGATTATTTTTTCAAGATTTATATATTTTATAAAGGTAGAGGCACACTGCTTGAGAAACACAGATGTCTTCTTGATTTAAGAAATTTTGTTTATTTACAAAGAACATATAGATACCAAATAAAATATAAGAATACCTTCACAGAAAGGATGTTTTGTTTTCTATATTTAAACAAGGGGAAGCTAATTCACACACTGCTGTTTCTGCAAAACACTGCTTCAATCGAAATAAAGAGAGTAGATATGTTTATATAAATAGTACGTAATTTTAATTGCAATAAATTATATTAGCAATAGATAATCACAAAAAAATGACAGCTCCTCAGGAGTGAGTAAAACGGTATGTTATTTCTCTGTTGTACACACACACACACACACACACACACACACACCTCTGGATGCAACAGATATTATTGTATATGCATTTTATGCATTTTGCAAGAAATTGTATTTGTTGCCTGTTTTGTATTTTTCTTTTCTGCTGTAAACGAGTGAACTCTGGATTGGGAGAAAACAGGTAGTTTCTGAATTTCTGAACTTTATAGTGAATGTAAATATGAAGTAAATATCATAAATAATTATGATGGAAACGAGAAGGTTTGGACGACTGACCTTTTTAATTCGATTGCGCGTTTTTGTAATCTGAAATATTCAGAGGACAAATCCTTGTATTATGAAGTTGTTAATGATACGACTTTAACAGAATTCTAAATATACCTCATTTATGTTCAATTTTAAACCTTATTTCTATCTCAAAAGGTCGTAAAAATGAAGAGTTGGTTTATAAACAGTCAGGATCGTGTTTTTAAACACCAGACCTGAAGCAGAATTTCGGATCATTTACATGATCAAAATCTCAGAATTATTTAGAATATGTCTGAATATTAACGACTTCACATTTTAATCTGCAGAGTTATCGAACCTCAAAAACTATTTCCTTATTTATTTCTTCCCGAAATGAAGAGCACGTGAAACATTCGATTAACATTGATAAATTCTTCGGAATGAAACATTTTAAAGGATAATTACTTTTTTTTTAAATACAATGTTTACTAAAAATGTCTAAATAATTAATACAATCTTATATAATAATAGTTTAATATATATGTGCAGCTTCTACGTTTTTTCTCATTAATGAACATATCTAAATGTTGTATTGTACAACAGACACTGCTGAGCGCAATTATTTTAAATGAAAAATAAATACATTATATACAGACGTGTGTTAAAACATGCAACAAGGCTGAGATGAGCGCTAATGTTTGTTAATTAGATACTGTACAGAATGACGTCATCACGCACTTCTGCTCTGATCTTCTGATGCATTGAGGCCTGCGGGACGGGATGATATGACATGAGATCAAATGTGGATAAAAATGTCAAACCAGTGTCAGTAAAAGCTTTTGATATTTTTCATCACTGTTCGTGAATTTCTAAAATAAAACTGATAAATGATCCTGAAATCACAGGATCAATGTTATTTTTCGTTTTAATAGTCTACGCTTTGTCATTTTATAGTGAACGAATTGTTCCTATAGTGTAAGCCTATTATATTGCAGTGTGAGCTAGCATGACATCAGGTGGAATTTAATAACAATGTAGTAATAAAAAAGTAGCATCGTGTAAATTTAAAAAAGTAAGAGATTCACCAGTTTAACTCAACCTTTATAAAAGCAAATGCACTGTTTTTTTTGATACACTTTAAATATAATGCAATTGTTAGCTCAGTTCTAATTCAGGGTTACAGCAGGGTTGTGTTGCATTCCTCTTAAATTCCAGAAATAAATCTAAAATTGCTGGCGATTTGCACAGTTAAAATCCCAAGCAATTTCTAAAAAAATATTGCAATCAAATCGTTTCAGGTTTAAGGAAACTCTTTTAAAAACAAATCTCCACGAGCACTTTTATGTTATGTTAATTTTTAATGTTTAATACATCCATTAACTGACAGTTTATACGGGCTAATAATGCATAAGCTATTGGATAACAGGTTATTTGCTGTCATTTTTTCCGTGGCACGGTTGATCACACTCTCTTCTCGCGTTCGCGTTCGGGGCGCGCGCACCGGTTTAAATGCGCGGCGCGCAGCGTGAATCACACCGACACCGACCAACCGGAGCTCTCGCTCGCGCTGTTGGGTTATTCAACATGGCGAGTCATGCATCTGCTCCAGACATGTGTGTCCTGTTACACACGTGAAGCATGCGTGGCTCCGTCCGTCATTTCTACACGCAATTCTGCGCCAGTCAACGCATGTGAAGACCAAACGTCACAGAATGCACTCATATAGCGCATTTTCTTGGCATTTGAGAGTCAGCAAAGAGAACATTTTAGCAAGTGCCATGATGCATCAAGCCATTGCATTATGCATATTTGCGGGATGCATTAATAAAACGCGCAGTTTTCCCTGGCAACACACACAATGTGCTGCAATGGTCCTTTACCCTGAGAATGGATGCTCGCTTTGTCTCTCTCTCTCTCTCTCTCTCTCTCTGTGCCCCTCCCCTCCGGTTCTCTATCTCATTCTCTCGCGCTCAGTCCATCATTCTCTCGGCTCTCGGTCTCGGAGCGTGTTTGCTGACGAACAGAAACGCTAAAGGATGTAAATGAGTGAAAGGAAAGAGCTGGAACAAAAGCAAACGAGCCACAGTGGAGGAGCGTTTAGCTGTGCGCGTGATGTGATGCTGCAGAGCCTCCTCTAACTTTCATCCTTCACTTTCATCTGGAGCCGAAGACACAAGGACACGGTGAGCACTCACTTCGAGCTGCGTGTGCATCCCCAGTACTTCCTACTGCACAAGAAATCAGAAAGATTGGAATCAGACGCTTAAACAGTTTAACGCAGCAGTTTCGCGTTCGTTTTATTCTTTCTGCACGTGTTGTATAGATGCGAACACTTCAACTTTCTGATTTTTAATGCAATTTGTTGTGCATTTAAAGTTAACTCAAACTATTTTTAGGTGACGATATGCAGTTGCATTTAAAATGTTCCGCTGTTGCATGAATGGTTTCCTCGAAAGCACAAAGTGCTGAGCTTCTTCTGCAGCGCTTCTGCTTTTTGCATTGAAACAACTATACCGTGGACGATCATATTCATAACCTGAGCGCATATCTACTTGTTCCAACAAATAAGGCATTTGATTAGAGTCTGGGGAGGACCGTAGGGAAGGGAGGGCTGTCTGAGGCCTGTGTTCAGCTGTGAGTTCTGGCTCTTCATGGGAAAATGTCGCCAGACTCTCGTGTGTCTGTGGCCCCTCGCTGCTCCCAGACTATATTGTCATGATAATGAGGAACAGCTCGTTGTTGAACTTGATGTTGACTTCTTTCTTCAGGCCTCATTTTTCTCGGTCACTTGTTTGTGTGTGTGTGTGTGTGTGTGTGTGTGTTTTCTCACGGTTCTTCAGCGAGGATTATTTGAGGGGAACAATAGACTGATGAATAACGACAGTCGCGTTTTCTTGATGAAAAGATAAGATATATTTAATATTTAAGATTTGCTTTTAATTAGTCGATATGTATTGTATTCATTTAATTTCGGTGGTTTATGAAATAAATAGCACAACAATTAATTAGTTTTCATTTTAACGATATTTAATATACAATATATTTGGCATATTATAATTGGAATAATTGAATTTTTTAATAGGCTACTAAATCTTTTTTTTTTACACGCGTATATACTCATATATATACATGTCTTTATACGATTTAATTTTCTAGATATCTAAAGCAATTTTTATGAAAGCGTATTTCTGTCTGAAGTGATTGATTGCTGGTGTGTTTCGTGCAGTTTTATATCAACAGGTGCTGATGAGGCCTTCAGTCCTCGCTGTTCAGATCATCAGGATCATAAAGAAAAGCCCTTGATTTCTCAGGATGCATTATTAATTTAGGCCTATTTATTTATTTATTTTAAGGACTAAAAATATTTACTTATGAGCGTCTCGGTTCCACTGCAGCTCTTTTGAGCAGCCTTTTTATTTGTATTGTTTGGCTGTGATCAAGTTCATTTAACATTTAAGACTTTAAATGCATGCTGAAAATATGGAAGATCACAGACTCCTTTAGCACAATAAAGACGCTGGAAAAAATGAAAGATATAAACACAAAAGAAGTTTAGGCTGATATACTCACACACACACACACTCAAGAAAGTGTCGTTTTTTGAGACGCAGTTCTCTGATATTTCTATTTCTTCAGTAAACTCATAATAACTCTTGAAAGTATGGCTTGTCGGTAGCGTATACAGATATGTTTCGATGATATTTAATAATCTGACGTGCTGTAACACCTGCAGAAGCAGCTCGTGAGAGACTGAAGCTCTATAGATGCAGTTACACCTGTGGTTTAACACGGATTTCTGTTCATCCACATTACTTTTAAACGATATTTCGCTTTAGGGTTAGATTATCTCAGTAAATACAAAAGCATCTTTCGAGCTAAACAGCAATTTATTTATTCGTATATAGCAATATCTTTGATAGATTAGTTTAGGAATCCAGAGGTTTGGTGCCAGCTGTATATTAAAGAAAATACTGAACAGTGTTTTAATAGACGATTTAGGCCCAAAAAACTGAAAATGTTTGTACATATAAAACATAACAAAATTTAATTAATTTATTAAAACTACATTAGAACATTATAAAAGTCTTTTTGTAAGTTAATGTAAAGCTACACGAAAATTATTCTGTAAAAATCGAAACAAACCGTAAAATGCTTTTCTGTCGAAAAATTAAAGCAGTCTGCAGGGATGAAGCAAAAATAAATAAATAAACGAGAAAAAGGAACAAAAAAAGAGAAATCAAGCAAAAAAGGAAACAAAATTAGGACACTTTTAAAGCATTAGAAAATGTAATTAACAAATAAGACATTAAGTATTTTTCAAACCGAAATGGCTGCAAAAACACTTTTCTCATTACATCTCATTAGAGATGTAGACACTTCTTTAATTTAGTTCCAAATGTTTTGCTGTGTTTGTTCTGAGTTAGTGTATTTTATGGTATTAAACTACAGATTATTTCTATAATTTTGCGCTCTGACATAAAAAAAAGGAAAAAACAGAGATAAATGCGAGAGACAGAAAGGTGTATAAAGGGATGCTCTTCTAAAAAATAGATTCAAATAATTTCATGTGATTTTTTTAAAGTAGCCTAAAATGTAAAAATTCTAATAAAGTGTAAAATGTGTCGATGAAATGCCAAATGAAGTGTTTTACTGAGCTCGTAAAATCACAGTTACTCCTCATAAACACTGTCCTTCTCTCCGTCGATCACTCTCTTCTGATGCTCGGATGGTTTCAGCACGGACAGCGTTTCAATTTTCGTTCACTGAGGCTTTTGTAGGATCATAAATGATGCAAATTGTGACTCGCTATTATTCCGGACTAATTTTAGATCTGAAGAGCTATTGTGTATGGCTGTGTGTGTGTGTTAATGACACTGTATGCAGAGAATGGAACATTCCACCATGTAAACCAATAGACATGTGGGCGAATCCATTATGGTTGCAAACCAGTGTGTGTGTGTGTGTGTGTTTGATGACGTGGTCTAAAATATTTCACCTAAATATAGCGCTTTATGGAGACTGGTGCAGTTAAAGGCCTCTATTCATAAACACAAGTCGTGCAGGATCATAAAACCTACCTTAGCAAATGAAATGATGCCATAATTGACTCTCAGACACAGAGAATCAGAGGCCTGTGTGTAAAATCAGAAATGAATCCGATTACTCAGCATCATCCATTCATATCAGCTGTTATTTCCGAGGCTGAACGCTGTTATTTTACAGTTTTCTGGGATGAATTATATCTATATTCAGCGCACGCTGCAAATTCGGAGTCTCGCGGTCATTGTCATTTGAAAAGCACATTCATTGTAGTAATTTTATTGTCATGGTAACGAATGCTATTCATGGAGTGACTCTGGGCCTCTATGGAAATATGACACACGTTAAATGAATAACAGCGTAAAATGAGAAAACAGTTTATGTGTGTAGTCTACCATGCTTTCCCCCAATAAATGAACACAAAAACATATTCAATCATTCAATTCATACACGTATATGTTGTTATAACATTTTTTATTGATTTATGTTTTATATAGGCCTATATATATATAATTTTAATATTATACGTTTAATATATATATAAAAAATATATAATAATTTTATATGTAATATATATATATATATATATATAAATGTTTTTGTATTTTTCTAAAAATTCTAAAGCTTGTCTTTCAGGGACTGGGGTGTATAATGCATGTATAAAGAACTTTATATAAAAACAGTATTTATTGAAAGAAAAGACTAAGAAGACTTGTGAGAAAGAGGCGGAGTCACGGGATGTGGGTTGGGCTTTCCATTTGTAATAAGGTCAGTTGCTTCTGCTCCATTAGATGCTGCTCTGAAGATTGAAGCATGTGTGTTTCATCTTTACTCAGATGTTCAGGCCTCTCTGGCATCATTAGTACACCAACCCAAGCCTTAACCAATACTCTTTGGATTTATAAAAGCGTGTGGAGTGAACCAGATGATCTGGGCTTCAGAAAGTAAGGTAGGCCCATGAGTAGTTTGAATAGTTCATTTGTGTCTCTAATTGCATGCAAGTCAAGTCACCTTTATTAATATAGCGCTTTATACAGTACTGATGCTTGCTCTAAAGGTGCAAACACATGTTTTAACAGAGATGTGTCTGCGAAAAAAATTATATTTTGAGTAAATATGGAAGTAATTTTAATTCTGCTGATCAGTTAATGTAAATAATAGACCATAAATATTCAAGATTAATATCAGAGCTCCACAAAAGTATAAATGCCATCTTTTTTTGTTAGATTCTTAATCAGAACACAAGCCTACTGAGTTTATATGAGTTGCTGCACCTGCGCGCGCGCCCGCGCGTGTGTGTGTGTGAGGAAGATTTTAATAAATTGCCTTACGCTGATGAATAGAAATGAGACAGCATTAAGCCATTGTGTAAAAGCTCTCCGATTGTTTCTGAGTCCTCCCTGACTCGTGAATCGCTGTGAAACAGTCGTGCATGTGTTCAGGATCAGCGCTTCATTCTCAATATTCTCAGCGCGAGCGCAGATCCGGAGCGCCGCGGCCCCTTTAACACGCACGGGCTAGTTTTTCTCTTTGGTTATCTAGCTGTATGAGTTTATGAATATCATAAAGCTAGAGAACCGAAAGTAGAAACTAATCCCACTGACTTCATGAACCGCAGAGCCGGAGACACGGAGAGAGAAAGAGAGGGAGAGAGAACCGCGAACCGAGAGAGGCTTTCATGGAAGCGCATGGAGAGAATGCATGCCTAGAACTGAATTCGAGCAGAAATGCGCGTGGAATGCGTTAATGACGCATATTGAGTTCAGGGAGCGCGTGTACGCAGAGCATCATCACGCGTGTGTTTCAGGTTCCTCTCGGGGCCTTTGACGGTGTTGCCGGTGTGTGGTGTATTCTGCTTTGGCTCGAGCCTGACGCGGATGTCTGTTTTTGCGCGGTCGTTGTGGCGCCGCGGCTCACGATTTGGGCTCGTTTCACGCGCTGGTAGTAGCGTCACGCGCGGAAAGTAATGCAAAGCAATGTCAGATTTGGGAATCATTCACGTTTCTGTAGAAGCACCTGCAATAATGCACAGATCAGTTGATTTTGGACCAGAATATGGAAGTGCAGGAGCCAGCATGACTGATATCATTTAAAGTGTACTTAAGTATCCATATTATGTGTTTTTGAATTCAGCTGACAAAAATGTGTTGGCTGAACGTTATGCTAACGTTCCCATTAAGTTACGAACACGTGCTGACGCTTTGAATGTAATCCGAAGTAAGATGGCCTAACGTTCCGCATTCATGAACAAAACATATATAGGATCAAATAGGCGTTTCTGTAGAAACACTGGAAGTGAGTCTTTCTGGAAATGCAAGACGTTCACACTTTCATAAAAAATAGAAAGGTGCAAAAGCTGGCACTGGGGCATTTTCAGAAAGTAGGGTATACATTTGTGTCTATCAGTAAGGTATAAATCTTTTGTACCCAAGAGTCCATAAAAACATTTAGCTGTTCCAAAAAGTTTTGTTAAAGTTACAATTAAGTGATGAAAATCCTGTGATCTCTGAACATGCATTTTATTTAGCCATTTATGATTTGCAAGCAGTATGGAAATGTTGTTTTTTAGTAGGCTATAGCAACATAAAAAATGTTTAAACATGTAAACATACAAAATAAAATATTATTCCTTAAATGCTGTATAAATACTGTTTTTTTTTAATCCAAAGTAAGACGTTTCAGAGCAACATCTGTATAAACACTGGCAATGAGAGGCTTTCTATAATGGGCAGATCAGTTTATTCTTGATTAGTTAAGAACATGGAAATGCAAGACTGATTTCATTGCTAAAAAAACATTTAAGTATTCCTCACTATGCATATTAAATTAACATTTTATGAATCTTTTATTAACGTTCCAGTTAATACAGTTACACAGCGTACAGTATTTGAAATGTTAAGGGAGCGTTTCATTTCAGAGTTTTGCAAACATTATGGAAATGTTGCTTCCTAAGGTTCTCAGAACGTTCTGAAACAAGAAACATTTCAAACATTTCAATGTTCAAACTAAAATAGAATAGTATAATGTTCGTTTTGAGAACATTAAGACCAGAGAACATTCTATTCTATTACTGTGTACTGAAAGAATATTTGTTCACAAATTTGACAGAGAACGTTCTGAGAATGTTCCTTGTTAGCTGGAAAAGCGCATAATGAACTCAGGTGGGCTTGTGTTTTATGAATCCAAGAGAACAACCCATAATATACACATTAGCTGCACAAAATACAAAGTGACAGAGTACAGTAACATACACAACACAACACATTCAGGATTATACCATTCACTGTACATGAGCACGGTGCTCTTGTGTTATTATGATCCTGGACTAGCAGTCGCTTCGTAGCATAGCTTTAGCACGATACACACTAAAGGCTCAGAGCCGCATGAATGCATCGTAAATATACATCCAGCTCATCTCAGCTGTGTTCGACAGCTTACTGTAGATCGATAGGTATTTTTTGGAAATGCAAATTGCGCTTGAATTAGCATACTTGTGTTGAGATCTTTTCTTCTTCCTTTCTATCAAGAGAGTGTCACTGAAAGTCCACCGACAGACATTATAGCACTAATATTGTAGTTTGCTATGTTGAAACATGATGCAAGCATATTTTAATATAGTATATGCATCAAGGATTCAGTTTCTCTTTAAATTGGAAGCGTTATTCATTTTAGGAATTATCATTCGTGTGACACACAGCTTGTGATAACAACATTTAAAAAAGCATTGAAAACGACCCTAGTGATGTGGAATATGATATGAAATATGATGGATTGTAATGTTCTCTCTGTCTCTCTGATTTCAGCTTGTGTGGAAAGCATCTCAGGGATGATGAGCTCCAGACAGGTAAAAAATCTTCACTTTCATCCACTTCCAATCAATGTGTTTCACAAAGCCAAAGCACACAGACAGCATGAATATTGTACAAGCATCATATATTGTAATATGTGCTGCAATTTGCCTAATTTGATTTAGGTTTTTTCACAGTACATTTCTAAAATAGAATTAGGATGTTAATGCATTTTGTGTGATCTATAGCAGTGTTTTGCTCAGAGGGTTTGGTTTTCATCTCTCTGGATCTACAGTCGCTAGAAACTAGGTTTGGGCTATTAATGAATGCATGCTGCCAGATTTATGGTTCATTTTATCGCTGAGGTGAACAAAACCACCCAAAACATGCAGAATGATTGCAATGATAAGTTCTGAGTAAACGTTACTCGCAAAAACTCTTTAGTTAAACTCTTTCTTTATCCAAAAATGAATGCACATGAACCAGATCAATAAACAAACATCATTAATGCACAAGATAGACACTTCAACTCCATAACATACTCTAATCATGTACCAGTGCATAACATGGATAATAACCTAAGCTTTCTTGAAAGACTCATACTGCTTCCTCTCCAAAATGTAATGTTTTAAATGATGAGCTCAATGAGATTGTGTTTGAAGAATGACGAGGCCCAGTTCTGTCTGTCCTTGACCAGAGTGAGTTATTTCTGTCATGTCTTATTTTAGTTTTAAAGAATTATTCAAATTCACTTCCAGAAGCGACTCCTGAAAGCACAACCAGAAAACAGTGCTATTTTAGTGTTATATTATAACAAAAATGCATAATACCTCAAAATCATGTGCCTAAATGACTCTTTCTGAATGTCTTATTTTTGTGCAAAACCAAAAAATGATTAAAATTCCCTTTCTGATTGCACCTCAACCAAACAGTGCTATTTTAGTGTAAATAACACCACAAATCCAGAATTCTTAAGAGTCACTTCCTAAAACCAGCTCTCCAAATACACAAAAAAACGGAATTAAAAACAGTGTTATTTTAACGATAAATCTAATATGAATTATTTTGCACTTCCATATACAATTCTTTCTGAATGCACATCAAAACTTCAAGAACAACAGCAAATACTCACAGGTATTCAGATGCACAGCCTCTTTCTAAATGCACAGCCAGCTAAACTGAACAGTGTTATTTTGGTGTTAAATAACAACATAAACTCATTATTACTAAATTGCACTTTCATAAACAACTGCTTCTAAATACACAACCAACTACTAGACCAACGTACTGAAAGCAAAACTGAGCACAGTGTTATATTTGTGCTGAAGGAAAAAAAACCCATAACAACAATTTTTACAAATTCATGTCCACACACAACAATTTTTTTGAATGCATAACCACTGAAAACAGTGTTAACTCATTATTATTTATAAATGCCCTTCCTTGAACGAGTCTTTCTGAATGCACAGCCTGCTAAACTAAATGCTGTTATTGTAGTGTTAAATAACAACAAAAACTCATAATTATTAAAATGCACATCCATAAATGATTGTTTCCAAATGCACAACCAACTAGACAAATGCACAGACAGCTAAACCGAAAACAGTGTTATATTAGCATTAAAGAAATACAAAAAAATAATAACTTTTACAAATTCATGTCAACAAACAACTCAATTCAAATGCACTTCCTTAAACGACTCTTTCTGAATGCATGACCATCTAAACTAAAAACTGTGTTTTTTTAGTGTTAAATAACAACATAAACTCATAATTATTCACATGCACTTCCTTAAACGAGTCTTTCTGAATGCACAGCCAGCTAAAGCCAAAACAGCGTCTTGCTTGTACGAAGAATAAAACGTGCGTGTTTGAGGTGGCTGTTGTTTGTTACGGATGGAGTGTCCAGGAAAGAAACCCTCTTTAACATTTCTATGCAAACTAGAGCTTGAATAATGAGATGTATTTATGAAGGCGGGGGTTCGGGATCGGAGGGGGCCGGGGCCTCCATTGGTGCAGTGCAGCTGTGAAAAGAGTGGGCTTCTTTTTCCCACGGCCAGCCAGACACAAAACAGCCCCTCGGCCCGCCAGGGTCATGTCACAGCGCTAATATATACGTTCAGAGAAAGAAAAAGAACATATCGAAGTTGTGCAAATTAACGAGCTGTCTGACGAGACAGAGAGAGAGAGAGACAGACAGACGGAGCGACGACTCATTTCATTTTGTTTGTCTGTTTCTTACATAAAGCTTCACCTCCATTTGGATTTATGAGACGTTTACTTGCATGGTAAAATGTTTTGCATTACCTTTAAAATAAAATAATATAATATAAAAATTTTGACAGTTTTCACATATGACTCGTTTATGAAACACATGTGTTTCTTATGTTATCACTGAATTATCATTTACTGCTACTTTATCATTTATTTCATCATTTTATAAAAGTTAAAATATGTGCATTACAGTGATTTTAACCAAAGACAAGGGGTAAAATTATGGTACATCCTATGACTTATTGCTTAAATAGCTTACAAAATATTATGTAATATGACTGAATCAACCCACA
>JAUCMR010000156.1:102404-113369 GCA_032357425.1 Enteromius argenteus | reverse complement strand
GTTTTTGTTTTTGTTCCAGTTAAATGTCATTTGTTTCCGGTTTTCGTTTTCGTTCCTTGAACCGGTTCAGAGCCCTGGTTCTGATAGAAAACAGCTATTTTAATTGCAATAATGTTTCACAGTATTACAGTTCTTACTGTATTTTTTTTTATCAAACAAATGGAGCCTGAATGTGCAATAAAATACTTCTTACAAAACCATTCAGAAATCTTTTTTTTTTCCAACAGTAGTGCACAATGAAAAACAAGAAGATGTAATAAATTAGAATATGTTTTATATATATATATATATAGAGGTCATAGACGATAAAGGGTTTAACCATAAAGACAATAAGTGTAATATTGCTTTAAATTGTTATTTTTTTTTCTGATTCAAAAATAAATATCACTCATTTTTCCTTGATTTACTGAACTTACCCATTAAAATGTCATTCAGTGTAACAATCTTGTCAGGCATATTTACAACAAAAATCAATTTATGACATTAAAAGACAAATCACTTTTACCTCAAATACTGTAATTTTACTATTTTTAAATTTGCCACTATCCTACCCATTTGTCAGTAAAAAATGTTTACTCATTTAAAAACACAATCAAATTTAATATGCTTCCTTATTCTTTTATATATTTTATGATGTACAGGTCAGAAGAAGTATGTTGTTTGAATGTTTACGTAAATATTGTGTTACACTGAATGACTATGTAACATTATTTCAACCAAATTTTGACATTTTATTCTCCAAAAACTTATTTGAAACCTTAAAAGTAGACACTTTATTTACATTTAATGTGCTTTCTATGAACATAAAATCACTTTTATGAATTTTCTTTGATGCAGACATCTTAACGTCTTTCGTATGCATGCATTACTTTAATATTTAGTTTTAAAGGTTTGAATGCTAAAATGTAATACTAATGGCAGTACGCATGAGTTGACAGAGACACACAATGCTGGAGACGAGTGTGAGTCTTCATGTTGGTTTGTCTGGGCTGGTGTTTGTGTGATTTGGGGGTTTGCACTTGAACATGAGGGTTCATGTCTGGGCTATTTTAGGGGAGGAGGGTGTCTGTCTGGGTTTGAACGAGACCTATTAAAAGCATCCACATGTATGTGTGTGTGTGTTAATGTGGGGGTCGGTGGACAGAATAGTGTCTGGATCGGTGCATGTGTCTATTTGCATACTCCTCGCTGGACACACATATGCTGTTCGGTCTGAACAGATGACTCTCAGACGCCGCCGTAAACAACCGCATCACGCCTCAACAGCCGCGCATGCACAAAACACCCGAAATAATAGTAGTGATGTCACTGTATTCTCCTGTGTACGGCAGCTGAGCAGCCAATCAGAGCAGAGCAGGAGCAGGAAGTCAAATGAGAGATGCTGACTTCACCCTTTATGTGCTGAAAACGAATGAATAATTCAGCTGCTTACACACATTTCCAAAACTTTGCCTCTTTTTTCAAAACTTTACACACAAATCCACTAATTGCACACACAAAAAGTCTCACAACTTTTGCAAAATGAAGCACAGCATTCAAAATATCACAAATACATCTGCGTTAGCTTTCAGATACTGTGTGACGATTAAAGATTTTGTGTGTAAGCAGTTGAAAATGTTTAATTTTTAAAGATACGGAAGGTTAGATTAAAGGTGTAAAAAGTGGGAGTTCATGTTTTAGTCTTCAAGGATGCATTAAATTGATAAAAAGTGACAGAAATGTGTAATGTAACAAAAGATTTGTAATTGCTGTTTAAAATAACTTTGAAAAATACAATGTATCACAGTTTCCACAAAAAATATTGTGCAGCACAACTGTTTTCAACACTGATAATACTCAGAAATGTTTGTTGAGCAGCAAATCAGTATATTATTATGATTTCTGAAGATCATGTGACACTGAAGACTGGAGTAATGATGCTGAAAATACAGCTGAATATCACAGAAATAAATTACATTTTAACAAATATTCAGATAGACAACAGCTATTTAAAATGAATATTAATCTTAGTTTATTATTAGTAATATTTTACAGTTTTTTCTGTATTTTCAAGTGAGAGAAAGACAGAAAGTCTTACCAAACCCAAACTGTTGAACAGTAGTTTATATTAAAAAACATGACAATCAGAAAATAAAAAACTAAATAAATATATATTTACATATTGTATTTATATAACAATATATATTGTGCTTTTTTGTATTATTTATCTATATTATTTAAAAATATAGATTGGCATAAAGGTTGTGACATTTTCAAACTGTTCAATGAAATTGAGCAAAAATATCAAGCTATATTTTAAGTTGGCACATTATATCCATTTATTGATCTGAGACCCCTGAATTTAATCAAATCATGTTAAAGCATGTTTCAGCAAACATTGATGATAACTTTTGAGGGAATCGATGTCAGATTGTATCATGATGAAACGTTCAGTTTACAGCCCTAATGAATATCTGCTATATATAAATCTGTTAAGCATTATATAATGTATACAGCTCATATTTAATAAAGTAGTGGCATTTCACACTGTCAATGCAACAGCATTTAAACAGTAAAAATGAATAGTGCTGCATGACTTAGAAAGTCTAATGTTTGTTTTCAGTGGCTTTCTTTGACTCTCACAGACTGCAGTGTGACATGAAGCTCAAATGAAAGCTCTTGAAGGCATCTCACGCCGTGTTTAATCGCCAACATTACGCTCCCGTATCTGCTGGAGAAGTTTTCAGGATTATTAACCTCACCGGCAGACAATGCCCGTCTAGACGGATCTGAACGTAAATATTAAGCTGGAGCTGGTCCTGAAGCGTGGGAACACGGACTGAACGCCAGCGCAGCAGGTGAAGGAGGACCCTAGAGGTCAAGGTCAAACCCGTCAGGGGCGGCATGCAAATGAGCGGCTCATTAATATGCAGCGAGGGTCTGTGTTTGCTCAAGTTCACGCTTGCTTTGTGTGAGTCTGTTCTGAAGAGCACTTCAGACACGTCTCGAGTTCATTTAGACCCTCTCTCTCTCTTTTGTGTCTGAGTAACACGCTCTTATAAGGAAGTGTCACTCATCTGACGTTTATCTGGGCGGTGTCGCCACGGTAACGCTCAGAGAATTCTGGGAAGACTCGTTATGTTCTTTAATAACTTGTCATTTCTTGTGACATTGTGTTTTGAAGATATACAGGTCATATTTCACCTGTAATGAGGCTTCTGTATTATTATTTTATTATTATGTATTTTTATACATTATTGTTTTTAATGTATATTTTACTCACATAAATATTTACATAATGCATTTTTTTCATACCAGTTTTATTGTATTACTGAGACAGTTGTATAATATATAATAATAATAATATTAACATTATTAATTTACATTAATATTAATATATTAATAACATTTTTCATACTAGTTTCATTCTACTGTAATTTTTTTAAATTAATATTACAGTAGAATTAAACTAGTAAGTAAACTAATAGTAAATGAATGATGCACATGTACAGTTTAATAATAGTGTTTTTACTCTTATTATTACATTATTTTGTAAACTGTACAATATGTGCATTATTAATTTACATTACAATATTCACATAATAATATAATTTTTCATACTGGTTTCATTCTGTAATATGACTACTGTAATATTATTAATGTAGTAAAAAAAACAATGGCATTATTATTTTACTGTGCAATATTTACATTAATAATTTACATTGATTTTTTACATAATATAATTTTTCATACTAGTGTGATTATTTGTAATAATAACAATAATTGTAAAAATAAGTCGGCTACATTTTTAAACTGTACAATATTTAAGATTTTTGTTTTATTGCTTTTATTTTGTTTTTAAAAGAAAATAAATGGAAATGACTGTATTACAGTAATGTGCTTCTAATGAGAATCAACGAAAGCACTGCAGATAATGCTAATGCATAATGTGTTATGCAAATGTGCTTAATTGTCGTGAAAATAATGTTCAAATTCAGGGTTGCTAAAGTCTTAATGGCCTTAAAAAGGCTTTGTTTTCTTTATGCAGACTATATTGTCTTTTTATTGTAGAGGAGAAATGTGACTCAGGCATGAGATTCGATCAAGTTGACATTTCGCTCTGCTATAATTATACTAGTTTTTTATTCAAATGCGTGATTCAAAAACATCCTCGTAATGAGGTTAAAACACGATCACAGCCGTCAGTGTTCATCTGTTCTTCTTCTTCACCATCATCTGACCTACACAAGTTTATCTGAAGATGATTCTCAGTTTCTCAGGAGAGTTTTATTGCTCAAACGTTGCTCACTTAAAGCTCAAGAGAGTTTGTTTTATCTGATATGTTTCCTCTAAAATAAAAACAGAGAGATGAGTCGATAAAGCAAGCGTATAGAGTATGAAGAATTTATATAGAGAGTATTTTCTTTGCAAAGCAGGTTGTGTTTGTTTGATGAATGCTGGCTCAAAACTCACTCCATAACAGAGTGAAAATCTGTGAGGTCTTTTTCTCAGGATAAAGTACTTACAGGACACAGAAATGGAAGATCGATGTTCAATTAAACTAGAGTGTGTCATTAATGCGCTGGATGTTAAACGACATGCTGACATTCATTCTTTAAGCATCTCCTGCAGTGAGCTTCATGTTCTGATTTAAAGTAACTCACATTTCTCCTCTTATCTTCCCTCGTCGAGTTCAGCTGTACTGGTGTGGATAAAGCTTCTAGTGTAACTGCATCTACTGCAGTGTTAAATGCACTGTTTAACAGAGCTTTTAATGGCCTCTGAACTCAGTAAAGTCTCCTCCTCCTCTTTTCTCTTTTCTGTCAGCTCAGTCGTTCTCTCGCCGCGTCGACAGAAAGTCCGGTCAGCTGGGGCTCCTGTCCATCACAGCGTCCATCTGTCTGTCTCTCTGCAACTCTGTGCCAAAACCGAGCGATCTGTCTATGTAGGCAGCCTTTTAAGGCCACATCTGCAACAAAATACACCGTACAGTGCTTTCTAAGATCATTTGAGATTCCCAGAATACCCTGTGATAAAATCCACTCTAGATTGCATACAAAGACAGACACGTGCATTCTAAATTTATAGAGAGAAAATATATGCATATGTATGTACAGTATATGTATGTATATTCGTGCATTCATATTAATTATTTATTTATATTTCTAAATAAAAAAGTTAAATATACATATTATATACATATATAGTTAGAATACCTTGTGATAAAATATACAATATCTATAATATAATATATAGAATATCTCAGTGAATAATGATATAACTTATAACAACCTAATGAATATATAACTATATATATATTTTTCTGAAATACACATTTAATGTATGTACAGTATGTATGTACATGCATGCATACATATTAATTATATACATTATATAACAAAACGTTGCATATTGTGCACTTATATTTTTATAATATAACAGTTATCATATACAAACATATTTTATAGTTTCATTGTACTATAATTATTTTGGCTATTTCTGCATTGAATTAATATATTTTTATTATTTAAAAATCTAACATTATATACATATATAGTTTTCATATACACACATATTTTTCATAAATTGTATTAATAATGTTATGTATGTAAGCATAGACATACTTAATATTTATATATTACAGTTTTTTATTATTTATTTATTAAACACACACACACACACATATGACATTACATAAAATATTTTACATGCTTGCTAAATGCCAATATGATTTTTTTTTCTATAAACAATATATGAGATAATATATACATGAATGTTTCCCTCTCACTGCTGCGGATGGATTTCAGCTCCTGAAGTCTTGATAAACTTTAAAAGTGTGCAGAATAAGTCGTACAAATAGATTTTGCTGAGCTGTTGGTCAGTTTCTGCTTTCTCGTCACTTCATTATATTTGGAAGCAGATGACCAGTGCGTTTGGGCCACCTGCTTTTACCATCAGGCATGTGGATCGGTCAGCTATGAGAACAAACCCAGGGGTCCTGATTTCAGTGCATACCATCCATCCTAAAATCTATGATGTTAGTAATACTATTTAGGGCAGATAGGGTGGATAGTATGCACACTGGGAAGCAGGTTTACTTGTGCACTGGATACTTTCAGTGTGTACTGAGTATTGCCCACAGTTTTGTCAGAACAGCATGTAAAAGCATGCAGTAAACGACAATAAACATTACACACTGTAGCACTGTTGCAGCATTAACATTTCATTTTATATTTTAATATTAACTTTATACTATACACCACGCTGTATTTAGAAGATTGAGATGCGTACGATTATTTGTCTCGTGCTCAGCAAGGCTGCGTTTATTTGACCAAAAATGCTTTAAAAATAGTGAAATATTATTACAATTTACAATAACTGCTGTTTATGTGAATATTTTTGTGGAAAAAGCATTACATTTTCTTTTTCAGAATTTAATAGAAAGTTCAGAAAAACAGCATTTATCTAAAATAGAAGTCTTTTGGAACATTATAAATGTCTTTACGGACAATTTAATTCATTCTTGTTTGAAGAAATATTAATTTCTTTCAAAACATTGTCATTCTATATATTCTGCCACTATAATATGATATACTGTTTAAAGAAACACACATATATATATATATATATATATATATATATATACTATAAAGAAAAGTATCTATATCTGTGTATTTTCACAAAATGAAACAGTATGAGCGACGACATTAGAGGAAGTGACTGATTTAGGAATGTGTGTGAGAGTGTGTGTGTGTGTCTCTGTTTGTAAGTGAGTGAGTGTGAGAGAGAGAGTGTGTGTGTTTATGTGGTTTATGAGGACACTAATGTGTATAATGACATGGGTATGACATAGGTATTACAATATGAAGGTGATTTATGAGGACATTTTCAGTGTCCCCGTAATTCAAAAGGCTTAAAAAAACATGCTAAGTGGTGTTTTTTTGAAAATCTAAAAATGTCTGTATAGTTTCCTGTAAGGGGTAGGTTTAGGTTTGTGTGTGTGAGAGAGAAAGAGTCTGTGCTGTACCATCAGTATTTGCCCTCTGGGTCTCATTTCATGGTTTAAAAAAAGATAATGAAAAGCTAGTTAAAAAAGCGGTCTATTAAAAGCGTGGTGCAGATCACAGCATGCTCCTGTTAACGGCCAGACGAGAGGCAGCTGCTGTGAGCTCCGCGCTCGGCCTCGTTCTCCTCGTCTCCGGAGGATCCAGCGGTCAGAGCTGAACCGGACGCTCCCAGAGCTGCCGACTGGTCAGCAGAAATAGTTTGACCCGAATCACAAACGCACTGAAGGGTCTGAGACCGAAATAGTCCTACAGACCGGCTCTGAGAAGCTCGTTTCAATACAATAGTTCAGACTAAAATGAAAATCTTTGTTTAGAAAAAGTGCTCATCCTCAGACCTTCCCAGATTAGGATGAGTTTGTTTCTTCATCAGATCTGGAGAAATATAGCATTTCATCAGTGTCTCAGCGATGGATGTGAATGGGTGCCGTCAGAATGAGAGTCCAAACAGCTGATAAAAACATCACAATAATACACACCACTCCAGTCCATCAGTTAACATCTGGAGAAGACACAAGATCAAACTAATGCATCAAGATATTTTTAATATGAGATAATAACTCTTCCTCCAGAGAAAAAGTGTTCTGGTCTGAATCAGGAGAGAAACCTGCACAGCGTTTACAAAGCCTGTTTGAGAGACAACAGGAGATGGACAGGAGATTTTTCACTGGAGGAAGCTTTATTATGGATTAATTGTCTTTTTTTACCCTTTAAATTATTTTAGTATCATTAAGAGAGTATTACAGTTTTTATTTCCATTCTGGATCGTCAGTTTTGTTCTGTGCTTTTGTCGTTTTTAGTACTTTTTGTCTTTTAAATATGTATCTGCATAGCTTTTATTTATTTGTAATTGTATTTATTTATTTATTTCAGTTTTAGTTATTTTAGTAAATAAAGTTAATCTAAAGTAAATGAGAAATAAAGTTTATATACATAGTTTATATACCAATAATATACCAAGCAATGCTTAATTTGGTTTAATTCAGTTAATTTCAGTTCATGTGTATTTTATATTAAATAATGAAAAGATGGTATTTTAATGGTATTTTAGTTTTGGATTTAGTTAATAACCCTGAAGACAACACAGCTTTCAGAAGGTAATCATAATAATTGCCCTTCCAATGGAAAAATATAAATCAATTCACAATAAAAATGTATTAATTTATTTGTAATTTCTCACCCTCATAAACACAAAAGTTAATTTTTAAATTGCTGTAAATTGAGGGATGTGCTGAAGTTCCTTGCAGTTTTCCAGAGTTTCTGTCTCTCTCACCGCTGAGAGTTGGTTTCTGCAGAATAAAGGATTTCAGGGCTTTAACAGACAGGCGGTGACCTCTGACCCCGGCCCGCCATGGGGATGTGGTTCCCATCGGCCCCGGCTCCATTCAGCACACAGTCACGGCCTCTTAATGCAGCTCACAGTCTCTGGATTCAGCCGAGGTGTGATCCGATGACATGTATTTTTAATGAGGGGCGACGTCTTTGTTGGCCAGACACAATATCCCGGCGCTGGAGAATGAGAACGGGCCCCTGGCGCTCCCGCATGCAAAATCCCACTAGATGTTTTCCTTTTTATTCTGTCATTCTCTCGTTTCTCCTCCTCTTTCTCTGAGTTACACTTCCGTCTGTGGCTTTGGCAATCAGATACAGAAGAAAAGTTTTCTTTTAGTCTCTGTTAGAGCCTGTGATAATGTCGTCACAAAGAAGACCGCACAGAGATCGCAGAGTTACCGTTAAACACCATTGTACAGCGCTTTGTGAATGTAGGACTGGGTTAGGAAGCGTAAACATGAGAAGAAAGCATCAAAATGACTAAAGAATATTTACACACAGTACATACATAACAGCTAAGACATATATAAATGCAGTTCTTTTGAACTCTCTATTCGTCTGTGGACCCCGAAAAATAAAATGTAGCTTTGTTTCCACAGAAATATTGTGCAGCACAACTGTTTTCAACATTGATAATAATCAGAAATGTTAATGTAAAGAGTGATTAGAATGATTTTTGAAGGATCATGTGGAGTAATGATGCTGAAAATTCAGCTGTACATCACAGAAATAAATTACAGTTTAATGTATATTCATATAGAAAACAGCTATTTTAAATTGTAATAATATATCAGATTTTTTGCTGTATTTATGAACAAATAAATGCATCCTTGGTGAGCAGAAGAGACGTTTTTTTAAATATACTGACCTTGAGCTGAGAATATTAAAACAGTAAATGCAGTAAATTCCTCAAATGTTTGTTCGTCTTGCATGTGTTCTCTAGAGTTTTAGATCTCAAAAATGGCTCACTGTGCTCAAAAAAAAAAAAACAGCTCTGTGCAAATTTATTTTATAGCTCTATTAGACTCAATTGTCTTCAAAGGAACACCTGAGACAGAGTTGATTCTTCAATCAAACTGAATTAGTCATGAGTTAACATATATTTGTGAAGATCTCAGACACAGTTTGACAAATCAGTGCTGAAAACACACACACACACACACACACACCTGCCGTTGGTGTTTAAGTGTCTTTGTAATACAGATCTGCTCTCAGACACACTTACAAACCCCCTTAGCCTCCCTCACACACACACACACACAACCAGACAGTCTGAAAGTGCTAACTAGACACCCTTCCACCCCCAAAACACACACACACACACACACACACTCACTAAGTAGTCTGCATATTCAGACTCAGTTTGTCTGCTCTAGTGTGTCTACAGACATTAACGCACATCTGTCAGTCAGCATGTCATCAAAATATTAACCAAAGCTTTTACTCAAGTATTTGTAAGTTACCATGGTAAAACATATCCATAGTTACCATATACAGTGACAAAACTAAATATTTATCAACTTTAATGCTACACAGATTTATAATCTTAGAACATCAGACACACACGTTGGTTCTGAAACCAAATGCCAGTTTGGTTTCAAAGATAATTTTAGGCTGTTCAGAAACCCCTAGTTGAACTGAACTGAACTGAACTGAACTGAGGGGTGTTAAATATGCTGTATTTGATGGCGCTCATGATCTGTGTGTGTTTCCGTTGAGATGAGGCGGAGCTGTTGACCCTGATCTCCCAAAAATAATGATGTCTGAGTCTGCACACACACACGGCTCCTATCACCCTGGACAACGGCCTCTGTGTCTGTCTATAGGCTCAGATCACTGCACAGTCTGTCTGTGCCACACACACACTATGTCTGGGTTCCTAACATGACCTCTGGTTCCGGGGCAAAGAAACCCCCTGAGATCCAAATAACATGGCCCACGGGACAATAAAAGTAGACACACACACCTCCAAACGTTTCGCTTTCATAAGCATCACATGATCAAAAAAAACCCTGCAAACATCAACTTATTACAATAAAGCGACACTTCACCCGTTTACTCACTCTCAAGACATCCCAAACGCATTAAATATTGTAGAAACAAACGACTATATAAGTTTTTTACAGTCGAAAAAATTTCTTGAGTCATTACAGCTTTGTTATGACATGGTAAAATAATACAATAAATACAAGGACTGTTGTTTTATCTGTCACTCAAGAGTCACGACTGTCGCGTTTAAGATAAAAAATGCTCCAGTTTCTGAACTCATATTTCCACACACGCATCTCAACTACACCATGTGGTAGATGAAAAAAAATTACCAGTAAGTACGAACTCATGAAATTAAATTTAATTAAATGGCAGGACATCAAACTTGTATTAGTGTATGTGGAAGTAATGCACACATGCATGTGTGTGTATTTATATATACATAATAAATACACTGCTCCAAAAAATAAAGGGAACACTAAAATAACACATCCTAGATCTGAATGAATGAAATATTCCTATTGAATACTTTGTTCTTTATATAGTTGAATGTGCTGACAACAAAATCACACAAAAATTATCAATGGAAATCAAATTTATT
>JAUCMR010000156.1:91740-102304 GCA_032357425.1 Enteromius argenteus | reverse complement strand
GGAACTGAGAAGTGGTCTGTGGTCACCACCTGCAGAACCACTCCTTTATTGGGGGTGTCTTGATAATTGCCTATAATCTCCACCTGTTGTCTCTTCCATTTGCACAACAGCATGAGAAATTGATTGTCAATCAGTGTTGCTTCTTAAGTGGGCAGTTTGATTTCACAGAAGTGTGATTGACTTGAAGTTACATTGTGTTGTTTAAGTGTTTACTTATACAGTACACACACACACATACACATATATTATGTAAAGAAAAACTTTTATTTTGGATTAATCCTGTTTAATCATTTTACAGCCCTAATAATCATTCATTATAATAGTAGTTTATGGAACCCACAACAATTAAAAACAAAATACATGCGAAGATGTACCATCCCTGTTTTAAAAATGGGATTTCTATGATATTTTGACCGCTGAATTGAAATATTTTGAGAAATAACATGATACTGTTTGGTAACTATGTGAATATTTTATGATTTTAAAATTCAAAGAGTTCCATGGTTTTGTTTAAAATCCTAAAGGTGTGTTTTTATAAGAGTGTGAATAAAATTGAATGCATTTTTGTCTGTTGTGTAATCTGCATGAATCATATAAATACTATTATAATGATGGACTAACCTTGTTTTCGCGCTGTTTCCCACAGTAAACACTGTGTCTGACCTGATCCTGTGTCACCGATGTCACTTCCTGTACTGCTGAACAGGAAGCTGGAATCTGCTGGAGGATGAACTCTGCGTTATAAGCTCACGTGGAAATAAACACCTTTTTTGAGGAAAATCAGTCCTATCTTTTATGATCTTGTTCTTTTTTTTACTGACTTTTTGTGCAGAAAACTAGAATACTGTGGATATTTGCTGATATCCAGCATCACCTGCAGAAGCACATTCAAGCAGGTAAGTGAATGATGCTCATGCCGTTATTTTGTTAAACTCGCTTAGAGTTGCATTTTGACACATAACAGCTCTATTTCACACACACACATTCAGCTTAAGCTCTCTGGATGTATCACAAAATCTATAAATGAATATTTTAATAAGACTTGGACCTATGATTTAGATTCACTAATGCAGTGACTCTCAGAATCGCTTCATTCAATAATTAATACTGTAATGAGCAACTGCGTATCAGTAAAACTGTAATTCACCGTGTACTTGAGTAATACTGAATGTGTGATGAATTTCAATAAAGCTTCTACCTATGATATATATGTCGCTGTCTGGTGTGAGTATGTGATATTGTGCTTTATGCCATTATATAAGTAGGTTTTAGTTGTGTAAAGTGTGTTCGTGCATACATTCTGCACGCAATGCAGTTGAGCTCAGTCATTAACTGTGAGTTCAGAGTGTCTTATACCTTAATCATTCATTTACTAACAGCTGAGACATGAAGACTTATTCTATATACACTGACATAAATAATGCATGGATTAATGGGTAGCGGATCCACTGAGTAAATGTGTCAATTGCTAACATTTTTGTTATTTTAATGTTGTGATGAGTGTTGATTTGTAAAAGGTCAAATATTGATACAAAAGGGAACAGAGCTGGCCAACTTTGTTCTTATTGCTTTCGAATAAAAATATCCAAAAATCACAAATTGAACATTTGTTATATTTGAGTAGTTAGGTGCCATAAACTACACTGGGATATCCATTTAACAGAAACAAACAAACAAAAAACACACACAAAGCTTTTCTGGTGGTGGTGAGTCTATACTGCCAAAAGTAGAGAAATAAAAGGAAATAAAACCACGTCACTCACCATTTCTCTGGTTCTCAAATATCAATCATCATTCAATCTGCAGACGCAATGAGAAGGTCGCTACAGGACGAAAAAAGTGCAGGCTTCTTCTCAAGAGTCTGACACTGAAATGGCTTTTTGTCTCCAAATGAAGAAAAGGGAGAAATCATCCTCTGACGAGTCTAGATCAACACAAGAAGTCAGTCATACCGCATGACCTCCAGGGCTTCCGTAGAACTACAACGACATAAATAAGTACAAAAACAACCAAATCATTAAAACATGCTTTGGTACACAGAACTCTCTTTCAGCTATTTGAATTCAAAAAAAATTGTAGAAGGCCTATTCGAATATAGCCTATGTCAAACACACACATCTGAATATTAGAATAGATTAGGCCTGTCTTAATATTAGAATTAAAAAATATCCATTAATATTTGAATACTGATCAGATGTTTTGTAGTTGTGTGGTGCGCTGATTTCTAAATCAGTCTGCTGGTGTGTGTGTGTGTGTGTGTGTGTGTGTGTGAGATTATGAGCCGATCAACCTTTAAATAACAGTAATAAAAAGATTATTTACATGCCATTATGGACACGCCCCTTTCTGACATGCTCCAGTCAGCTGTTTCCACAAATGTGACATCATTTCCTGTGAAGTACAGTAAGCCAATAAACTAAACGCAGTACATGCAATAAACACCAAGTTCTTATAAAAATTCTATATTTATTGTTTGCATGTTTAAAGAAAGAAAATAATAATAATAATAATATATCTATATATTGTTATTGTGTGAACATTTGCCTGGCTGCAGCATGAAGAGAGGATGTTGTGGACTCTGGATTATAATGGTATGTTTGCAGTGAATGAAGGCAGCAGCATCAGTTGTCCGCAGCGAGGCTCTGCTGTGCTGTAAATTATTCATGAGCAATTTGAATACATGCAAATACATTGGCACAGCTCCAGGTACCTATGGCAACGCCCGGTGACCCCGCCCACAGCATCAGCACCAGCAGCAGCAGTCCTGTGTGTCCGAGGGCTTTTGTTCATCTGCGTGAGAGCTCGATCCAGTGATGAGGACGAAAACATTCAGATCACTGACGTCATACAATCACCAAATATTCAACAAAGGCATATGCATGTGTTATGTATAATAATAGTAATAATAGTAATAATAATTATTATTATACATAATTTAAAAACATTGTATAATTAAAAATAATAAGTATTAATGAATAATAAGTATTAACACATCATAAATAATAATGTTACATTATTATACAACCTATAATAATAATAATAATAATGTAATATTTTTGTTACATTATAGTATAATTTTAACATTATTGTCATTATATATACTGTATAATAACAGAAAATTATTTCATATTATTTTTAAATGGTTGTTGTTGTTGTTGATATTAATTTATCATTAATAAATAATCCAAAATAAATAGTAAATAATCATATTTTATAATATAATAATAGTAATAATGCGGATAATTATTTTATTTATTTATTTTAAAATGATGATGATGATTATCCACCTCCAAATAAGTTTTTTTGTTTCTAAAAATCATTTAAACATTATAGTTAAATAAACAAATAAACACTAAAACTGTAAAAAATGCTGGCTTGTTAAGAATTATTGTTAAAAAAGTAACCCAAATTTGATACAAAGCTGGACTGAAACAAGGCAGAAGAAAGAAAAGAAATCCTAATCCTAAAATTTTTGAAAATAATCCCACCGTTGTTATTAATAATAATAATAATAGTAATAAATATGACTGTGTGCGCGTGCATA
Source organism: Enteromius argenteus (assembly GCA_032357425.1). NCBI lineage: Eukaryota > Metazoa > Chordata > Actinopteri > Cypriniformes > Cyprinidae > Enteromius > Enteromius argenteus. Next base: position 98,760 of record JAUCMR010000156.1, on the reverse strand, counting down.
TATATATATAGCCTATATATATATATGTGTGTGTGTGTGTATAATTTACAGACTATAATATTAAATAAATATTTTTTGTTTTACTTTTTTTGTACCTTTTAATGCAATAATTATTTTTGAAAGGCTTAATGCTCATGTAAAGTACTTTGCTATATAAATATAAACCTACAGATATATTCAGTACAAGCACTGTATAATGTTATATGCAGGAGATGGGGCAAATTGTCACAGTGTCTGTATCAGAAGTCAATAATACACATGCTCTCTTCTCTTGTGTGCTGGTTTAGAATTCTGTCCTTTAAACTGAAATAAAAAACAATGTTAATATTTGCTGGGAATCATATCAAGTGAACAAAATTAGAAATGCACTGAAAGCTTGAACTGATTTCTCAGGAAAAAAGCATTTCATAGAAGTCCTCACACTTTTCATATTTTGTGGTTAAATGCAGTACATTTCTGTTGTGCGAATCAATAGTTTGATGTCGTTCTGTTAATCTTTGCAATCTTTTTGTCCTATTTTTAACCGGCTGTATGTAATGGAAAACGCTAGAAAGTATATGTCTTATTTCACGCAAGGAGATTCCTCTTTAACAGCAGAGATAAAAGACAAAGAGCCTGATCTCCTGCTTCATGCTGCCATCTGGAGGACATTAGGATTCAATCACACACACATGTCCCTCGCAACATCGAGCAAATATGAATAAATGACGGAAAAGGCTTGATTGTAATGTCATTAGTTTAATATACATTCATTTGGCACAACTCTTTTCAATTTACAAACAACAGTCTTAACCCCAGATGCTTTAAAACGAATCATTTCAGTGAGAGATTTGTTCGATTCTGTTGAAACCGTAAGAATGAATCACTGGAACACGAACACTTTGTAACGAATTCACAACGAATGCCATCAACGATCAATTCTGAACCGAAACATTACAATAAACATGAATTCTGCTTTCAAACACAGAGAGAATCCGGAACTGAAACTCCAATGAACAAGCAGATCGTTCGTAACTCGGAACATCGAATCTTTGAGTCGACTCAAACGAATCTCAGCGTTTTATTAGGCGTCTGCGACCTTAAAAAGCATTTAATGCCATTTGTAACATTTTAAAAGGCATCTAAATTATAATCACTGTGCTTTGTGCGACTGCAAGGTTAGTAGAAATTTTAGTTTGTTCAGAAAAGATTGATATGATGATTATGAGTGAATATAACTGCCCCAAGAAGTGTTTTAAAACACATTCAAAATGTCTGAATGCCTCTAAGTGAGGTGAGAAAACAGCAAAATAAATGTTATTTGTTATAAAGAAAGATACCAGTTTGTTCAGTTTAAAATGTAAAACAGGTCAGGTTTAGATGCATTTAAAGTGAACAAACACTTGAAGTCTCTGTATCGATATTTCCAGATGAACAGCGAAACACTGTCACTGTGACTCAGGAAGTATGTTGAAAGCTTGCATGTCAGTAAACAAACAAACAAACACAACTGAACAACTAGTTGAACATTAGTTACAGCAGTCAGTAACACTGTCACATGTTTATGTTCGTGTGCTTACTTTATCTCTCCAGGCACTTGGGAGTCGCAGATTTATACAAGACGCAAAACACACACACACACTCTTCTGTCCTGGATTAATGATAACGGATAACAAGAGTGAATCTCATGAAGAAATTGCTCATATTTCAGCCCAAAATAATTTAAAAAGAATAGTTGTTTCTATATTGAAGGGGGAAAGTTGAGTGAATAATATTAGGTGCATTAAAGTATAATTTAGGGGGAAATGATGCAAAAATGTATTACGTATATACATAATTATCTAAAATTATGTATTCAATTAATTTTCAGTTAGAATTATAATCTTAAATGCAGTATAAAAATACTACCAGAAATTGTATATTTCTATATAACTACTGGTAGTAATTACATACTGTTTATAAAAGTATAAAGGTACTGTACATTATGGTAATACTTATCATTTCCATTTCTAACTGAATTTATAAATGATAAGATTTATAGAAATGACCTATTAAGTACTACCATAAAGTATACATTTACACACTGAAATTATATATATTACATATAAATAATTACAACTATAGAAATTAGAATGACCATAAAGTATAGTTGCATTTATTTATATATATATATATAAAATTTATCATTTTAATTACAAATTATAGAAATTCTAAGTACTTCCTGTAACGTACAGTACCTTTATACTTTTAAATACACAATTTGAGGGAAAAGCATTGAACTGTTGTAAAAATATGATGCCAAAAAATAATAGTCCTAAATCAGGCTACATGCTCTTTATGTTAAATAGAACTTCAAATACTTTCCAAATATTATTGTTGTTTGTTTATTTATTTATTTTCATTTCGCAGTGAAATATGACCTGGACGAGTTGACTGTTTTCATGAGACTCACCCTGATATGAACTTGACGGATGAACTGCCTCTGCTGTTCACACACACACACACTCAAAATGCATGTGTGTGTCTTCATTTAATCCCCTGATGTGTGTGAAAACACAGACATAAAGCAGGACAATGAAGAAAATAGTGTTTCCAGACACACTTTCAGTCAGTATTGCACTTACAGAACATTCATTCTGAGACGGCAGGAGACCAACATTCAGCTTGTCTCTGTAACAAACACACACTCACTCTGAACACACACACACACCGCAGAAATCAGCTTCTTTACCGGCGTTCTTGTCTTGCTTTCCCGTACAAACTTCTAAACAGTCTTAAATCAACATACATTGACTTGAGAAGCAAAATAATGCACAAAAAGTCTCTTCTAGTGGTTTAAGAAAACTAATTGTGTTTTCCCTTTCAATTAAGATTTTTTTTCTGACCTCATATGAAGATATTATTTTCTTGTTTTAAGCATAAACTTACCTAATTTTAATGAATTTTCATAAAATAAAACTTAGTATAATTTTGCGTCAAGTAAATGCATCTCAATTCAAAAATGTTTAGATATCTGTACTGGAAAATAGGACAAAACTACCAAGTAAAAAAAATCTTTTTCGCAGTGCACATACGCTTTTGCATCAAAAAACAGACCTTTAAACTAGTCACATGACACCAGGCATTTCCCGTCCTCCTCATTGGCAGCATTTGCTCAGGTTAAAAACAAAAACAGAACAATAAAACGTGGCGCTTTTCCGCTACCGCGCACTGCGGCTGAACTGCTGAAGTTTGCGCAGCAGGATCTGCGTGAGGTCGAAGGTCGTGAAGCTGATGCCGACGGCGATGGGCCCTTTGACCCAGTTCATGCTCAGGCCCTTGTAGAGGCCTCGGATGACGCCCTCCTCCGTCACAATCTCACGCATGGTGCCCGAGATACTGCCGTAGGTGTGTCCGGTGACGCCTGCCGTCTGCATGCGTCTGCGCACCACATCCAGCGGGTAAGAGGCCGACTGACCGATCAATCCTGCGCAGGCTCCGAACGCCAGCCGCTCGTACGAGTACGGCTGAGAGCGGCCCGTTTGCTCTGAAACAGGGCAGAGGAGAAGCGGTGAGAACATCAGGGGCATATACTCCACATGGAGTTAGCTTCAAAGATCTTTGTCTGGAGCACAAAAGCAGTCTTAAGTCGCTGGGGTATATTTGTAGCAATAGCCAAAAATACATTATACGGGTCAAAATGATAGATTTTACTTTTATGCCAAATATAATTAGGATATTAAGTGAAGACCATGTTCCATATGAGGATATTTTGTACATTTTCTACCATAAATATATCATTGGAAAGATTATTTATTATTATTTATTCAATTTCTAAAAATGTACCCATATGACTGCTTTTTTGGTCCAGGGTCATATTTGTAGTTACTTTAAAGTGCCCCTATTATGGTTTATAAATATTCTTTCTTATTCGACTCTTTCTTTTAAGAGACAATAACTTTATACACGGTGCACTTTCAGATTTAAAACTTGTTACACACTGCATGAAAGGTCATTTTACAAAAGTCCATAATAGGGGCAATTTAACACTTTCCCCACCAGCGATTTTGATGAAAGGGGAAGGGGTAGAAAATAGAATTGAAACATATTGAAATAGAAACACACAGAGTCAGGCTTTACCTGCGTGGAGTTTCTTGAGCGTCTCGTAGGTGAAGAAGCTGAGTCCTGCGTACGGCACAACGCCGAGGATTGTGGGAGTGAATCCTCTATAGAGTGTCTTCAGACCTTCCTCACGAGAGATACGGACGAACACGTGCAGGATATTACTGTACCTGAATATAAACCAGATCACAGTGACATCACATCAAAACTCACTTCATCTCGTCTGTCCAAAGGGGCTTCAAGATGATTTCAATACGAAAAAACAAAAGAACATTTGGATTTTTAGTGAACTGAATTCAACCCTTTAACAACGTTTTGTCGTCTTGACGAACCAGCATTCCCACAGCCTTGAAAACCTGGATTTAGATTTTAAAATTTTGATTTCTAGTAGTCTTGTAACATTTCATACTCATTTTTCTAGCTATGTCAAGCTCTAATGTATTTTAGGTAGAAATGGTGGGCTTTAAAAGACAATCAGAGTTATTTTTCGTAGTATTATATAATATTTCATATTATATATTACATTTTTCCACTTTAACTTATTTCAAACTGATTTTAAAAAATGCATTTTATTTGAATTATTATTTCAAACTGATTTTCAAATTCTGTTTTTTATATTTCGAATTGTTAAATTTTAATTGTAGAATTTTGTTGTATTAATTTATTCTAGTGCTATCAAACAATCGTGATTAATCACATCCAAAATAAAGGTGTTTGTTTACATAATATATGTGTGTGCACTGTGTATATTTATTATGTATATATAAACACACACACACGCATGCATCTACATATTTAAACAATTTTTTACATTAAATATATTTATACATAACATAAATTATATTAAAATAAATATATACACATGTAAATATTTCCAAAATATACTGTATGTGTGTATATTTCTATATACATAAAAATATACACAGCTCCCATATATTATGTGAACAGAATTTTTTATTTTGGATGCAATTAGTCATTTGACAGCGCTAGTTTACTCATTTATTAAGTTTAAGCTTTTCATCTTCCACAGTATTTTATTTTAGTTAATAATTTTTCAGTAAATCACAAAGATTTGAAAAGCCATTGATTGGTTAAGAACTTTGAGGATGCCTGAAGAACATTCAACACTTTAGAGTTATATGTAGATTAGACTACTAATTTCTGACATTTTAAATAAATCAGTATAGTAAAAACTCCATGCATAATTCCAGCAGATGTAGCAGAGTAAACCTGTCATCCAGCTCAGTGTCTTACATCTCTTTGGGTGTGACGGCCATGCGTGCTCGGACCATGTCCAGTGGATACGTGATCATAGCAGCCGTGGTTCCCGCCAGAGAACCGGCCAGCAGCCGCGGCACGGGTGGCAGAGCTCTGAAAAACAACACGTCAATTCTTTTCTGATATGTGAGCCGCTTCGGCTAAATAAACAAATGAAGAGTTCATTTGCAAAAACAGACAACTCCCTTTTTTATTGTCATAAATCGTGTTTTTTCATTACCCATCCCAAACTGCTCATCTAAACACACACAAATGTTGCAAGACAGAACCAATCAATCACAGAGAGCGTTCACTCACTTGTGCCAGTGCGTTCAAACAGGGCTGCCTCTCCCAAAACTAACTTTTAGGAACAATGTCCAAAACAATGACCATCAGAGGGCAGAAACAAACATAAATGTTTGAGTTAAATAAACTAATTAAAATGGCAGCTTTCATAGTTTGAGCAATTACATCTATTTAAAAGTTCATACTGATCAAGTTCTATTCTGTTAATATAAATCATACACTGTCTGAATAAAAAGGTTGCATCTTATGCACGCAGCTGTTACTGGCAGTCCCTTATGAAAATTAACCACCATAGCTCAACTATAGCATTTGCAGATTTACACGTGTAAACAAAAATATAACCAAATAAGTTTCAATTAAAGCTGAATATTAAAAAATGTGTTTCAAATATAAAGTTAAAGTCCCCTTGAAATCAAAATGAAAGTTTTTGGGTGGTAGTATCAACATGTTAGTCTGAAGGTTATCTATAAGCTAGTGTGCTCTAAAACACTGACAAAATTCGCATTTAGAAGACACAAGCATTTAAAACTTGCAGTTCTGTCATCAATGATTTTTCTGACACTACCTTCTGAGCAATCACATGCTCTCTAGCATCCCCTGCACTATAAACAGACACTACAGCTGCGGCTGAGATCAGTCACGGGTTCACAGCGTTAGTATTTTCTTTACAGTGAATGGCACGGTAAATATGCTTTAAATTGGGGCAAATGAGGTCTTGAACCGCAACAGCGCTCACAGTCTGACTGGACTTTGTCTCCGGTCCAAAGACGCGATCACACGGAGCGAATCATATGTGCGAGTCCGCATATAGTATCAATTTCAACAATTCTGGCCTTTAAATGTATCGGTATCATACATAATAAATATACACAGTACACACACATATATTATGTAAACAAAAACTTGTTTTGGATGTGATTAATCGTTTGACAGCACTGGTTCTTCTGGAGACCGGAACAGAAGAGCATCCAACTGGAAGTAAGAATTCATAATGGTGCTGCTCTATATATTATAAAGTTTGTTTTCTAGCAAAAGCAGATAACTCGTTTTTTGGTAAAAGCAAATAACTACAACACTCCTGACAAACGCTGTTGTTGTGATTATAGACTGTATGGATGTGATTACACACAGTTTTCCTCACCATAGTAATGCACTGCTTTTGTAACCCTCTGATTCAGCTTATTAAAGTGTCATTTATCGTTTTTATGCAAATAAACTCTTCAAATGTAAATAGGGTTGCCAACTCCCTGAAAAATAAATAAGGGACACATCGCTGGCAGGGCCCAGCCCTTTTTGTGTCTGTGAAACGATTCTTTAACTATTTGACTTGAACCTGATTTAAGTAGATGCATACAGGGGTGGGCGATATGGAAAAAA
>JAUCMR010000156.1:30594-67369 GCA_032357425.1 Enteromius argenteus | reverse complement strand
AGTAAGTTCCTATGGTTACATACATACCCAGAAAGTTACCTCCGTTTTTGGAACCGAAAGTTGAGGTTATCCACTAATTTACCCTTAAACTTACCCGGGTATGTCACATAACCTGCTTTCTGGAATACACCCCAGGACTTTATCACTGGAGGAAGCTTTATTATGGATTATTATTATGGACTCAAATTTTAGCCTGAAGCTACGGTTTGAAGTAAAAAACAATGTAATGATGAATTTAGTTTCTTACAAACACGTTGTCTTCTTCAGATGTTAAGTGCTGGAGTGGAGTGGTGTGGATTATTGAGATGTTTTATCAGCTCTCATTCTGACGGCACCCATTCACTGCAGAGCATCCATTGCTGAGACACTGATGCAATGCAACATTTCTCCAAATCTTACATCAAAGATGGTCCGAGGATAAGATTATTTTCAGCCAATTATCATTTTAGGGGGAACCATTTCTTTAAGATTTCCTCTGAATCAAATATAAGTTTTTAAGAAGTATGATTTAAGATCTCATTCATGGTTTTTCTTTCCTACAGCGTAGTCTCTTCAAAAGCATTTGTACTTGAATTATGAGCAATAAAACTCCTCATAAACATTGATTTGTTTCTTACAAAGATGCAGCTTTTGGCTTTATAAGACATTAGTTGATGGACTGGAGTGGTGTGGATTTCTTGTGATGTTTGACTCTCATTCCGACAGCATCCATTCACTGCAGAGGAAGTGATGGAGTGCTACATTTCTCCAAATGTGATGAAGAAACAAACTCATCTATATGTCGAATGGTTAGAGGGTGAGCACATTTTCAGCCAATTTTCATTTTTGGGTGAACCAATCCTTAAATAAAGTCTCAAAGCCTCTCACTATTTTAGGAGAAATGCATTACTTAAATGAAGGAGGCTTAATGGTGCTCTAAATTATGAAAGAGCAACATCTGAGCAATAAGATTTTCCTCTGGGCATGTCAGTAAGACCCATTCAAGAGGCCTTCTTTCTTGGTTTTGCTGGTTGTTTTCCTCTCGGCTGTGGTGAATAAATGGGGCCTGGGAGTCATTGATTACGATGTGTGTTGTTTGTGGGCAGCAGATCCAGCTCTGAATTATTTATATTGGCAGTGATTTATGATTCTGAGCTATTATTAAGCACTAGTTTCCTGGGTTCTGCGATCCAGCATCCTCTTCATTGATCTGGCCTGGGTATTGATATATTACAGTGGTCTGTTTTAACTCCACTCAATGAAACACCATGCGATAGAGCTGCCCACCTCTCTATAATTCAATCTTAGATGGAGCTGAATGGCAAAGATTGCTTCTGGTTTGTCGCTGTTCTTCAGTGTTGATTCGCTTGAAATGGAAAGATCTCGGTGGCTTGAAAATTGCCTGGGTGTTAGGGTTAGGTATATCGTGGCCTCTCTGCCGGGATCGGCTCGTCATATTTCTGTCGAGTATGCAGATATAAAGGAGCTGTATCAGACCAGAGGATCTATTTTTATGTGTATCTGGGGACACATTTAACCAGCCTCACCTGCAAACTGGCACAAGCATGATGAAAGCAGGGCAGAGGACAGATCACAGGGGTTTTTACTTTTTTTGGTTGTATTGTTCTCTCCTTCGACTGTGTTATTATGTTTTGTCTATCTACCTATCATCTACCCATTAATCCATCTCTCCATCTATAATTTTTCTAACAAGCATCCATCCATTAATCCATTCACCATTTTGTATATTATTTTGTTCATCCATCCACCCTTCCATCCACCCTCCATTTTGTCAGTCATTTTGTCCTTTCATTCATTTGTATTTTTTCTATCTACCATCCATCCACCAATCAATCCACCTTTTGTCAATCCTTTTGTCCATCCATCCATTTATCTATCCTCCAGTCACCATTTTGTCTATCCATCCATCCACCATGTTGTTTTGCTCATCCAACTATCCATCCATCATTTTATCTGTTGTTATATCCATTAATCTATCCACCAATCAATCCACTGTTTTGTCAGTCAGTCCATTTATCTATGCCTCCACCCACCATTCTGTCAGTCATTTTGTCTGTTTATCCATTTTTTTCCATCTACCATTCATACATTCATCCATCTATCCACTGATCCAGCCACAGTTTTTCTATCATTTTGTCCATCCATCCAGTCAAGTGTTTTGCCTATCCAACTATCTATCATTTTCATCTATCATCTGTCCATCCTTTCTTTCATTTATCTATCCATCATTTTGTCTGTCGTAATATGTCGTGAAATGTAAATTCAGAATTCTACGGGGGAAAAAAGATTTACCTCTCATCTTTTTTCCCCCTCAAAATCACAAAGAAGACCTTTAAAAAAATATATGCATTCATTTTAGTGATTCTCGTTTGCTGCTTGAATCTGCAACATTTTTAAAAACATCAAATATCAGATCAAGTAAGCACAGGATCAACTTTGCACTGCTGTGAGCGATTGTGTCTAATGAACAAACAACCTACCTAAACAACCTAACTCTCTTAAAGCACACAAATGAATGAATGTGTGTATCTTAAACTGTGAAAACTTGTTTGTGAGGGACATAAAATGAAATGAGGGTGAATTCATGGATCCATTAATTGTCCAGCGTGCGATGAGTCTGGTAAACATGATCTGCTGTTGGTCTGACTCGTCCAGGATTCGTTAGTGACTCTGAAGCCCTGGGGAGAAAACGCTGTGGACTCGATCAAACCGCAGAGAGACACAATGAGTCAGAACCCCAGAAAGCAGCACCGAGCGAGTGCTTTCCGCTGGAAGAATGTGCTGACGTACTGAAAACAGAATTAAGAGGCCATTGGGTGAAATTGAACTGAAGTCTTTATTTCTAAACTGTAGTGTTTGCTGCTGGAAAGACCAGCATTTATTGTGTTTGGATGATGGTTCTGGTGTCCCAGGGCCTCTGGTCTTTACACAAAGCTATCGAATGCTTTCAGAAGACTATAATATTTTACATTTGCTAATGGACTACTTTAATAATACTTTTTGTTTTTCATGAAATGCAAATATTGTTTTTTTTTGTTTTTTTTCTTTACTTTTTTTATTGATATTGTTCTTGAAAGCTCAAACAGTAAAGCATATAACAATGCTAAGATCAATTAATTATCAATTAAATCAAAATTTAAATGCATGAACTGATAAAAATGTGCAATGTAGCGTCTTTTCTTCAAAAAAAGGCTTTTGCAAAATTTCCTCAGATGGTAGTTGAGAAATTGACATAATAAAATACATGTTTTTATTTTATTTTTTGGGTTGCTGCACCTGCCTTTATACATGAAATATGGTTAAATATAATCATAAGTTTATGCACATTTCACAACACCTCAGGGTGTCAAATCTTTGCAGGCATGTTCATGCTCCTAAATAAAAAAAGTCACTCAGTTTCAAGAAAATCATCCTAGCGTAATTTATGGAAAACCTGTTTCTGCCACTGCATCAAATAAATGAGTAAAAAAAGCAGAATTTTGCAATTGTGAGATTTTATCTAACAATACAGACTTTGTTTGACTTTGTCAGAATTGCAAGTTATAATTTCAGAATTGTCAGATACGAGTTTACATCTCACTATAGTGAGTTAACATATATATTGTGTCTTTATAACTTACAATTGTGAATAATGATCTGGTAATTCTGAGAAAAATTCTAATTGTGAGGAATGAAACATAAAATTGTGAGAAAGTCAGAATTTTATGTAAAAAGTTGCTTTTCATCTTCTGTGGCAGAATTAAAAAAACAGATTAGTGAAATGTAAATTCAGAATTCTGAGGGCGGAAAAGTCACAATTCTGAATTTACGTCTCATCTTTTTTCCCCCTATTTTAAAATACAGAAACAAAATCATTTTAATAAGTAAAGATTCTGAAAGTATTGAAGGTGATCCAATAATAATTGAGTATATATTTACAGTAGTAGCAAATTATATTTTATCATATTATATGATTAATGACATGTTTTTAAATATGATGGTTTTATTCTAAACATGGTATTTGTCTCTAATATGGACACCCAAACTAATATATGATGTTTACCATCTGAATCTAATCATATCATGTCAACAAATGGAAAAGCTATTTATTAGTTATCATGTCAATTACTGTGCCTTTAGCCCTACAGCAGAGTGCTTTTTACCCCAATACCACACTTTTACATATTCTTTTGTTATTTAAAACTGTTGCTTTGATTATCTTAAATTATATTAAAGAAGAACTTTAAATATATATATATGCATTCATTTTATCAATTCTCGTTTGCTGATTGAATCTACAACATTTAAAAAAACATCAAATATCAGATCAATTAAGCACAGGATCAATTTTGTGTCAAAGATCAGACAACTATACACATGCATCTTGAAAAGCAGATGTTTTGGAAAGTGCTAAATCACGTTTTTGTGCCACCTAGTGGTGGAGAGAAAAAATAACATCAAAGGTGCCTTTTACCCCATTGTACCCTATGTGTGTGTCTCCTGCCTGTCGGTATGTGGATTTACCTTCATGACGATTAATTAAAGACTGTTTGACTTTAACCAACTTTCATATTAGTCTGAATTTCTGACAATTCAGAAATGTGTTGTGGTTCAAACTGACAGAGACCTTAATAAAGTGGTCAGTCCCAGAACAGCTCTTTATTTATTTTTTAATAATCCTGCTCTGATGTCATATCCTTTGGCACTGTGAGTCTGTAGAAGTTCTCCTGAAATTAAACTAACGCCAGCACTTTCCGCTCAGCTCTCATCTTTTCAAATGGTTTTATTGGCCGGAATTCCGGTCAGCAGAGGTGCCGGAACGAATGCGAACGCATCGGAATTACTGCAGCACAGATACTGCAATACACTACAGTATGATTACCCAGAAAGCAGCTCACTTTAGATAAGAGTGAGGATGAAAACCACACGAGGCGTTTATGGAGGACCAGCAGTGAGTGTGTGTGTAGAGTTGAGGCTTTATAACACACTCACTTCCTGTTTTAATGGCCGTTCGGAGGAAGATGAGCTTTGGGTGGGGTTGTGTGGGGGTTCGGAGCGGGTTTGCATATTAATGCTGCTCTGCACTGCATGCCATGTACCACAGCAAGCATCAATAATGCATGGGAACACACGTCATCTCAGTGCAGAGAGATGGAAAACTTTGAGAAAACCCCTCATTCCTGTATGAAGAGACTTCAGCTCATCAATAATGCACGAGCTCTTCTGTTTCTGAATATGCACTGCATGTGCAGCAAACACTTGTGGGAAGTTGCTTAGTCAAAATTCCAAATGCAACAGACTTTTCCAAGAGTTTAGAAACAGCTCATTTTGTTCTGTTTCTCTGATATTAACTCCTACTCTTCTGTCTGTTTTTTACAGTGAAGAAGGCCAAATATGATGGACCCCAGGGTAAGTAACAATGAAAAAGCATTTATTTCTTTCACATCACTTAGTAATCTAGTTTAATGTTAATATGAACTATTTAAAATAACAAATAATGAAATTAAATTACATTTTTGATGATACTATATAACTAATGAAAACATACTTTTTGTTTTTACATCATTTAGTAATCTAGTTTAATTTTAATAACAATAATAAAAAAGAACAAATGCATGAATTAATTTATACATTCTTCAGTACAATACTTTTGGAAAACTGTATTTGATTGTTATCTCTTTTTTCTAACCTGCAGAGAAATTCAACACGTATGTGACTTTGAAGGTTCAGAATGTGAAAAGTACGACCATCGCCGTTCGGGGCAGTCAGCCCAGCTGGGAGCAAGACTTCATGTTGTGAGTCCTTCATATTTTCTTCTGTGTTCTGATTTATTTCTTGCTTCCGTTTTCTCTTCATCTCTGTGCCCCTTTCATCCTGTTGTCCCTTTCCTGTTTTGATTCTCTCCTGCACTCATTATAGTCAATCTTTTATTAGTCTTAATCGAAACACATTTACTCTGATTATCTTCAGGGCTGTTAAAGAGTTTGATATTCCTGCTGCGTTCAGCAAGACAAAAGTTTCTCTCTCATGACTCAGCACACTTCATGGAGTTTTTAAACATGTTACACTTATCAACTTACCAGTCTCAGGACAAATAAAAATATAAATCAATTGTTTTCTATTATAGAGCCATAAAACTAAATGATTAGGCAAAAGAAAATCTTAATCTTATTTGATGAGATATATTTAAGATCTCTCACATTCGATTGTATTTAAGCACTGTGTTGATCTGTCTAGTGGAGATTACAGGGTTTTTCTCAGGAGAAACTAGGGATGTGCAATATATATCGTTTGCAATAATTGTTTAACGATGTACAATTTTACATGATCAAGTATTTTGCAGAAACAAAACACCTCTACAGACCGCTTGCATACATTACATGAGGTCTAGACTAGTTAGTGCGTATTTAGATTGTATTCTTTCACTGCATGATTCAGTCTAATGAAATGCCTTAAAATTGATCACAAATTCAAGACAAAATGTATTTATTTATACCACTTCACACAGCCTAGTTAATCAATTGCACACAAAGATTGCCATTTTTTCAATGACCGTCAGACAAACTAAAATAAACATGGCTTATTTGGTAAACTGTTTTTATGAAACAGGCCCCTGGCATGTTATAAATTCAGAATTGTAAGATATAAATGCCTCACAAATGTGAGTTTACATCGCTTTGTTCTGAGAAACTAATTCTGAATTGTGAGATAAAAAGTATTCTATGAAGTCTTTGAAAAAATCATGAAGCCCAAAGAACTGTGTCTCAGCTAAATTAATTTAAAATATGCCCAAATTTTATAAAAAAAAATTAAATTCATTTTGTTTATTGTTTTTAATTAGTATTTTATAGTTTTTTATTTGATCAAAATTGTCTCAATTTGCATTTACAAAGAGTTTGAATATGAGGAAATATGTGCACTTGCTGTTGAATTTTGCAATTTTGAAAGTTTAATTTCAAAAAAGTCACAATTATTTTACTTTTTTGTTCAGTGGCAGAAACAGGCTTCTATAAATCACTCTTTCATGTCTATTTCTTTTCTCCTCTCTCTCCCTCTGTTATCCTGATCTTCCTCTCATGTTGTGATTTACTCAGAGATCACCTTCTCTTCGTTCTATCACTGTCATCTTCTCTTTATCTCCCTCTGTCGCTCACTCCTGCGTTTATTCACTCGTATTTCCCCGCTCGCTTTTGTTCATTGATAGCAGACGGATGAACTGGTGCATCACGTCTTTTCTTACGTAACACCGCTCTGCAGAGAATCTCCTTCTGCTCTCAGCCTTTGATAGCGCCGATGTTCATAAGAGAAACTGTATAGCCTGCTGGGTTTAAAAATAGCATGTGAAGGAGTGTGCGGTGAAAACTGTTTCTAACAGTAGTGTGCAACAGCCTCAGCAAACAGTTTTGGGTTTTTAATAACAATGAAAATTAGTCCTGTTAAGTCAAATGATTAACCATGATTCAAAATAAACGTATATGTATGCTTACTGTGTATATTTATTATGTATACACAGGCTAAACACATGCATTTATGCATTCTGAAAATATTTACATGTATTTACAACTTATATTATTTATAAATGTATTTAAAATATAAACATAACATATTTTTCTTAAATATTTATATGTATGTGTGTGTGTGTTTATACATATATAATAAATACATACAGCACACACATATACAATGTAAACAAAAACATATTTTGAATGCAATTAATCGCGATTAATTGTTTGACAGCACTAGTTTATAAATTAAACATAGTTATTTATAATATACATTTATGAATATAAAAATAGACATGGAAGTACATGTAAATATTTTCAAAATAAATACTGTGTGTGTGTGTATTTATAAATATATACATAATAAATATACACAGAACACACACATATATTATGCAAACAAAAATCTTTTAACTAATTTGCTTCCGTAACATGTCTTTTTTTCAGACTATTGGAAATAAATCAAATCACAATCAAACAAGAATTCTGAACTTGGATTAAGCCAGTGTTACATTCTGGAAATGTATGCAAATGAGTGTGTATGTAATTATATTATGTCTAATTTGCATATTTAAACAACATTCAGAAAAACTGTTATACAAGAAAGCTGTCTTAATGTATTGTTAATCAACTGGGAAATATAAACTCGGAAATATAGTTTATAGTATTTTAAGTGATGGAATATTTTCTTTTAAACTTTATATATAGCCTGATTTGTTTATTATAGGTTACCATTTATACATTATATGTTCATATGAGCACTGTATAAATTTGTATATTATTATATGTATCATCTGTGGTCAAGAAATTCTTGTTTCTGTTGGAAAGACATCAGGTTCATCTTTCAGTATTTTAATTTGTTATACATGTGACTCACAAAATACTTCCAAACCCTGAGAAATGTGACATATAAAATGTATAAAATCCAAAATAGCTGCATTTTTTATTGCTTATATATTATTTAAAACCACTCTGAACACCGCAGCATCTTAGAAATGTAAATGTATTGCAGTCTTCACTCCTCTTGTGCTTTTCTTTCTAACAATGTGTCCTGCTGTTTTGTAAATTAGATATGTATTATATTTCTCCTGGCCATGTTTTGTTTCCTATTTGTTTCTATTTTGCTGTGATGTAATTATGTAAAGCAGTTTAGTCTATAAAGTCCTCTCAGCGTGGTGCCAGCAATCAGATGCAAACGCTAAACACTGAATCTTGATTCCAGACGAGCTCTTCACCCACGCCTTCCTCTTCATGCCAGGCTTCATGTTGATTACAATAAAAGCTTTTAACTTTCCTCCATCTCAATGTCTTTATGAAAGTACAGGCAGCCTTTTTCATTCCTTCTTTGTTCTTTTGTTTCCCATTTATTCAGCGGTTTACTCTGCAGTGCATCACCACCTGCATTTATCTTCATTTAAAGGTTGCTCTGTTTTTTGGTTCTGTCCAGTGAGATAAATCGTCTGGATCTGGGCCTGACGGTGGAGGTGTGGAATAAAGGACTGATCTGGGACACTATGGTCGGCTACGTTTGGATCCCGCTGCAGAGCATCCGTCAATCAAACGAGGTCTGTGCTGCCCCTAGTGAAAAATAAATATTCTTAAATGTATTTGAATTACATTTATTTCATGCCCAGTACACTACAAATACTTTTTTATGTGCAGAAATAATCCTGAAGTCCAATTAAAGACATGCTTAGTATATTTGATTGTGCTAAAGTGGAGCTATTGCAAGTATACTTTAGGTACACTTTAAATATGTTGCATTTAAAGGATAATATTACACAATCCTCATTAAAAGTGACATAAACACACATTTTAAGCTTGTTAATAAGAAATATGCATTGTGCACAAGTAATACTCCAAATAAAGTTTAATTAAGATGTTTATATCAGTAGGTCTCGAGTTATCTGTCAGTAAATATGTTCATAGATTTGAACTATACTTAGTATGAAATAATGGCATTCATAATACTGCTTTCAATGTGACAGCGAAAACGAAATGCTGTTTAATTAAGATTTTACGTTTAATTGAAAGATTAGTTAGGGATCTAATAGAGATTCCTAAGGCCGAATTCACAAAAATCATTTCACGAGTTCCCACATCCTCATTGGTAACAAATACGGTAAGCATGTTTGGCGCGCTGTCCGAGGAGCAGGCTGGGATCTCGGGCCCCGAGCCCTAGGGTTTTTACCCCTAGGAGGTGAGGGTTGGACAGAGCCTGGAGCCCGGCCTGGTCCCCGCGTGCCCCCCGGGAGGAAGTGAAATGGGAAGAGCTTCTGGCTGTGCAGAATGGACATGGCGTTTGGTTGCTGAGGTTAGGAATGAGATATTAAATGCCACATTTGATCAAATAACGGAGTCAAGGTGGTGTAAGGGGCGGCGGAGGGATGCAAAGAACGAAGGGAACGGGGAAGGGAAATTTGGAGTATTTTCTGGGAGAAAAAAATCTGAATTGGTAGATCTCAGAATCATTAGAGAAGAGTCACAATGCTTCATAATAATCATAATAAGTATGCATATCATTTTCGTTTCATTTAGTTTTTTAATGCATTATGTACTTTAAAGAGCCTCCCTTAAGATGTGCTCATTTGCATATATTGCCTTAATTTGTGTGACGTCTGTCTTGTACTGAATATACAAGAAATAATGTACTGAATAGACTGAATGCTGCTGAAAAGTATTTTACAATTATAGGCTAAAATTAAAAACTACTTCCCAATTCCATTCCATTTTGAATTTCAAGTTCAGAAAAAAGTAACATCACGCATATTGTAGTTTATTACTTGATGTTTTAATGCTTACAGCACTGAACCTGAAACTCTTTTGGGGATTTGGAAGCTGGAGGTTATTCTAATATTGTTATCTATTATGATTTTTAATAAGACTTTTCAAGAATTTGAATTCGTGTTAAGTTTTGAATTCAGTCTTAAGAAAAAAAGATCGGAATATTTTGGAAATACAAAATATTTGTTTTTCTTTTCTTTTTTAAGAAAATATAAGTTAAAAATCTTTTTTTTCCCAACTTTTGAGAAAAACTACTGTTGAATACTCACTCAAACTAAACCTGAAAGATCTTCACAGCAATCCGTCAAACTTGAAGAAATTATGGCAGAGATGTATTGCTATGTATGTAATTCATGATAATAATCCGTCATGTTTTTAAGGAATATCATAAACCCAAGGAATTTTTTCTTTATACAGTTCTGTTGAGCAGCATCTTATTTGACAAAAAAACAATGTTTTGTTGTGAATTAATTACGTTTTTATTTGATTAGTTTTAGAAGGTTGATTAAACTGTTAACGTTTTATTAATACATTTTACTAGACACCATTTTTGTAATAAATTAGTATCATAAAACAGAATCCAGAAAAAATGAAATGGAAAACAGTTTTGGGGAAAATAAAATTATTTGAATGGCTCCCTGATTTAGCATTCATTCTCAAGGTCTAACAAATTTGAGGAGAGTGTTTCCTTCAAAAACAAGAACTTTTGATCAAAGTAAGTGTATCTTGATTTAAGAATGTATTTGTATTAGGAAAACAAGACATAAATATTATGTAAGTTTTGCAGTGTGATGCAAAGACTCCACATTTTAATATCTATATATAGTTTTATAAGAGCAACGTACAGTATGAGCAGTACAGTTGTTCTCTGTGATGAGATCAGACTTTAAATGAAATCTCTAACACAGGATGACAGATAAGAGAAGTGAAGGTCATGTTTTTGATTAGATCTGCTTCAGATTTACGGCTCAGATCTGCTCTGCCCTTTCTGTCCTGTTACCAATGCTTGCTTTATTTAAAGGCAGCACTTTTATTGAGCCTCCTTCCATTTGCTGCTTTTATGTACCGTTTTTATAAATGACCCTGCGTTTTTCCTCGTGCTTTCATAACATGACATGAATAATATATCATCTGCTGTCAATAATGAATGAGTATTTTCTTTGCTGTTTGTGTGATTTATGTGATCTGAAACATTGACTGAGGAACTTCCTCTGATGTTCGGAGAGATTTGTTATGTTTGTGCATTTGTTCTGTAATATTGCTTTGATAGTGAAAGCAGTGAATTTAATGGATTTTTGATGAAATATAAAAGCAAAGCAGTGGCGCTTTATTCAAAGATTCCTCAATGTATGGGTCTTGCTGGAGAGGTTTACTTTACTAAGTGATCAGATTTTTATCATAAAACATAAAAAAAAGCTGTGTGTTTTGGAGAAAAAAGCTAATAAAACATTGTGAATATGATTTTTTTTTTTTTTTTTTTTTTTTTTACATTTAAAATAAAAGAACCTCCAGGTTTTTTAATTGTTAGGGTTGCATAATTTGGCCCAAATATTTGTGATTATATATCAATATGACGAGATAATAATAATAATAAGAAGAAGAAGAATTTTATATTTTATGATCCTTAGTATAACTGAACAAAAATATTAATGTACATTTTTCACTGTAAAAAAAAAAAAAATATATATATATATAACATTATAGCGTTCAAATAATAATAATTATTATTATTATTACTATTATTATTATTAAATACAAATATATAATATAGAATTTGAATATTGTTATATATTTTACTTTTAAAAAATCAAACATTTGAGAAAAAATATAATAATTTAGTTTTACTCTAAAACTGTTAAAAATGCTAATACGTAAATAAATAACTTCTAATTTCTTCATTTTCAAACATTAAACCATAGAGCTTTTGTTTTGGAATAAAAAACACATGAAGACCCTAAAGCCTCCCTTTTTTCGATGCATGCTTTTCGTTATAAGTTTGCAAAGATGGTTTGCTCATGTTTTGTTTCCAAGAGCACATGATAAATGACTCAGCATCAGTATTAACTAAGATACTGAAAACACATGAGCAGCTCACGTGTAAACAAACACAGTTCTGTTTCACTCTAAAAAGCATTAACAGCTGACTCGTTTTACTTTTATTGATGTTTGGCTGAGAAATAAATGAAAAAGACCTTTATGTGGTACTTTTAAGATGTCAAGAAAGATTTATATGCGATAAACACTGACCTCAAAGCTTGGCCAATCACTGGAGCCGTCTTAATGATGTCACAGACGAGAAAAGTCTAACGAGTCATCAGAAATCAAGGTGATGATTCCCAACGGCATTCTGGGAAGGAAAGGTTAACAGCTCTGCTCTCTGTGACCGATCACATGATGGGTCACTGAGGAGTTAATGTGCTGTGAGAGAGGAAGGTCCCACTTTTCAATTAAAAGAGATTATCTCTTTATTGACAAAGGCATCAGACGATTCACTTCTGATGGAAAGACTTTATTGAATTTACAGTTTACAATTTATATGAATTAACAAGCTTGTTCAGGCTGTTGTGTAACTGATGTCTAACTGGTAGACTGACCTGAAAAATACAGTTTAGTTTTTGATCTGTTCTAAGCTAAAAGAGCAAAATTTGGTTTCACTTAAGCAATAGTTAAGTTATGATTATATTAAAAAACTGTCACTATTACAGTAAATCTAAGGGCAATCAAGCTTTTTTGTGGTGCACACCTTAAACTCTGAAATCAGGTTATATTTTTGTTACTTTAAATATATATATTTTTTTTTCAATAAGGCTGTATTTCTCATTTTAATTTATTTTAACGATGTACTTAAATAACAAACAAAACAAACACAAAATAAAATAAAATGAATGAAAACTAAATACATACATAAAATGGCCAAAACAAACCAAAAAAGGTCAAAATCTAAAAATAAAACTGATTCAAATGAATAATTAAGACAATTTCGATTAATATGAATTATAAAACCAATAATGGTATCTAAATGATACTCAAGTAATACTGCTTTGGATTAGGTGTTTTTATTTGTTTATTTATTTGTTATTGCAGATATTAATATATTTGTGTTGGCATTTCCTGATCTATACAAAACGTTGGGTCAGCAACTGTTGCTTAAATTTTTTATAATAAAGGCTGACTTGAATAAAAATAATCAAAAATGTTCTAAAGTTATTTGTGTTTAACATTCAAAAAGAATATACATGCAAATATGCAATGTGTATATAATACGATATGCAATTTATATTATATATATATATTATATATATATATTTATATTTAGATATCGTAAATATAATATAAATATTTCCCCAAAACTTTAAAATTATTTGTATTTGATGACAAAATGTGTGTGTGTGTTTCAGGAAGGACCAGGTGAATGGCTGACTCTAGATTCTCAGGTCATAATGGCAGATAATGAAATCTGTGGCACCAAAGACCCAACATTCCACCGTTTGCTTCTGGACACGCGCTTCGAGCTGCCGCTGGGTGAGAAACCACACAAATACAGCATCTCTATAGACCTTGTGGGAAAAAACCCAGGGTCAAATGACTTAACTGCATGTCTGTTAGAACTCATCTACACTCTTATGGTACGTTCACACCAGACGCGAATAAAGCGTTAAGCGCGAGTGATTTACATGTTAAGTCAATGCAAAGACGTGATTAGACATCCTGCCAACCAATCAGGAGCTTGTTCTAGTAGTGACGTGATTACTATCAAGCGGAGGCAGAATTCCGAAACTCTGGAGGACAAAATCATCGTCGCTGTATGTGGAGGAGCTGTACGATATATCTTCGTACTTTAATAGAAACAGGAATAAAAAGGAAATAAATACTAGATTCATTAAATCAAAGTCTGCCTATTAGATATACCCTAAACGAATTTTACCTCATGTTTAACCACTACAGAGACTGGAACCGCCTGGCAGAAGCCCCCCCCATGACACGAATTCACGTTTGTTGTGAAGCAAATTTGTTCAAGCATCCAACTACGCGCGAATATTCACGATTTATTCGCGCAAGTCGCGTCTGGTGTGAACATAGGGATACAGGTGCTTCACGATGCCATAGAGGAAGCTTTAACATCTGAAGAACCTTTCTGTTTCACAAAAACTTCTTTTTTTCCAATTACAAAAAAGTAAGAAAGAGACGGTTCTTTAAAGACTTAATGGTTCTTTGTGGAAATAAAAATGGTTTGACCTTTTAAGCACCTTTAACGGGTCAATTTGTACAAAGCTCATTGTTCTAAAACAGCGATGTGTGCTCTGATTGGCCATTTATCCAGTGTACAGTGATTGGTCGAATACCTCAAGTGTTTGACGGAAATGTTCCCTTTCAGTCAGTCACTTTGACGTTACGTCAATGACAAGCCCATTGAGACTGAGGGTGCGCCAGCCACTCCCAGTGCATACGGGTATTTAAGATGGCGGCGCGCCTCACCATCCAGCTTCTTGATTTGGAGCCAAACGCTCGTGAACAAGAGAAGGAATAAAGAAAACTTACCGAAGACTCTTGGTTGGCGTCCTGATCGCCTCAGTTGCACACTGGTTTGCAGCGGTCCTCCCCTTGGCAGTCCCGGCTATCACAAAAGAGCAAATTTCTAACACGGTCGTGAAGTATGTCCTCTGGATTAGCTTTTTGACCGTGTGCTTCTGGGTGCGGTAGTTTCCTCACCTCGTTGCCTCACGTGTTTGGGTCTCAAGCTTCCCCCTTGGCTGCCCTGCTGCTGGTACGTCAGTGGTCGTTCCTCTGGTCACACTTGCACGTCGTCTGGGAGTGTGGCTCACGCTGCCCAGCCCGTCTCGTTGGTTGATCAGGACGATCAGACTCGGCTATGTGATTCAGTTTGCCAGGCGCCCACCCAGGTTCACAGGCATTATTTTCACTTCTGTTCATTCAGAGATGGATGCCTCTGTCCTGCATGCGGAGAACGCGGTTCTTTTGGCGAAAGACACGATTGAGCCTGTCCCATTGCTGACCAGCTGAGGTGCTTGTGTAACGGGCAAGCAGCCGCGGGCTCCTGGACGGGACCCCGCCTCTATTGGCATTCTGGCTGTACTGCTAGCCCTGCGCCGGTTTCTACTGGTCTTACGGGACCAGCATGTACCTGGTTTCTGGACCTCGTGCTCCTATTGGCAGCCCCTCCCTGGTAGATTTTTTGTGGGAAGATTCTTCCTCAGGGGAAAAGGCACAATTTGGCACCCGCACCCCGATCTATGGAACCTGCACGTGTGGCTTCTGGACGGGACGCAGCAGACCTCTCTGGCCTTCCCCAGGCCGTAGTGAATACCATCACTCAGACTAGAGCCACCTTTACGAGGCAGGTCTATGCTCTGAAGTGGGGTCTGTTCGTTGACTGGTGCGCCTCTCATCATGAGGACCCCCAGAGATGGCCAATCACTGTGGTCCTTACCTTCCTACAGGAGAAGGTGGAACAGAGGCTGTCCCCTTCCACCTTAAAGGTCTATGTCGCTGCTATCGCTGCTTATCATGATGCGGTGGATGGACTTTCCTTGGGAAGGCACCACTTGATCGTCCGGCACCACTTGATCATCGTTGATTCCAACCTCATCCCTTCTGGGGACCTTTCCGTTGTCCTATTTGGACTACAGAAGGCCCCCTTCGAGCTGCTAGACTCAGTCGAGCTGAGGTTTCTGTCTCAGAAAACTTTGCTCCTGATGGCACTTCCCTCCATGAAGAGGATGGGAGACCTGCATGCATTCTGTGAAGTGTCGCCGAGGCACATGATTGTGGCTAGCGCACCCTCACCAGCCAATCCCGATTGGCTTGTTCTCTAAGATCAGAGCGGACTGGCCTCCAGACGAGACCCCATGACATCAGTCATTGACGTAACGTCTCTGTTTCCTCCATCAGGGAACGAGGGTTACATACGTAACCCAAGACGTTACACCTCTTACCAACGTGATGCTGCGTCCCGGCGCTATGACACCAAAACAATAAAACGCATTACAAACGAGGCATTTGTTGATCCAGTGGAGACATAATTACTGATTATCATGACTTAGTTCTGTCTTTTTACACGTCGTGTTGCATCACGCCTCATAAACATAACACCATGTCTGCATTCGTGATCGGAGAAACAACAAACAACAAGCACTACCCTTCACTGCTCAACACTCACGTTTTGATGCATCAACAAAACAAAGAAAAATGTTAATTTAAACATCATATTCATGTGCAGGTTTAGTACTGCTGAAGCTAATTAGCAGTATTTTTGCTGGAAGTTTTTAATAGTTTAAAAATGTTTGCTACAAATGCACTCGTTAAGTCACAGACGGCCCTCAAACATCAGATGAGCTCTGTTTTCTGAACAAATGAGGTCTTGTTCACAAAAAGACTGTGTTCAGCAGAAATGCACACAACTTCACACTGAAACTCTCTCGCTCTGTCAATATAAATGACCTGCTTTCACTCTGAAGAGTCTCTACTGGAGACATACAGCATCTCTCTGAGTTTCACTCTGCAGTTTCCTCTGGCCAAGATCCATCTACTTAGAACGTTTGCTTTTTACATCGGATTTAGGAACTGGTCAATGTGACCAGACATGGATATCTTGATCACTCAACCCATTGATATGAGATCTGAGGCTAAGTGTGTTTCTCCCACAGACATCCCAGAAGAGGAGGCTCAATACTGGGCAAAAAAACTGGAGCAGCTCAATGCCATGCGAGACCAGGATGTGAGTCTTGTCTCTGTGCTGTAGTTTCTACACCAACAACAAAATCTGATTTCAAACTGACATAAGATAAGATTGATATAAGATTGACTGTGGCATTTCACTTTCGAAACAGTAGCATCTGTAAACTAACCTGATGTATTTGCAATTGCAGTCGAAAATAAAACTTGCTGGGTAATACAGCTAAAAACTAGTGCTGTCAAATAATGAATCACATCCAAATTAAAAGTTTTTGTTTACATAATATATGTGTGTTAAGTGTAATGTCTATATTTATTATGTATATAAAATATAAACAAACACAGTAAAAAAAAGTTTTCAAGTCAGAGCATCAAATGTTGCATGCACTTCAGAAATGAATATATTCTTCTGTATTTTTGTTTTTCTATTTTCCAGTACAAATATCTATACATCTTTAAATTAAGGTACATTTGCTTGAGATGCAAAATGAACATGAAGTCTTTTTTTCTAATAAACTGAACGAAACCATGTCCTTTTATATTTAAAACAAAAACAAATATCTGTCAATGGGGACCAAAAATGAGTGTGATCGATATAATTGATCTCTCATAGAGCTTACATTGCCTTCATGATTTAATCTAGCAGCATTGCATTAATGTTTGCATGCGGCTGCTGATTAATATGTGTGTGATTTGTGTTGCAGTATTCATATCAGGAGGTTCAGGAGAGGCCTCTGTCAGTCCCGGGAACACAGTGCTGTGAGTCTGATGATCTACATGCATGAATTACAGCCAAAATATTTCATTTCCCCTTCTTTCACTTGTGAAATCCACCTACATCCTCATCAATGGATAATTCAAGCAAATATTAGTAAATACAGCATGCACATTTAATTCAAGCTGTTTTTCTATTGATTTGCTGATAATTAAATTAATGCTTTATCTCAAGTCTCAACGCTTTGGTAAAACCATATCTTGAATGGAATTATTTCTAAGTAGCCATTGATTCTGATGGTCACTTCTGAGAGCGTCAGATTCAGATTTCACACAGAAATCAGATCATCTTCACAGTTCTGAGCATCTAAACCACTAAGTGCTGTAGCGGCTCAGTTCTTCCCGTATGTGTGCCACCGTTAATGTGATTTATGAATGATGGTAATGACAGAAGTCCTGCAGAAAGCTGAATGAGCAGTGGCGTGCATGAATGGAACTCTGACTTATGCTCTCAATTCACACACACACACACACACACACACACTCTGCTGACACAGCTCCCAGGGGCAGGGCTAGACCGTGGGCCTTCTGATTGGCTGAGGCACGCAGCTGGGAATCATCACGGAACACTGAGTCATCGAACCTATACTTTACTCTTTTGCAGGAAGAGACACAAACAGACTCAGTGACTAAATCAACAATGCTGTCATACTAGACCGGCCCAGTACTGGGATACCATCAAGATCAAAAGTCTCTTCTGCTCAGCAAGGCTGCAAAAAACCTGAATAAAAAACCTGTATAAATTGTGAAATAATATTACAATTTAAATAACTGTTTTCTATGTCAACATCTGTTAAACTGTAATTGATTTTTAGGATCAAAGCTGAATTTTTAGCATCATTACTGAAGTCTTTATTGTCACATGATCCTTCAGAAATCATTTTAATATGCTAAATCGCACATTTCTGTTTTTTATCAATGTCGAAAAAGGTTGAGCTGTTTTATTTATTTGTTTTATTTTTTAAAATTGTAATATATTTAATTTTTTAGAATTCTTTGATGAATAGAAAGTTCATAAGAACAGCATTTATTTGAAATAGAAACACTTTTGATTTAATGCAGTCTTGATGAACAAAAATATTAATGTCTTTAAAAAAAATCTTGCTGTACATTTGTTTTTATGTCTTGCTATTTATTTCAGCATTTATTTTTTTTAATTCTATATTTATTTATTTATTTTTGCTTAAGTAATTTCCCGTTCTCCATGTTGAACTGACTTACAAAGAAAAGTGACTTAATCTTAATTACATTGCATTGCAAAAGTATGTGAATGTGTTTATTCATGTGTATATGAAAATATTGGGAAGGCAAGTACAAATCTAATCAAGTAAATCTGCAGGGTTAAGTGTAGTAGTATTCATTTTAATAATAATATTTGTAGTTTTGAATGTTGTATCAAAAAGAAAAAAATCAACACTATGTATAATATATATATATATATAATATATATATATAATATATAATATTTTGCTCCAGAAACACTCTCAGCGCAGAGATACACTGTATACTTTTCAGGGCAAATTCATGTTACACGTTGCATTGTGGGTAATTCATCTTTTGTCTCTCACAGGTAACTGGTGGGGAGACCAGCAGAGTGAGTTTTCATATCTGTCATTATGAACTCATTAATCTGACATCTGCTTTCCTATTGGTTTTACATTTAGTTAATATCACCAGGGTGTGTTTAGTCACTCAACGAGTGCTTCATGCTTGATAAACAAACACACTCACACTCATTTATGTGCTGTGAACACTCACACAGTTATTACACTAACAGATATTCCACAAATAAAACTCATTAATCACCTGCCTTTTGTTGCACAAAACTATGTAAGTAGTCATTTTCTTAATATTTGCTGCAGTAAATTTAAAAGTTATTTGTGTTTAGCATGCAAACAGACTTTTATTGTGTATTAAGACAAATGGGTTGGACACATGCAAACAAGGTTTTATCTAATTAAACATGCACTAATTTGCATATATTTCTAGAAAGGAAATCTTGAACACTGGATAAAGCCAGTTTCAAAATGCTTGTTTTATTATAAGAGTGAAAGGTTTTTACAGAGGTGATTTTTTTTATAATTTCATAAATTAGAAAAGAATACTGTAAAAAGCCTTAAAAATGGATATAAATATAAAATCAGTAAAATGTGAACAAACTGTTTTATTAATTCCTTCAATTTCAGTAATCAGTAATATGCAATTGATGCAAATAGATAAAGTGTAATAAAATAATCAAGCGCTGTAAAACGATTAGCTGTGATTTGATCGCATCCAAAATAAAGGTTTTTGTTTACAGAGCATATATGTGTATACTGTTTATATTTATCATGTATATATAAATACAAACACATGCATGCACTCAAAACAGACCAATGTTTTCGCCTTTCTTTAGTCTCTTCCTAAACTACCGTACACTTCTCAAGGTCTTTCAGGTCATGACAGATTTGTGTATATGTTATATTTTATCAGTCACGTTAATTAATACAAATGTGTCTGGTCTGTGTGTGTGTGTAGACAATGATCCAGACAGTGCAATGGATGACCGAGACAGTGATTACCGCAGTGAGACCAGTAACAGCATCCCACCACCGTACTACACCACATCTCAACCCAACGCCTCGGTCCATCAGTATCCCATGAGCCACCAGCACCGCGGTCCCCGGGCCCCTTACTCACGCTCTAACAACTGTGACCTGGACTACGATCACCCGAGGGGCGTCAGGTGAGAGAGCAATACTCCATTTCCCCATTTACTAGTCCTGTGGTCAGAAAGGCAGCAGATTTTAGTACAAACTAGTTGGAGTAGGCAGCAGTAGCACTGCTAGTTTAAAAAGAATGGTTAGCTTAAAGGGTTAATTCACCCCAAAGATTAAAATTAGGCTGTGTTTTACTCACCTTCGAAGCATCCTACGTATATGTGACTTTCTTCTTTCAGATGAATCCAATCAGATATATAATAAAAAGTGTCTTGTCTCTTCTAAGCTCTGTCATGAAAAATGTTGAAGGATTTTGATATAAGCCAAGAGGAAACTGGTTTTCCTTTACTAAAGTAAGGCACACACACCTTATGACATCTCCCTAAACGTTTTCTAGTTCCTTTAGTCAGCAGATGTGAGTGAAAAGTGTTTGTTATCTTTAAAATATGGATATCTATCTTTTACTAAATGCATAGATTCACTATTAATTCACCTCCTGGAGCCCTGTGAGGGAGATTTTATTATGCTTGCGCACACTTTATTTAAGATGTTTTGGACTGTTAAAGAGTATATTTTTAATATAACTTCGATTGGATTTGTCTGAAAGAAGAAAGTCACGTTAACCTAGGTTGCTTTGAAGGTAAGTAAAAGACAGCCTAATTTAAATTTTTGCGTGAACTAACCCCTTTAATCTTGGTTATTACATGGCTTTGTGGAATACTCGATTCTGATTGATCAGTCGTCACATTCCAAGGTTTGTTATTCCCAGATAACAACCTGTTAAACTAATAACACAGGCTCATCTGGGTACTACGAATCGTCTTGACCGTTAGTAAGTATACACATAGACATATGTCTATGATTATACTTATCACTCCGCTGTCGCTGACAGTTTGGCGCCATCTTGCAGCTTAAAACGCTTAACCACAAGTTAAAATGGAGGACTTCAACATTCATTTCAAAAACTCAATTTTTCAGCAGTGGATAGAAGATGACTCAACTGACTCCCAGATTGATGTTTCGTGTCTAAGTATTTACTTTTGTGGCAAGAAGCCGTGAATAAGCGGGAAATTGTACATTCAGCAGGTTGTTATCGCAGAATAAAGCCCTTCGCGTCCGGCTGCCGATAAGCCTGTTCAGGCCTACCACCGTGGTGTCATCTGCAAACTTGATCATGAGTGAAAAGGGTGTAGAGGATTGGGCTCAGCACACAGTCCTGTGGTACTCCAGTGTTTGAAGTCAGGGTGGAGGAGGTGTGGTTACTGACTGTGGTGAGAAAGTCGAGGGTCCAGTTAAAGAGGGAGGGACTGATGTCAAGATCTCAGAGGTTGGAGATCAGCTTGGATGGGATCACAGTATTGAAGGCAGAGCTGAAATCAATGAAAAGCATTCTGACATACATGTTGGTTCCATCCAAGTGTGTCAGGGCAGATTGGAGAGCTGAGGCAATTGCATCCTCGGTTGACCTGTTGGATTTATAGGCAAATTGATATGGGTCCAGTGTTGGTGGCAAGCGTGTTTTTAGGTGGGAGAGGACCAGCCTCTCAAAACACTTTGCTACGATGGGAGTGACGGCAACAGGGCGAAAGTCATTGGGGGTCATAGCACTTGCATGTTTTGCAACAGGAACGATGGTTGGAGTTTTGAAGCAGTTGGGGAGAGTGGCTTGGGCCAAGGAGAGATTAAAAATTTTTGGTGAAGACCTCAGTCATATATTGGAAGAAATATAGATGGATATATAGATAGGAAAATATGTCTATATATGTTTTGTCCCTATATTTTAAATGTACCCAGAATGTATTTTAAGACTGCAATTAATGTGTCTTGTGTCTTGAACACAAAGCTTTGGCTTTAATTAAAGCTTGGAGCTTTAATGTTTAATTTAAATTAATTTTTTATTTTATTAAGCCAAACTATTTCCAACATATTTATTTTAAATACATTTTGGCCAGACTGGTTTTATTTTTGGTTAAACTGATTCATTCATTATTAATGAAACTACTCTGAAACAATCATGACACAGTGAATCGATACGGTGTGAGTGTGAGAAGGTGTTTCTCAGCAGGTATGAGAGAGTCACTTTGCTCCTTTCTCTTCAC
Organism: Enteromius argenteus; assembly: GCA_032357425.1. Lineage (NCBI taxonomy): Eukaryota > Metazoa > Chordata > Actinopteri > Cypriniformes > Cyprinidae > Enteromius > Enteromius argenteus. The sequence goes on along the minus strand of JAUCMR010000156.1, from coordinate 44,839 downwards.
TTTTTCTGTAATGGACTCATTCATCATGTCTGATCAGAGTATCTTTTATCTCGCTTTTTTTCTGCTACTTTTTCACCACACAAAGACCTTTCAATTCTACTGTCTCCTTTGTTTCTCTTCCATTATTCAACAAGAGGAGTTTTCATTGATTTGTAAAAATACTTGACATCAGCATGACTTGCTTAAGGGCTCAATGGATCTGTTCCTGGATCAGCCCTGCTTGCAAAAAGAAAAGCAGTAGTAGTACTAATACTAACCCTCTTGTATCTTCTGCTATAGCTCCTATTTGCAGTGTTCAGTGTCAAGTTACAAATATATGATTAATACAGAAGCACTGCAAAGTTATTTTTCTTATACAAGAAATAAGATTAGGATTTTTGAGTACAAATATTTTTGATATTTACTGAAAATCAACTGAAAAATATTTGATAAAGCTACTTAAATTTAGATCAATTTAGGGGTGTCCCTGACTAAGGATTTTCACAGTCGAAACGGAATTTTCGAATCTTGCCAATAGTCGACTGATAGTTTAACCATATGTTTGGGGGCGGGGCAAAATAAGAGTCATGTCAGTCATTGGATAGTCATCATTACTGATGTTAACAAACAGGGTAAATGTGTAACAGATGCCTCGCAGATACAAATGGAGTAAATAATGTTTTATCTTTCCATTAAAAGATAAAAGAAGTTAAATGAACATTAAACGTTGTTGAAACCCTAAGAATTCACAACATTGTTTACAGTTAAGCTCTCATTACAACGTTATGTATAAGACAGTCCCAGTCATAGTTATTACTATTCTGCATTGTTTATCCTGCTCACGCTATGTGTGGAAGAGATAAGGGCTTTACTCCAGCGTAACTCAACAAAATCTTATACGACATAAGTAATATACACAATATATATAAACCAGCTGAAATGTTGTGAAATCACTTGCACCCTACCTGATCGAAAAAATCCAGTCTTTCACTTTCTGGTTAAAGATTTAAATCCCTGCCGCCAAGATGCACCTTTGTTGGTCACAGCGATGAGACTAAATTTAAATCTATAGGGGTGGCTGGATTTATTCACGCAGGTTAAAATATTTATTTAAAGCTTCTTTCTTTTCAGATTCTTATTTACAGCATTATTTTAATAGGCTGTATATTAACTTATTGGGAGAAAACCGGTAGTTCTGTGTGAAATTGACATTGAGCACCCCCATATAGTCAAATGGTATGATCATAACACCACACGAATATTTGACTGAGAGATTGGGAGTCGAATCAGGCTCCTAGAATCGAAGCATTGAATCGTCGACTATTCGAGGACACCCCTAGATCAATTGATCAATTAGTCTGAAAAATAATCTTGTTTTCCCTTTCAGTAAAGATTCTTTTTCTGATAAATATCGGTAACACTTTATAATAACTACACGCTATGAATCAATAGTTAAGCATTAGTAAATAGTCAGTTTATCCTTTATAAAGCATTGTACCAACGTTAATAGCCAGTAGTAAGCAGCTTATAAGTATAAATTTAATTTAATTTAAAGGCTCAGTTATCTTCCTAACAGAACAAATAAATAAACACAACACAGAGGGATACAGAACTATTCATTTCAAGATGTTATTTTTGTGCAAAATGCACTTAGACTTTCGGAGTTAAATTTTTCTAAATTACTCAATCAACACAAATTCAGCACACCTGAAAAAAAAACAATAGGTGCGTGGGAAAAATAGACAACAACGCTGTCAAAATCAAATGGATAAAAAGATGCAATTCTACGCACTATCAATACTTGCACGAGGTGACAAGAAACTTTCATATTTAGCAAGTACTGATAGTGTGCGGGATTGCATCTTTTTGGAAATGAGTCTTTCCGAGATACAAAGTGCATGCTTAATCTTTTGCTCACATTTCATCCTCCTCCAGCCCGACCGGGAGCTATGCATCCTCAGCCGAGCTCAGTCGCTGTAGTTCTCAACTGAGCGAAGAGTACGGGGAGCGAGAACTTTACGACGAGAACGACTCGTACCACTCTTGTCACTCATCTGTGTCCTACAGCAAGGGCTCGCCCGACTGGGACGAGACGCAGGGGGCGTACAGCGACGAATGTGCCTACAGTAAAGATGGCGGAGAAGAAGGAGCTCTGTATGAGGAAGATGGTGACCTGTATCCAGAGGAGGTGGACATGTACGAGGGTGAGGAGGAGTTTAATTACGAGGAGGAAGATTCGTATCCAGTGGACGAGGACCAAGAGCATCCGTTCACCCCAACTCCGACCAGCACCGCCCCAATGCTGGACGTCCCATCAACCACCAGACCTCCTCTGGAGAAACAAGCCTCGCTTCATCAACAGTCTCAAAATGCCACCCAACCTCCAGTTCAACCGCCCAATCAGACGCAACCCCAACCTCAAGCCAAACCCCCAACCCAGCAAGTTCCTGCCCCCCAAAAACAAGCCCCACCCCAACCACAGTCCTCAGGCCCGATTCCTTCGGTTCAGTCCTTCTTCGCCATGGCTAAGCCATTGACTGCCGTGTTTGGTTTGGGTGGATCTGCTCCTTCACCACCACCTCCTGCACCAACAACTCAATCTCAGCCTCCACCAACACAATCCCAGCCTCCAATGGCTCAGCCTCCTGCTCCTGCTGCTCAACAGATGCCTCCACCTGCAACCAAATCCCCTGAACTTCCCGGTCCTGCCCCAATCACCAACTCCAAACCTCCTGCACCAGAACCTAAACCTCCAACCCCGACAGAGGAGGATCTGCCCACAGTAGAGCCACTGATGGAGGAGGAACTTCCGCTTCAAGAAGACGAGTTTCTCATGGAAGAACCTCCAAAAGAGGAAATAAAGATTGAGAGTCCACCTCCATCTCCTCCCTTTGAAGAGGAGGAACCAATACCTGAACCTGAGAGGTACTTACAACCATCAAACCAGACTTGGGAGCCTAAAATGCTTAAATGTCATTTATTGGATGATTTTAAAGCTGTTTTTTGGCTTGGCTTGTTTTTAGGATATTTGAACTGGTGTAGATGGTCGACTAGCTTGTCTTCCAGCTTGGCCAGCTAATAAGTGGCAAATACCACTTTAAAACCAATAAACCAGACTAACTTGGCCACCTAAAATGTACAAACCACAATTATTCAGTAATTTTTTAAGCTATATTTTTAGGACATTTGACTTGGTTTAGATGACCAACCAGCATGTCTTCCAGTCTGACCAGCTGATAAGTGCCCAAACCACTTTAAAACCAGCAAACCAGACTAATTTGGCATCTAAAATGCACAAACTGCAATTATTAGATGATTTAATCTGTATTTTTAGGATATTTGACCTGGTTTAGATAGTTAGCCAGCGTGTTATCCAGCCTCACCAGCTGATAAGTGCCTAAAACCACTTTAAAAATCAGTAAACCAGACTAACTTGGCCACCTAAAATGCACAAACCATAACTGGATTATTTAATAAATGTTTTTAGGATATTGGATATGGTTTAGATGGTCAGCATACGTGTCTTCTGACCTGACCAGCTAATAAGTGACCAAAACCACTTTCAACTCAGCAAACCAGACCTGTTTGACAAGCTTAAACAGACAACAAAAAATTATTGTATGGTTTAATGGATAATTTTAGGATATTTGACTTGGTTTAGACAGCCAACCAGCATGTCTTCCGGTCTGACCAGCTGATGAGTGCAAAAACTCCTTTAAAAACAACAAACCATACCAACATTAACTGAATGATTTAAAAAGACTTTTAGGATCTATACCTGGTTTAGATGGTCTACCACCTGGTTTCCGAGAGTGACCAGTTGATTAGTGCCCAAAACCACTTTAAAACCTGCCAATCAGTCGAGCTTGGCCAACAAACCACATTTATTGGCCGAATTAAAGCTGTTTTTTTGCAGTCTAATGTGGATGAATCCAACAGATAGCTCCAGGGAATTGTTAGATTAATTGTGTTGCATTATAGATGTGAACAATCTCACCTCCTGTGTGCAGTGAACCGGTGGTGGAGGAGCCGAAGGAGCCGGTGGACCCTGCCGTCAGAGCTAAGGAGAACTGGCTACGACTCTTTGAGAAAGTCCGACGACAATTACAGGAGGTGAGGCCGTCCACTAGACTTACATTTCTGAAGAAAATCTCTAAACTACTGCTGGACCAAGAATATTATATTGATTTCTGTCTTGTTTATGGCTTGAAATCAGCATGAATTCAGGAAATCACAATGGACAGTTTACTTTTTACCTGGTGTTATTGCGAGAGTTTCAGTTTACATTATTTCACAAGGAAAAATAAGCTTGTCGTTTTAATTTTTCACTTAAAACTAGTGCTGTCGAACAATTCATGCATCCAAAATAAGTTTTGTTCACATAATATATGTGTGTGTACTGTGTATATTTATTATGTATATGTATATATGTGTATATATATATATATATATATATATATATATACACACACACACAAACACATATATTTAAGAAAAATAGTTTGTTTATTTATTAAATGTATAATTGTAAGTCATGTTTATATATTAAATATATTTATATATAATATAAACATATTAAAATAAATTCATATACATACATATAAATATTTCCAAAATATATATTGTATGTGTGTGTATTTATATACAGTATACATAATAAATATACATAGAACACATACACATATTATGTAAACAGGAACTTTTATTTTGGATGTGATTAATCGTTTGACAGCACTACTTAAAACGAATCTCCACAATCGCTACAAGCTTACATTCATTTTCTCTCAGTTTCTTTCAGAAATTAAACTATATTTATTTTTATATTTCCGTACACATTTTCTGCCTGGTGTTTATAATGCGATGAGACACCATGCTAATGCTAACGGCACTCTAACCGCTCTCATGATTATTTTGCAGTTTGCCACATCCTCTTTGCTTCTTTTTTGTGTGCGTTATTCTGTTGACACTTTATCCTTTTGTTGTCTGTTTGTATCCCACCGTTTTGTCGTCTTTCCAGTCTCTTTTCATTGCTTTAGCGATTTGCATGTTCGCTCGGATGACCCATGATTGGACGAGACTGTCAGGTGGGTCCGTTGTTGTTGGTGTGACCGTTCTGTGGTGGTTTTGTGTAAGTTTTTGACTTGTGTAAGCATTGTCTGCGTAAAATATGAGCTAAAATAGTTGGCGGAAGTCATTCATTAAAAATTACTTTACATGAATTTGTACGTAATTACAAACATCACAAAATTGCTGCTTTCCGAATAAAAAAAAATATTTAAGAATGTTTTGCAGATGTTCCCTTTACGTTATAGCAAAATATTATTGCATAGATATTTCTGAATAAACATTCTAAACATCCAGTTTTATAAATGTTGTGGATTTTTTTTTTATCAGTATAATTGGTTGTAAAATAGCTAAAAACCCATTGCACATTTTATTAAATACAATTTTTAATGTTATTTAAATGCTATATTTATGTGTCAGGTTTATTGAATGACTGATATTCTGTTGTTACTACTTTATCCTCATTGTTAAAGAAAATGGATTGTTCTGTGTTATTTTAGTGTGATGTACTATTATAGTTTTTATTAAATTTTTAAAATATAATTTTCTTTTTAAGATTCAGTAAAGTTTTAGTAATTTTGAGTTTTTGTCTTTTTTTAATTTTTAAATGTCTGTATAGTTTTTATGAATAGATTATTAATTTTATTTATAGAAAAGTTATCTTTGCTATATATATACTGTCAAATGATGAATCATGATTAATCATGTACAAAATAACAATTTTTGTTTGCATAATATTTGTGTGTGTAATGTGTATATTAATTATTTATATATAGATACAAACACATGCATGAATATATTTAAGGAAAATGTTATGTTTATCCATTAAATATATTTATATATAATGTAAAATATAATAATATAAATGTATATGCACATGTAAATGTAAATGTTTTCAAAATATATATTGTATGTGTGTGTGTGTGTGTGTGTGTGTGTGTGTATTTATAAGAAATAAATTACAGTACAGTACACATACATATAGTATGTAAACAAAAACCTTTATTTTGAATGTGATTAATCGTTTGACAGCACTAATATACATATGAAGTATTTTTTATAATTAGTTTTAGATTTTACTTATATATATTGAGTTCAAGCTAAATGTTGATGGTTTTAGTTTCAGTGAACGGAAACCCTGGTTTGTTTTAGTAAGTCTTGTTGTGTTGCTGTGTTTGTGTTGAGTACAGAAAACATTTATACTCCAATCAAAGGTAATCCATTCATAAAACTAATCCATTGTTTCTCTTTCTCGCTCTTTCTCTGTCTTTATCTCAGGCTCGAGGAGAAACAGACTCTCAGTCACTGTGGTTCGGTAAAGGAGGGTGAGTCAAAGTCACACTCATCTCCACTAGCTCTGTTTTTAGAGCAATCTACAAGTTCAAAGACCTGACGTTGATCACTCACAAACTCAAGTCTTTATTTAATCAGATTAATTCCTCAGACTTCTGAACAAACATAAGACAATTTTACGTGTAATTTAAGGAATGCATGAAGTAATAAAATGCATAACTTGAATGCAGTGGTTAAAAACATCTGCCAAATGTGTAAATGCAAAAATAGCATAATTTCTACTTCGGTATTTTGCTCTGCACACTCTAGTCAGAGAGTAAATGTTTACAGTAATTTATTTCAAGGCATATTGGTTATATTGTTGATGACGAGGCAGTAAATGGATGTGATTTTCTGTGTGCCTTCGAGGAAGTTATTTTCATGCAACATTATGCTTCTGATGATGTCTATTTCTCCAGGATGGGCGGAGCGCTGTACAGCATTGACAGCATGCCTGATCTAAGGAAGAGGAAGACTATTCCTCTAGTCAGAGATCTGGTGAGAAACCAACATCAAAACCTTCATCTAATGTTCAGTTCATCTGCGTTGGAACGGACTGGTTTACTGGTTCCTGAGAGTTTCAGTAGAAATTGGTTGCAATTACAAATCAGTACATTACAATATCAGAAGTACAAAAGTGTCCCAGATTATCTAATAAATAAAACGCATCCTAGTGTAGAGAAGAACAAGCACAGACATGCTTTAGTAATTGACAAGTACTACTTTAAAACATTTACTGTATCAGTGTTAGGAATGCAATTCATTCTTAAAGCTTGTGCATTCTTTTGATTGGACACATACGTTTTTCTTTAAAGATCAATTAAATGTGAATGAAATGTGTTTTTGTCTTGTTTTTTTTTCGCCTCTGCTGTTTGGACTCAGGCTATGGTAAGCATTTATAACTTAATATTAAGGCACCTTCTTCTTTTAGTAAATGTTGCAGTTATCTGTGTTTTAGTTATAAGTGTTTTAAGTTCAAGCCTTGGGAAATCTGAGACGTTCTTGAGATCTCTTTTGAACATGTGAGATGATGACTGGGTTTTTTCTTTGGTAAAACATCTGGGAAGACTCCGTTTGCTCTCTATGTGAATAGTAACGATGTCTGGTGTGGCTTTTCAGTCTCTAGTGCAGAACTCTCGTAAGGCTGGAATCACATCTGCTATGGCCTCTAGCACACTCAACAATGAGGAGCTGGTAAGTGACGAGTCTTACATTTGGCCAAACTTTAAATTAAAAATGCATTTTTATCACCCATTTAATACTAAAGGCTCCACTGCATGTCAGGTGTTGTGGCACCAGTATGTGAGTCTCTCATGTTTGATGTGTTTTAGGTTTGCTGTTATTAAAACATTTTTCAAATAATTGTTAAATGCAGTAACTAAAACAAAAACAAAATGACAAATATTTTTGACTATGCTGTAAACAAAATAAATAAATAAATCTAAATATTATAGTTGAAGTACTGAAATGACTAAGTACTAATTTACTTGAAATAAATTAAAGATGGAAATATTAAAATAACAAAAAAGATGAAAAAACACAAAACTTTAAAGTAAAAAAATGAAAGCTGAAAAAAGTCAATTCAAAATATGAATAAATATTATTTTATTTCGTAAAAAATATATATTTTTATTCCTGCCTAAACTAAATGTCATGATGAAGAGTGGAGAGATTTTTAAATAAATTATAATTTGAAATAATATTTCAATGATAAATTAGTGTATACATTTAATATCAATGTTAGCTTTAAGTAATAAAAATGTTTCGTGAAACTGACTGTAGAGTATATTGTTCAGCCATGAAAGTATTAGTTCAGTAACAGAATTACCAAATCTTTAATTAAAATTAAAATGAAGACTGATCATTTAAAAATAAAAACTAATTTAAAATATGCATGCATATTTATATGTGACCCTGGAGCGCAAAAGCAATCATAAGCAGCACAGGTATGTTTGTAACAATAGCCAACACTGTATGGGTCAAAATTACTGATTTTTATTTTATGCCAAAAATCATTACAAAAATCATACCAAAGATCATGTTCCATGAAGATATTTTGTAAATTTCCTGACATAAATATATCAAAGCTTAATTTCTGATTAGTAATATGCATTGTTAAGAACTTTTATCAATGCGATTTTATCAATATTTAGATTTTTTTGAAACTTAATTTTTAAAATCTCAGCCAAATGCTATGCTAAAAAAAACCTCAATGGAAAGCTTATTTATTCATCTTTCAGGTAATGGCATCTCAACCCTTATGACTGGTTTTGTGGTCCAGGTTCACATATAAATAATAAGTAAAAGCGTACTCAATACTGACCCTTGTGGAACACCTCGAGTTACTGTAACAGGCTCTGACGAAACATTCTTAATCTGAGCAAACTGTTTCCTGTCACTTAAATAAGATGTGGGATAAATGAATAAAAACAGATAAACAAAACCTACCTCACACTAAGTTTACTGGATTCATCTGTTCTCATGTATAAAACTCAATTTTTAAAAAGTGACTCTTATGACTGGCTTTGTGGTCTGGGGTCACGTATATAGTTCTAAGTATCGCTTATGTGTGTTTGTGCAGAAGAGTCATGTGTATAAGAAGACGCTGCAGGCTCTGATCTACCCCATCTCCTGCACCACGCCGCACAACTTCGAGGTTTGGACGGCCACGACGCCCACCTACTGCTACGAGTGTGAGGGTCTGCTGTGGGGCATCGCCCGGCAGGGCATGCGCTGCTCCGAGTGCGGCGTCAAATGCCACGATAAGTGCCAGGACCTGCTCAACGCAGACTGCCTGCAGAGTGAGTGTGATTGTGACGACCAAAAGTGTCAATGCTACTCTAGGTTTTGCTTTGATTTAAAAATGAAGATGCAAAAGTATGTAAAAAATTATGTAAGTAATTTTTGTTTTAAATAATAATAATTTTATTTTTAAAAAGCGTTATAGTTAAGTTTTTGTTAAACTGAACAAAATATGTTGTTTAGTCATTATTGTAGATATAGTAAATATCAATACATATAATTTGAAGTAAATTTAAATAATTATTGTTTTAAATAATAAACATGATTTATTTTTAAATGAATTCAATAAGAGTTCGGAAATAAACTGAACACAGAGTATTTTGTTTAGTATATAAATAAATATATAAATACATAAATAAATATCAATAAATACAATATGAAATAGATTTAAAGAATTATTGTTTAACAATAAACATGTTTTATTTTTAAATGCATTTAATAAGCTTAGTCATTAAAACAATGATAAACAATGAATAAATATAATATGAAAAAAAAGAATTATTCGAATTATTTTAAAAATGAAACATGTTTTATTTTTAAATGCATTGAAGAAGAGTTCAGTAATAAACTACACACAGAGTATATTGAGTATATGCAAGCATTAACTGGTGTGTTAATATTAGATTTTTAGATGTCTTAATCCTAAACGTTATGCAAGTTGTGTTTGTGGAAGACTGTTGGTGCAGCTCTGATGTTGTGGATGTGATGGTCAGGAGCAGCTGAAAAGAGCTCGAAGCACGGCGCTGAAGACCGAACGCAGAACATCATCATGGTTCTGAAGGACCGCATGAAGATCCGCGAGCGCAACAAACCAGAGATCTTTGAGCTGATCCAAGAAGTGTTCGACGTTCCCAAGGCCAGCCACGGGACGCAGATGAAACAAATCAAGCAGAGCGTTCTGGACGGGACGTCCAAGTGGTCGGCCAAAATCAGCATCACAGGTGAGCTCAGAACCACAGGTGTCAGGGGTTTCAACATTTCTGCTGAAAAGAGACGAAACTATTTTGAACTGCAGACAAAATATGTGAAACTATTAGTCCAGTTGGTTCCACTTTATATTAGCTGGCCTTGCATTTAAATAAATTTTTGGGACAATGCACTTATTGTGTACATACATGTTTTTGCATTGTACTTATATTTTAAAAATATTTATGTAATTACGTCTGTAATTAATTTCCTGTATCCTCCTCAAAATCAGCAAAAGTGCTTTATAATACAATATGACCATAATTAGTACATTGTCCTTATTTTTTGATGTAAGTACATAGTACTTAAGGCCACCTAATATAACATGTGACTGTCAAATTTGAAGTTTTCACAAAAATTAGTTCATTAAGCCCTTGTCTAGTGACCCCAGTGCTCCAAATAATAATTAAACATCCAAAATAATCTTTATTTCTACATTTTCTGGCTGCTCGGTAATGATGAAAATGGTCTCTAAAGGCATTGTTTTCTCTGTCAGTGGACTGTGCTCAGGGTCTGCAGGCAAAGGATAAGACGGGTTCAAGTGACCCGTACGTCACGGTACAGGTGGGTAAGACCAAGAAGAGGACCAAGACCATCTATGGCAATCTCAATCCGATCTGGGACGAGAGCTTTCACTTGTGAGTTCATCAGCGGTCAACCCCCATCAGAATTTAGTTTCTTTTCTTTTTATTACCCAGCTCTTTCTTAAAAAAGTACATTGATTCTATGTAAGGTTTTGTTATACTTATATTTAGGGGTGTGACGAGATCTCATGAGATGCGATGTGATGACACGAATTCCAAAATGTTTCCAATAATAGCTTTATATATTATAATAATAGTCCAATAATAGTCCAGTGTAGGCAGGCTTAGGGTGTACTTCACTTTCCACTTTCCGTTCTGTCTCTGTTCTCGTTCTGTTAACTTAATTATTTCCTGGATTTTCTATCACCATAGTGCCTAAATATGAAAAAAGAATCCCATGTAAATGCAAGAAATGGGATTAAAATATTTTCCCCAATTTTCCCAATTTTTTAGGTAGCGGCTCCCTGATGCGAGAAATGATATTCATTATTAGCAGGTTTGTGGGTGTGGGCGGAAGAAAGCGGAAGAGGAAAAATCAAGCTCAACTGAATATCATAACAATTTTGTGATTGGCTGTTAAGTAGTGTGGGCCAAGCTTCTGATAGGGTGGGTCAGGCCCACCTTGGCCCCCCCGTGGAGCCGGGCCTGTGAGTGGCACTCTTTTAGCCAAAAATTGGCTGCACGCGGACCCTCCGACGTAATGCAGATGACCAAAGTATACGTTTGCTGTAGACAAGTTTGTTTAGGTATTCGGCCCGACTTTTTTGAAAAATTGCTTACCCTGCTTTTAAAGGAATATTTGTGTTATTTGTTTTTATTTATTTATACTGTTTATACTTTTTGTGCAATTACTTGCCTGTCAGTTTGTGGCAAAATATTTTGTAGTGTTCACATTTTGTTTATTACTGCATGTAATTCATTAAAATAGTTTAATTTCAAAAAGTTGATCACAAAACACACCTACATTTTTGGAATGTTTTTGTTGAATGAAATACTATTTTTCCCAATATATTTTATCATTGAGGATTTATTTAAAAAAGTCTAAAAATCTTGTCTCGTCTCGTGGGATAAGTGTCTCGTCACACCCCTACTTATATGTACACAAAAGAAAGCTTTAATACAATAATAAATACGGTAACACTTTAGAATAGGTAACATTTTTTAACTACTAACTACGACTTTTCCCTCAAGGAATTTCTAATCTGCTGCTTATTAATAGTAAGTACGGTAATTGTTAAGTTTAGGGATTGGTCATGTAGAATAAGGCATTAATATGCGCTAATAAATGGCTAATATTCTAGTAATATACATGCTAATAAGCAGCTAATAGGTGTAACCGTAAAATAAAGTGTTACCATAAATATTATGTATAGCAGCAAAAAAACAAAAACAAAACATAAATAAATAAATAAATCAAAGGGAAAAAAGTTGTTTTAATCATCGTTATTTTATGTAGTGTATTGTTATTTTTTATAATATTATTATTATTGTTATTATTAATTATAATAATTATTTATTATTATTGTTTTCTTTTTCATTTTAAGGATTTCAGTAATTTTGTTGTGTGTTTGTCTCATTTATTAATTTCTTTATTTTGTATATATGATGCTATATTGTTTATAAAGTTTTAGTTTTTAATTTTACTTTATTTTAGTTCACATTTAAATCACATTTTTTAATTTTATTTTTTAGCAGGATTATTTTAGCTTAACTGAGATACCACTTTAATTTGTATTAATATTTACAATTTTATTTTATTTTTGCATTTTAATTTTAGTTAGATTTTAAGTAATTTTGTTGCATTTATGTTGGTTTTGGGGGATTTTTAATTTCTATTTTATATATTTTTATTTTAGTTTTGGGAATTTTAATATATCAACTAAAAATAGTACATGTCTATTTTTTTATTTTAGATTATTTCAGGTAAACTTTATTATTTTTGAAGTTATGAAAGTATTTTAAGGATTTAGTTTTAGTTAAAAACCCAAATAAAAAAACAAAACAAATTTCAAGTAACTAAAATGTTTATATAATGTAAATGTTTTATAGTTTGGGTTTTGATCAGGTTGTGTGTGTGGTGTTGCAGCGAGTGTCATAACTCTTCAGACCGGATAAAGGTGCGTGTTTGGGACGAGGACGATGATATCAAGTCTCGTGTGAAGCAGCGGTTCAAGCGGGAGTCTGATGATTTTCTGGGACAGACCATCATTGAAGTGCGAACGCTGAGTGGAGAAATGGACGTCTGGTACAACCTCGGTGTGTCTTAGTTGCTGCATGCTTATTTTAGCAGTATATCTCTATGAATAAGATCTCAGAAAAATTATTAGCTTCTCTCTTTCTCTCTGACCAGACAAGCGCACGGATAAGTCGGCCGTGTCCGGAGCGATCCGCATGCACATCAGTGTAGAGATCAAAGGAGAGGAGACTGTGGCTCCGTACCACGTTCAGTACACCTGCCTGCATGAGGTACGTCCAGAAATCATTCTTATTAAACATGTGAAGCACAAAACCAGTCATAAGGGTCGGATTTTTAAAATTGAGATTTATACATCATCTGGAATCTGAATAAATAATCTTTCCATCGATGTCTGGTTTATTAGGAGAGGACAGTATTTGATTGAGACAACTATTTGAAAATCTGGAATCTGAGGTTGCAAAAAATCTAATTGTCCAAACGAAGTCCTTAGCAAGGCATATTACTATTTAAAATGTAGGTTTTGATATATTTACAGTAGAAAATGTACAAAATATCTTCATGGAACATGATCTTTACTTAATATCATAATGATTTTTGGCATAAAAGTATGGCTAATTGTGACCCATACAATGTATTGATGTCTATTTTTACAAATATACCAGTGCTGCTGATGACTGCTTTGCTTCAGGGTCTCATATTAACATAATATTTAGATATAATACGTGTTTTTGATGCATCAATCCAGCTAACGTTCTCACAACTTTCACTAACGTCTTTTAAAAGTTCTATAAATGTTAGAACACAGAGTGTTTAAAGTAATGTTTATGTAACATTCTTATGAGTTTTAATATTTAAATTAAGTTCTCATAACATTCACCAAACGTCCTTATGATGCTATTTGATGAATGTTCTTAGAATTTTTAGAAATTCTGCTGTGCTATTTTAGTTTTAATTATATACTACTGCAGTTTTTATTAAAATTATTAATAATAAGCTTTCATTTTTATTTTATTATTTTTAGTAATTTGGTTATGTGCATTTGTCATTTTTAATTTTTTGTATTTAAGTTTAATTTATAATTTTATTTTAGTAATTTTGATGCTTCAGTTAAATTTCTGTTTCATCTAATATTCATAATTAATTTGATTGCAGCTTTGTTTCAGTTAACAAAAATATTTTTATTGATATTAAAGCTGCTGGTTACCTGGTTCAGACACAATGATGAACTAAATCAGTGTAAAGAGCAGTGATGGGCAGTAGCGTCGCTAAAAGTAGCGACGCTACTAGTTTAACTACATTTTTCAGTAGCGTGTTGGTAGCG